>JAEMOT010001979.1:35427-63267 GCA_019297695.1 Apostasia ramifera | reverse complement strand
ATTTCATTCATCACAATACTCTATCTTTTACAATGCAAGGCGACCGCTTTATATAAAGAGATCCCATGTAGAAATTTGAAAATACAATATTAAATGCAGAAAATTAAATACCAAATAAATAAAAACAAATATGGAACTAATTCTATTACAATAAAATAAAATCAGCTCCAAATGTGGTGAGTCTTCAAATCTTTCAGATATGCTCTGAATCAAATCAAATCAAATTTAAATAAAGCTAATATGGAAATCTCTAATAGCTCTAATTAATTTGAATTTGAATTTTGATTCAGCACATGACGTCATCCTAGCCATCCAATTCGATGCTGATCTGTGTTCCGACCACATGCCTATTGTGTTTGTGGCATTTTTGTTCCTTATATCCCATGGGTAATAAGTTATTACTTGTCATGTCCAGGTTCTTTAACTTTCGTTGTTGATTACTTCTCTTCTGTGCTATAAATTCTCAACTCTTTATCCAGTTTGGCTTGATGATGTGTCTTGAAATGATAACTCCTTATTTTAGTGAAATGATTTGGTTCCAATACTCTTGCATTTTTTCCATACATGTATCTGAAAAGGGTTATGAGATTGTGCTTTATTTAGTTATGTGGTGCTGCTTTGTATCTGCAGGATAGATTGGCTTCAAGGCATCCCAATGAAAACTCAGTTGTTGAGGTGAGAAGTATTGGTATGCTCTTACGAAAGCCAGACCTCTATTCCTTTGTATATAGTTTCTTCTGTAGAAACAAATTATTGTATATTACTTTTTCTTTTGCTCCACTCTGATGCTTTTTGTTCCTATCGTTTCAGTACTGCCTGTTGGAAACAGTCAATTTTCTTGGTTTCTCACAGGAAGTATTTATAAGAAATAACTACTTTATACTGTTGCCTTATCAACGTTTAAACTGGATATCTTTTCTTTATTGACAAATGTGAAATGACTCCATCATGATGCTAAGTTGTATGCTTGATACTTTGTTTATATATAGCTTAATCTTAATATTCATACGTATGATTTCTAAACATGAAGTGATATTGGTGAGACTGATAATATTATGTTTGAAATGATGCATATAATGCTTCATCCTTTCTTGGCATTTTCTGATGTGTACGTGTATGGGGTGTACGTGTGTGGGGTTTGGTTAGATTTCTAAAGAAACTTGCAAAAGGCATATTTTAATATATGGAAAAGTCTAAAATACAATCTTTATATTGTGTCATGGAACCTTATCTTTCATAGTTGCTGAAGGAATTTACTGAATTCTCAGCTTAGATGATGTATATGGTGAGTTTTCGTATATGGAAAATACATAATTATTATATATAAAATTTTAATGATCATTCTATAATGTCTGACTCATGGCATATTTTAATTGGATGGAACTAGAATGGTGCCATACATGACTAATAAACAAACTAAAAAACATTCCTGTCTTGTGTGTGGCTTAACAATTGAGCAGCAATATCTTATAAAATGTATCTGAAAACTCACCTAGTGCTTTCAAATCTTAAAAGTTTGAAGTGTCATGTCATAGTCGTGGAAATCCCATCGATAGTGAAACATGGCATTGCTTTAAGTGGTTTAGCTGGCTTTGACTCAGATTAAATGCCTTTTGAAACTGCTACTAACACGGATCTAGAGATGAAGAAAATGAAGATTTAGCTTTATGCTTTCTCAGTCCAGGCTAGCCAAACCTAGACGAAAATCTGGTGTGTATGTGTGGTTCAAGCTGAGGTAATTTTTAAAATCACTGGCCTGCAAATTCAACCATTTAGGAGGAACCAATTACCAACAAGCATCCCATGTTGGTCTGTCTTCCTAGCTACTACTCAGCTTCTTACATTGCCTTCCTATGATGTCGTGGTGTGGTGATAGACTTTTTGCTCACTTACCAAGTTGATTTTGTACAATGTTTAATTGCAAATATTTATGTTATTGTTGGAAAATAGAACAAGGACAATATTATTTGTGTGCTGAGAGCATTTATGGTGGTTTAGGTGTGTGTGTAGAGTTGGACTTGGAGGGATCAGGAATTTAGCATCCCAAACTTGGTTACTAAGACTCTGCTGGATGAAATTAAAGGTACTGAAACTCCATACTGAAATGCTGGTGGACCATAATAATACTTAAGAGATTATTAATCCTCATTCTCCTATCACTTTAGCTTCCCCAGTTCGTTCTATTTTTCTTTAACTTTCCTTCGTTTTATTTTTGTTTTGCTTGTCTCTATAGCATCTCTCTGCTTAAGCTTTCCCAGGCTCAGCAAGCTATCAGTATACGTGAAGCTTTCTTTCTATCCTTTTTTTCCCCCTGTAAGCTCCACTATTTAGGGAAGGTTAATTCTGTTATTTTTTGCAAGGCTAGTAGAGCTTGTGTGCGATCCATAACTGCTGCTGAATCTGGTTGTCCTCGTGATGGCTACTAACTGGTTTTCATAATAATTTTTATTTCATTTTTTAGTGGTATTCCTGTTTGCTTATTGGGTCTGGTCTATTTGAGCTTAACCTTTTCTTGGCATGGGTTGTGAATGTCATCAGAATACCCTGACCGTAGATGAATATGAGAAAAGGAAATAAACCGACAAGCCTCTATTTGCCATTTTTGATTATTCGTTATTTCATCATCAATATCTTGATCTCCCTCTCACTTGTCCCTTTGAATTATGCAGCCTTGGGTTTTAATGCAGTTCTATTCAAAAGATAGTTGCACTTCATCTGAATACATGAAAAACATGGTCAAAGAAATGCACAGGGATGTACAGTTTACTATGAAACCGTAAGTTGCTTTTTATTGTAATTCAGAATCAATTGTCATTGAAAGAAGAGAATCATTAGCTTACTTGAGTTTCCAACTTATTGCTTGATGAATTTGTTTTATTTACTTTGAGAAGGTTTGCCTATCTCCACTCTTTGTCTTCGGGGGACCTAGATTATAAGAAGGGAGGTCGGGTTCCTTTAATACGGTAAGTTCTCTAAATATTTTAATTTTAGTGTAATTTTAAAGGTCTTTTTTATGTCTTTACAAATGTTTGCTCTAGCTTAATCTCACAATTTTTGAGTTAGTGTGTGTTGCATGTCCTCTTCCCCATGTTTGTTTCAATATTAACACTTTGCGGGCTTTCATTATGAATATATATGTGTTAAGGTGGGTAATTTATGTATCTGTTTTTATGTGTGTGTGTCTGTGTGTCTACCCACACCCACACCCACACCCACCCACCCATATATACATTATATGTACATGATATATACATATATGTATGTTTTTATGTTCATCATGAATCATCCCATTTTATCTGATATTTTGATATAATATTGCATGTATAGCAGGTCTTGTTTTAATTTTGTGCAACTGATATTATAGGTCTTTGCTCGGCATGCCACTAGAAGCTCGGTTGAAAAAGTGGTTCTCTGAGGTTGATCACATTTCAAGTTCCTTAATAATGTTGTTTATTTGCATATGAACAATGCTACATAGCCCTAACAAATGACCAAAAAATTCTAGGACCTTTGGATAATGGTTTTATCCATTGGTTTCAATAGACAGTGCACTCATTCAATTGATAAAATAGTTATCCAAAAGTCATAGAACTTTTTTGAGCTGCATAGCATTTTCCTTTGCGTATATGTTAGTATGCAGGGATATTTCCTACAATGTTGTTTATATGCATATATATTAACATGCTTGTATTTTCGTTGGATTTAATCCTCTTGCCGTAGTTGATGATGTTTCAAAGCCAAATTTTAGAATGTAGTAATAGAATAATTGTCCGCATATTCTGCCAATAATCCCTGAATTCTATCTTGTAAATCCTTCAACCTAAAACCAATACGTCACAATCCAATTATTACCTCATTTTTTGCTTTTAATTTTTTTAATGATCTCAAAATTCAGTAGTGGAAATTTGTTAACAGGCCACTTTTGTAGCTTGGAAAGCTTAATGGTTTTCCCTTAAAAAAATAGCCTTGAGGATTTTAAGAAACAAGAGATTTGGACGGGCAAATTTGGATCAGCATGATTTGGAAGAATTTTTGTATTATTTTCTAGGCCTATTTCCTGTTCTTTTTTCCTTGATTGTGACTTATGTTTCTATGCTGTCAATTTCTTTCTTTTTTATTTGATTCTAGTGTCATATTATTGAAAGTTTGTCATGTGGGCGTTCCATTAGTCAATTTGGAGTTATTGTCTTTTCTTTCAAGGAATAATCGTCTTCCAGTTAAGTTGACACGGGATGAAGTCATAATGTTGAAAACTATATGATGACAATAGACTTGGTTGATGTTACTAGGGTTCCAGGAAAGTGTGAATATTTTGAAAAGCCCTTCTTTTACCCTCTTCTTGATGTACTTGGCATTCAGAGCTCTACTTCATGGAGGAGAGATAAATCAAGATAATAATAAATGCTTCATCACTAGCTGGTGAAAACGTTTGATGTTTGTATTATAAGCCCTTGAAAATTTGTTGTAAGCTTTCGAAAAAGATCAGTACAAAATTTATTATAAGCTTTCGAAAATTTGTTGTGGAAACTAAAGGCTCTTTTTTTTGGAACTTCAGAAACTAGAGGCTTTGTCTGTTTACTAACCTCTCTAAAGACGAAATCTCCCAACTATATAGGATATCAACCTCAACCTTCTTTTCCCTGACCTAAGCTGAAATTCACAGCTTGGCTGTAGTATTAAGGATTGTTTAAACACAGTTGCCCAGCATTAAGGACACGAAGGAATCTGATTCTAAGCTATCTTATTGGAAGGTAAGGTTATGCAATACAGTAATGCTCGTTGGCCTGATGTTGAAAAGTTCATAGATTTTGAGAAGGTAAATTAGAAGTATTCTTGAAGTCTATGATAGACAATTGAGGTAGTACGCAATTTGGGCGAACTTGTCTTCTGTGTAGTTTTCTTCTTGAAGATCGAGTAGATGTCTATAATCTTGGAATTGCAGAATGAAAATGTAGTTGAAATAGAGGTAATTTACTTTTTGCAGTGTCAGTGTAGACTTAGTCGTCTTATCATCATAGTGGTGTGGACCTCCACCATTGATGACTTAGATCAGATTGCACAGCATTCTCTTTAATGGACGGGTGCTATTTTTTATTTCAATTATTTATTTTCTTTAGTGTGACTATTTGAATTGGTTGAGCTGAGTTCGTTGTTTATTTCAGTGAGTCTATTTAAGTCTATTTGGTTTCACATCATTTATTTGTTTTCTAGGGTGAGATTATCCATCTATTTATGGTATGGTGTATCTAATCGAATCATTTGATTAGATTATGATTAATGAAATTTGGCTTTGAGTGACATTGTGATTCAGATGATGGAATTGATACCCTTTGGAACATTAGATATGAATCCCTACAAATCTTAGTTATCTAGCCGCTAACCCTCCTCCATCGATTTGTCGCATTAGCGAATTTTTAGCCTTGTCACATCATCCAAGTTTAGCTCAGTTATGAAGCCTAGCTTGAAAGATGCAAACCAAACATACTTGCAAAATGACCCATCCCAATCACACAAAAAACTTGTCAATGTCATATGTGCTTGTAAATCTCTTCGAGGAACCTTGTACTCGTTTGCTACAAATCTCGATCCAGCCCTGACAGCTCCAAATCTATTCTTCCCCTCTTTATGTCAGCAAAAGGTTTCATCAATTTATTATCCAACTTCAGAAGAGGGCCCAAACAACAAGGCTTCATCCCAAGATTTCATTCCCTCAGCTTGTTGTTCCATGTTATCATGGATACCAGCAAGTTCAATGTAGGTCCACAGTTCAACAACTATGATCTCCTGTGAGCCCCGCCAACTAACTGGATCCTTTATATCTTTGATATAAGGTGCAAACTTGCATCTGATTTTTGTAATTGGTGGTTAATTGTATTTTAATTGATTTGATTGTTTGATTTAGCTCGAATTGTGTATCTTTTGTTCAACTGAGAGATGTAGTTTAATTCTGATAGGCTCTTTTTAATTATTGAAAGTCTAAAAACATAGATCTGATTTCATTAAATCAATTGATAGCCTTAATCTACTGTGGTAAATTATAGTTTGCCATTGTTGGAATTCACTTTAAAAATTTAAATTGGTTTAATTTGTGGGATTGACATTTTGTTGATATCTCATAATTTATTCTTCGAATGTAATATGATTAATTGGTCATTGAATTACTCATCTTAAATTTGCCTATCACCATCTGCATTCTAGTCCCGAATCACATAGTGGGTAGATTTAGTCTCTTGGATCAAAACTTGACTGAGCAAATTCTGGATGAGATTTGTTGATTGAAGATTTCGATCTTTTTGACTTGATTTGTCTGTGGAAAATTACTTTTTATTGTACGCAAATTTTAGAACACTATAAAGCCTTCTTTGTTGCATATATTTTAAGGGCTTTCGTTAGATAGTTGGAATTAATTCAATGCACAACAGCAGCTAAAACTCTGTTGATTCAGTTGTGCTAAATTAGGTATTAAACCAGTAGTTGGATTTGATGTTTTGCCTGAAGGTTGACAGCTGCTTAATGTACATGATTCCTCTTCTGCTGTAAATTCTTGGACAATATTAAAGTTACTGTGATTTAGAGATTGGAATCCTACATCCAAGTAAAGAGAGAGGAGTCCAATATAATGGCAAAACTTGTTAATGTCTGCAAGCAGATATAATGAATGAAGAAGCTAGAAAGTAGGCTAAAAGAGCAGAAAAACAAGTTTGATACAGCTATTTTATTATATAAGTGTCAAATTTTAGTCATTGCCATGTGAAACTGCAATGAAGTTTTAAAAGTATGAAAGAAAAATTACATATCGATAAACAATACTTGTCAGCTTCTTGAGAAACAAGTGCGGCAATTACAAATATATGTTTGCTGTGGATGATTAGCTATCCTATTAGACATTGCATGAGCTTTAATCACTGTGCAAGCCAAGCAGTGATCAATGCATTTTGCAAATGTCAATTGTATAATCTACTATGTCAGTTTCAGTTTAGAAACGACATTCAGTTTAAGCAATAAATAAATTTGGAAGTCTCAGTGAATGAACAAATTGAAGAAGCATTTGAATATCAAGAGCATGAAGAGAGATGCGAAGGTACCTATTTATACAGTTTTAACTCAGGACTTTGTTGGCTTGAAAAGAAGACAACTCTCACAAGCATAAAATTGTAGCCAGCAACAATATCAGAACCAAAGTAGTGATGCTACATGCTCTCAATTGCCAATTGATGGGCATCCAGATCCTTATTCTCTTAGATAGACTGAACAAGGGAAAGTGTTCTAACACTAATGAGTCTGCTGTATTAGATTTTGATTCACTATTGAAATTATGACACTATGGATATGGACATAACATTTTTTCCCCTTACAACAATTATGTGAAGGAAAGAACGGTAATGATGAAAAGATAGTGTTGTACTGTTGGAGAAGAAGGTAACAGGAACATTATAATTTCTACACACACATAAATCTCAATAGTGAAATTTAAGGATGTCACTAAACATTTTGCTCTATTTTCATGGGAGAGAAGCGACTCTAGTTCGTGTTACTGTTGATATCTCTGTAGGATGTTTCTGTCGAGAATGTGTTTGAAGAACCTGCGAGTCTCTTTCCTTTGTGGAACTTTTATCTTGGTATGTTGAGACATCTTCTATCTGGAGTCACCTATCATGCTTTTTGGCACTAAACAGTGTCTCCTATGAAGCGTAAGATTCTTATCACGAGTTACCTATGTTGATGTGGATTTCAAGCTTTATTGACTCAGAAATGATGTTATGATAGTTCTATTGAGAGCAATCAATGAGCAATGTAATTATTAAAGATTAATGGCCTATCCAAGTTTAAGGGACGTGGCTGCTATTAGACATGGTTTAATTCTATAGTTAAAGTGAAGGATTGCCTTCATGACAAGGGATTATATGAATTGCTTGTGGTGCCCCTTTTGCCCTCTTAAATACAGAGTCTTTTGGGGTTGTGAACTAGGTCTTGAGTGAGGCCTTTATCAGTAAATGTGATTCATTTTGATTACATTTACTCTACATTGGAAGCCTAATTTAGCACTAAAATGATACTGCATCACATGCACTAATCAATATTGACAAGTGCGGTATCATGATGGCTAGGCTGTTGTGTTTGGGTATTGTGTTATAGATGACGTATTGCAAGTTGATGAGGAAAGAGATACAACTATTCAAGATTGTTCTACAGCATTAAATGATTATTAGTGTGCACTCATGGTTTAGCAACTTTTAATGGAGAGTAGTAAATTGTTTCATTATACTATGGCAAAACCTATTTACAACAACAACAGCAACAACAACAACAACCAAGCCTTAATCCCACTAGGTGGGGTCGGCTACATGAATCCTTTGTTTTCATTGCGCTCTATCAATAACCAAATTCTTATCTAAGTTTAAGTAACTAAGATCACTTTTTATAGTTTCTTGCCATGTCTTCTTTATTTTGTGAAAATGAGAAGAGCATGCAAATTGGATAAAGGCAATAGAAAGGAGTTTCAATTTGCTAAATGCAGCAGATTGTTGCTCCACTTCTCCATTTCCAAGCTTTGAGAAGCCTTTTCAGTCTGATACATCAAATTCTGTGATTGGAACCTTGTGAAGAGGACGTTTGAATTGCGATTTCATATTTCGGTGGGAAGTTGAATGATTTTCATAATATATGGTTCATCTGTGAGCTGGAAGCTTGGTCCATCTATGGAGTTTTGGACCCAACACATTGCCCAGTTGAAGTTTGTCCTTCACATAGATTGTTAAGGAAATGCTAATGAGATAATATAAGACTCTTAAACTTTCTTGGGTGGGCTAGTTATGTACTGAGGCATATATCAGTAGTGAATAATGCAGCATATGCTTTGAGCTGTAGGGCAGCTCCCTTTGGCTACAAATCATAGGGTATGGAGCTTGAGTATTTTAAGCAATAATATAGAGTTTTAGTCACCAATAATAACCAAGCCTTAATCCCACTAGGTGGGGTCGGCTACATGAATCCTTTGTTTCTATTGCGCTCTATCAGTTAACAAATTCTTATCTAAATCTAAGTAACTAAGATCATTTTTTATAGTTTCTTGCTATGTCTTCTTTGGTCTCTCTCTTCATCTTTGAACATGGGCAAGATCTAATAATTCGATTTTTCTAACTGGAGCTTCAATCGGCCTACGATTTATATGTCCAAACCATCTAAGCCGATTTTTTCTAAGTTTATCTCCAATTGGTGTAACACCAACTTTCTTTCGGATATACTCATTTCTCATTCTATCCTTTCATGTATATTCACACATCCACCTTAGCATCTTCATTTCTGCAACATTTATTTTATTTGTATGTTTTTTCTTTGCAAGCCAGCATTCAGCACCATATATCATCGCCGGTCTTACTATAGTTTTATAAAATTTACCTTTTAAGTCTGGATGAGATTTTTTTATCGCACAACACACCAGAAGTATTTCTCCATTTTACCAATCCTGCTTGAATCCTGGTAATGACGTCATTATCTATTTTACCATCATTTTGAATGATTGATCCAATGTATCTAAAACGCTCACTCTTCTTAATAATTTGATCACCAATTGCCACATCTCTAATATAAGTATTTCTTTCTTGACTAAATGTGCACTTCATATATTCAGTTTTTAATCTACTGAGATGAAAACCTTTAGATTCTAGAGTATTCCTCCAAAACTTGAGTTTCACTTTAGCTTCCTCTTTAGTTTTTTCAACAAGGATAATATCATTTGTGAAGAGCATATACCAAGCATCTCATCTTGAATATGTCTAGTCAGGACTTCCATTAATCTAAAAACTACTATGGACATCAAGTTGACTTTTAGATGCAAGATGGTTTATGTTCAAAGAGAAACTTTGTGTTGAGTGCTTGAAGAGTTGATAAAAAGCACTTTATAAAGAATATTAAGGCCTTTACTCAAGTAGGGCCATATTGTCCACTAAAAAAGGCATGTTTTGGATTCCTGCTTTTCAAAATGACTAAAGGTCACATGTAGAATATATGTTTCTTAATAGAATCAATGGTAATCCATGGGAGAGGACATATCAATGGTACTGTCTTAAAACCTTTACAATGACACCACCATGTAAGGAAGATTTAGTATTCTTGTGGCTGATTAATTTGCCTGAACATGAGGCTGATTAATTTGAAAGATGGATACTTCTTTGATTCCTTGGCTGTTGTTGTGTTGGGAGTGACAGAATTATTTATACGGAAGATAAGCACATGAAACTCCATAAAAACATAAAATGTGGTAGAAATAAAATATTTCTAACTACTTTTGAAGAACTCTTTGGAGGTATTTGTGTATAGCTTAACAATATTACGAAGCAGAAAACCAAAGCATTCAATTAGACACTAATGCACCTTACTCAGAAAACACAAGTGTTGTGATCTGAATCTAGCACAAGTACATTGCTTGTGATATATCTGTTTGGTGGTGGGTTATTTTTGAGCTAAAGAGAGAATATATATTAATATATGTATATGATGTGAAATGAAGTTGATTTTCTTATTACAATGTGTTGGATGTGAAATAATTGTTAAAAATGTTTTTAGGCTAAATCTGATCCTAAACTAAACAAGGGTATTAATGTCTAAGCACAAGTGTGCCCATTGCCCACTGCACGCCCACACGGATGAGAGGTTGAAGATCGGTCGTGTAGAGGTGAAAATAATAATATTGAAGAGTTTTATGCTAAGTGAATAAAGGAATGCTGAAAGGCGCAAAATATGTTAGACTTTGAAAAGGCGATGCGTTATATTTTCTAGTAATATTATTGTTAAGTTTCTGATTGCCAATTGACCTAAAAGCTTAAGCTTGTAGGTCATAGCTCAGGAATAATTTTATATTTTGACACCCCCCCTCACACGTAAGCTTATTTGCTTTGCAGCGTGGATTCAACGTAGATATTTTTTTAACTTTATGCTAGAAATAAATGGGGTTGCCAGCATTCGAACTTGAGACCTCCTGGCTCTAATACCATGTTAAGTCTCTGATTGCTAACTAATCTAAAAGCTTAAGCTTGTAGGGCATGGCTCAGGAATAATTTTATATTCTAACAGTTGTATTATGTGGAATCAAAGGAATATTAATATTAATTTTCAAGAAATAGGAAAGATTAATATGAATCCAAATGTTTTGACATTCAGTTACATTTAGTGCCATTTTTTTTTTCCTTTCCCATTAGCTATATTCCTAGAGGCTACATTAGTAGATTTGTGAAACAAGTATAGAACAAGTGGAGAGTGCTGATGTAGCCCAAAATTCAGGGAAGAACGTGAAAAGTTAATTGGCTACAATTGAAGCTTGTATATATTTTTATGTTCTTTTCTTTTTTAAGTATGTGTATTTAGTGTAAGATGGTTAATCATCTTGACTATTTTTGAAGGTTAGTTTTAAGGGTTGATGCAAGTTTTTGTTTGAATTTGGGCCTTCTGTTCAAATTTAGTGAAATTTATTTCTTGTTTCTGGGTAAAAGATCTCTAGTTTTAGCTAGAGAGGTTTTAGGTGGTTCTTTGGCAGCAATAAAGCTTTAAACTTATTCTTCATTTTCACTCCCATTCTGGCTGCATTAACGTTCATTGCTGGCTAATTATTTGGATTCCTCCTATTTTCCTTTTTCCTCAATTTAGTAATGCCTTGCTGTATAGTTAATTACCTCATGTCAACCAAAACCTGTTTGTACCCCTGATTATTAATTAATCAAGTTGGATTTACTTCAGTGTTTTAGATGGTTAAGCTCTTTTGGCTCTCATGGTGTCATGTATCAACAAGGTTTCAATGAACCTGGTTGCAATTTAACATCTTAAAGTTCTCTAAACCTATCAAGATTTGCATGCAGGTGTCTCAAGTTAATCGTTTTGATACTCTAATTCATCTTATTCATGGGCATTCGGAAGATGATCTCTTAAAGGGGCTACATTCCCTTGCATATTTGGTGCAAGGAGTATGGGTTTGCAAAAGTTCTGTTCTCTGTAGTGGTGATGAAGCAATCCAGAGAGACTTCATACTTCTTCTATTTACTAAAGCCAATACTATTAGTCATAGAAAGCTCAAGGAGTTAAAACTTAACCCTGTTGCATTGAATTCTCTGCTGAGCGGATTGGCTTATAATAGAGAAATCCTTGGTGATTGGAAATTTAAAGAGCCAGCTGACTTGTCATTTATTAAGCGCTATCCTCGTGTGGTGCAAGAACAACGAGACGCTTGGTCAAGTCTAGAGAAGCTTACCCTTGAGTCCATACACAAGTTGGTTAAAAAAATCCCTCAAACTGCAAGGGCTTCTCCAGCATTAAATGTGAAGCGTACCAGTACACGGAAAGTCGATCCAGTTACAAACAAGAGTAGAGATGTGAAAGGAAGTTCGGCAGTGCAAACCATGTCTAGTGAAACTCAAGAACATCTTCCAAAAGCTCTCTTAGAGATTTTTAATGCTCAAAAAGTTCGTAGGTAATCTTGAATAATTTCTTCTCCAGTATTTCAGTTTCTACATAATTCTTCTTTTTCACTGTACTACAGCCATTTTTCTTTTTCCATTAACTTACAAGGAACAATCAATTTCTTATGCATCTAGCTTCCAACCTTTTTGCTTCTTGATTATGATGTTCTGATCATAGATTCCGTTGGTTCTTGATTGCCAATTATTTTGTTATCTTGATTGGTGTTCCATGCTATGAAGATGTAATGGTCTTTTTGGTTGACTCACATTGTCAGAATTTATTTTGGTTCTGAAGTCTGTATAATCAACTACTCCATGAAGGCCATAAACAAATGTTCTTGTATCTAAAGTGTAATACTATGTGCCGTCCTACATCTGAACTTTTGACCCAATTTTGGGTTGAGAGCTCAGTCATCCTCTCCTTATGTCTTCCCAACTTTAAAATTTGTTTGCAGTGCTTTTTTTGAAGAAAAATTTCATACTAATTTAATGACTAGAAATTTATGGTGTTAGCAACCGGCTATCAAAATTTGCGATCAAACATTATCATAAGTTTCAAGTTTCCCTATGACTAAAGTCAAAGGTTTTAAAGCTAAAAAAATTGTTAGAGTAAATTACACCCGGGTCTTTCAGTTTAGGATTTAATAACGCGCAGGTCTACTTTTTTAAAATTATAACATCTGGGTTCTTGAGTTTTAATATAATTATCAAATAGGTCTTTTTATTTTTTTTATTATTAAATTTTTTTACAATTACTTTTATACCCCTCTCCTCTCTCTTTCTCTCACCCTTTGCTCTCTGCCTAGATGCACTACCAACGGCGGATGACGCTAGAAGCCTATCGATGCAAGCCCTGCGTTGCTGGCGCAAATGGAGGTAGGCGCAAACCTCTCGCTTATTGGCTGAGGCAGTGCCGCAGTGTGAGCGCTGCGTGTGTAGTGTGAGCGCTGCGCATGTAGTGTGAGCGCTGCGCGTGCAGCAGGCACATCCCTTGCGCGGCGCGCGCGAGGCTGCGCGATAGGCATAAAGCTCACGCTCGCCGCATAAGGTCGTGCCACGTCGGTGTTGCATTGTTAAAGGCCATGCTGCGCGGCCTCATGCGGCGCGCGCGAGCGTTGCGCCTGCCTTGTTACCTCCCCTAGCACATGCGGTCACTTCGCCTACCGCGCTGCCCTCACGCTGCCTCATCCAATGTGTGCGAGTTCTGCACCTGCCTGCCTTTGCACCAGCTGTCCTCACGCTACCTCATCCAATGCGCGAGAGTTCTGCGCCTGGCTCCCTTTGTGCCAGCCCCCCAACCACACGTAGCGCTTGGTTTGGTAGGCTTTTCGCTGTCGGTGGCACCGCTAGGGCGAGTAGAGAGAGAGGGAGTGGAGGAGTATAATGGTAATTGTAAGAAATTTTAATAATAAAAAATAAAAAAGTCCTATTTGATAATTATATTAAACTCAAGGATGTAGATATTATAATTTTGAAAACGTGGATCTGCACATTATTAAGCCCTATACTGAGGACCTAGGTGTAATTTATCCAAAATGTTATTATGTGCTTGAATTATTTTTTTTTTAGACTTCTAGATAAAAATTTTAACTGTTTTCAATTGAAACAATGGTTTTAGTTGCTATTTGCTATTCAAGTCTAGCTACATGCCCCTGCTACTGCATCCTCGCATTTACTGAATATTTATCTTTTAAGGTAAAGTTCAACAGTTCAAGGAAGAAATATTAGTTAGGACAAATATAACTTTATGAGGTGATACATATATTACCCATCATTATTGTGGTACCAAATTTAGGTGAAAGTTTTTCTATAAAAGGTTGAAACTTCCAAAGTAACTTAGTTGCAAATACAAGATAGAAAAGACAACAAGGAGAAGCATCTTATGTCACATGTACTTATCAGATCTTTGGAGAAAGACTTCTAGTAACATTTTTAAACTTTTGTTGCTTTTCAAACTGAAGCTCACGGTAGGAATGGGAACCTAGGAGATAATTCGCAAGTGACAAGAACTATTATTACATTTAGTTGCTTATTAACATTTTTATTATTATTAACATTTTTATTATTGATTCTTTGTTGAGGACACATTTCTTTTCTATAGCACCTTCATATTGGATGGTTTATGAATAATTTGGCGCAATTTTCAGTTTCCTTTTGGTGAAATATTATCTGAATGACGTCATCTTATTACACATCTTGTAGCCTAGCATCAATTCGTCGTGGATTGCGGGAAATGGCTCTTTACCGATCATCTCGTCCAAAAGAAGATCCTAGAAGTGAATTGCTAATAAAAGCTGCATCAAATGGTGCATCTGCCTCTGAGCATGATCTCTTATCTGTTATAGGCCAGGTTACTGTGGATATACATGGAGCATATGTCTTGAAGTCTTCAGGCAATCCTGTGCTTGATCCCTTGAGGTGGGAAGAGATGAACTGTCGTATGTTTCCCTTATTTTCTAATGGCATAAGTATATTTAGATGACAGTACTTATCCTCAGACATCTTTTGCAGAGACGTGGTTATTAACCTCTTTCGTGGGAAGCAACCCAACTCGAAGTTAAGGAAGCATGAAATAAAAACAGCACTTCAAAGTTCTCTCAAGAGGGAAATTACTGACTCAGAGTGCAATCAGGTGTGTACTGAAATTTGCTACGTTTTTAGCTGCATCTCTACCTAAATTAACAGATGTCTGTGATCCATGCCCTTGATCTTCTTGTTGGTCTTTCAAGAGTGAGAGCGATTACTATGGATGTACTGCTTTAATTTTTCTTTAATTTTTCTCATTAATATAATGCGAACATGCCTAAACATACCCATTGACACTGAAATTAATTTTTTTTATCATTTAGGATAATTACAAACATTTTAAAAAAAGAATAATTGTATATTGACTCTCAAATCCTGTTGTGTTTATATGACACTAATTTTTCATATCATATAAATAACGCATCAGTCAAATTCGATTTTGATTATGCTGAGAATATTTCTTCTTAGGTATCAATGTTTTTTCTTGGTTTGATAATCTTGTCAGTCTAATGCAAAATGTGTGTTTACATGCAAATGTCTTTATAATCTTCATAAAGTAATGCTTACATTTTCTTGTAAGTTTCAATAGTTAAATTTGATGAGTCCAAGTCATGACAAAATATCCTCAACATCTTTTACAGAAGCAAACTGATATGCTATTTTTATGGCACTTGATTTATTTTGGGATAATTATATATAACACAGAAATATGACAAAATTATAGATTTTACTCTCATTTTCAAAAAGCAATTATGAAAAAAAATGCTCTTGCAATTTCATAAACTGTACACTACTTTATATGGTTCACAAGTCTATAATAGTCTTTCATTTTACTAGGTTGAGTTTAAAGTAGATTATATAAATAGCTAACCCATGAAAACTAAAACGTTAGAGTTTAGGGTAGGTTTAGTTTATGATGCTTTTCTAGGAGAACATGCGATGCTACTCTTTAAGCATAAAATGGAAGAAAATTGGAGTATCTTGTCTATGATTTATACAGAAGAATAGAGTTAACATGTTGCTTTGGTTGGTTCCTTCCTCTGGCTAACCCACAAATCAGCATTAGATTGTTATTTATCTTACATTATACGAAGTTGACTGTTGATAAGTAAACCTGACAATGCAATAATCTTTCTGTTGCTGAACACATCGCTATGTATTGTAGATGTTTCTCCTCATTTCTGGGTCCTGACATGATTTTTTCACTCAGTTCTGGCATTTTATTAGTTATTGCCAGTAATCTCGAGGTTTTAAAGCTTATCTTCTTTATATTTCGGACTCTCAGTTGAGGAATAGAAGAGGCCAAAAAAACTTATATTGCCAATACTCTGCCAAATCGAAGGCACAACATAAGTTATACATGCAGTTGTCGGTCTAAAACCAAGATGAGAGATTAAGGGCTGGCATTTGGTTGGCTTCAAATAGTTGGGATAAGGCTGCTTGCTCTATGTCGAAATTTATTCTTGCTTATGCATCTTTGGAGCGACTTTACTTCTTTTTTTACTTTTGGTTAATGCAGGTTGTAAATGAGCTGTGTATATCTAGCAAAGGAGAATTGGAACTAAAGAGTGGGGAATAAAACCTCAAAATCTGATGATATTTGTGTAGAAACTAACATTAGGGCACATGAAATCAGCACATATACCTCCTTCTATGACCCATTAAACAGTAGCCAGTTGTGGTCATTTAAATCCTGTACATGAGGAGTTGATCAGGTGTGGGATTTTGGGGTGGTGATTTTTCATTTGTTTTGGTTATTATGATGAATGGGCCTAGTAATTGTGTAAATAAGACGCATTTTCCAGTAACATTTAGTTGATGTATAAATTTTTATTAGTCAATTCATTGAAAAATTATGATATATGATTGATTGCATTGCTGTTATTTCATTTGTTTTGGTTATTTAACTCACTTTCCAAAGATGTAACTCTATTTCAAAAAATGAATGTCCCTTGGTGTACTGCATGATTTAGTATCAAGTTCATAATTAATTTGATTTAAATTATTGGCATATTACAACACACATAAAATATAATATTTTATATCATACATATAATTTAAAATAAAAAAATAATTTTATTTACGTATTTTATACATATTAAAATAATAATTAAATTATATTATATTTTTATGCATTTTAATATAATAATTAATTTTATAAAATACCCTGATCTAAAAATTAATTAGATTTTTTTCAGGAAAAAAAGTAATTAGATAGTTAAAAAGAAAAAAAAAACTGTTAAAAACAAAACGTTACGATAGTCTTATAGAAAAATTTATTACCCTGAAATTTATTGTCCGATCCAAAAAGAGAATCGATTAAAAAATACTGCTTTAAGCATAATCAGTCTATCACCCTAACAGAACGAAAGTGCCAATGATTCATGATCCCATGAATTGATGAATATTGCTTGTTGATTTAAGCAGAATGAAGGCATCACAACAGTTACACAAAATAATAGTACTTTTTATAGATATATGAGGGCATACATACATATACTAAGAATAAAGTATATATATATATATATATATATACATATTTATTTTCTTCTTAAGGTGATACTAATAGGTCAATGCACTAAGAATGAAGTACAAGATACTTTGAACATTTATATAGAAAGCAGTGAAATCATCAATTGACTCTCAAGAAATATGATCTCAGCACACATACATAAATTCGGATGATTTCACTTGCTAGAGCCAATAGAAGCCTAACCACACCAGTATGCATAATGCTCATCTTTTCGATGCTTACTAACAAGCCCTCCGCATTTCAGACAGATGAAGCTGCTGCCATCTGAGAAAGCATCCAGCATGATCTGCTTCCGACCACTCGTAGCAAGTATGGAAGTTTCATCAATATCCAGTAGCAATGCCGGATTGTTTGTGTGCAGCGGCAGTGGCGGCTGTGGAAGCAGTGGAAAGTTGGGATTAACCTGGCGAGCCTCGGCAATTGCGCATTCAGCAAACAAAGATGCCAGCTCATCCATGGCAGCTTCTGCTTGCAGTCTGCTCCGGTACAGTTCCTGGGCGCGGTTCAGGGCCTGTATAACAGCCTGCTCTCCGCCCTCAGATCTCATGGCCATCACGACCTGGCATTTGAATCACGGATCAAAGATAGCAAGGGTTTGAAAGATGGCTGGCAACTTTTCTCAGAACTCAAAACTCACTTTATATTTACTCGAATTGAATATCGACCCAACTTTATTACAGATTGGGTCAACTAGTTGGAAAAAAATTGACCCCAATCAAAAAGTAACTGTCTACTTTTATCAATCAATATGCAAAACACTTTCGATATGCATGCATATATTACTGAGGGTACATTTGAGAGAGAAGGTTGCATAAGTAAATTCACATATATACAATTAATTTGTTATAAAATATATAAGCATGTACACTGCTTGTTTATTCAAGATGTAAGACTGGCAACTCCATTGAAATCAACTTGACTGCAAATAGATTGGTGTTAACCGAATTGGAACAATATCAACCCGAAGTAAAAAAAAAAAACCTTCGATTACGAGTTAGGATTAAAGCCCGGTTCAGGAAAGTTTTCTATACTACATTTTTTTGGAAACGTGGCAAAAAGTTTTTTTTTACAACTTTGAAATTTCTATAACTCTATCATAGCTGTGTGGTATAGTACAATTATACAGTACAATAAATTTTCCAAACAAAATTCTTATGAAAATACTGTGTTGCATAGCAGAGTTGTGGCAAAATGCTCTCCCTAATAGGAGTAACTATTGTTTGTGGCATGCAATAGGTCACCTTTATGGGGACCAACCAAATTCATGACAGGTAGATATGATGGACTCAATAGCAGAACGAAGCAAACAATGAAAAGAGAAACGTCATTGGGACAGTGCTATATATCAAAATGATAATGCTATGTATATCTAGGACAAAAAATATCACCTAGGAACCAACAGTCTGGATCTCTTGCGATGGGGAGACCATCGTCGCAACGTGCTCAAACCCAGTTTAAGATGTAAAATGAAATGGTGAAAATCGAGGAAAAAATGGAAAAATAGGAAAATAAATGAGATAGATATTTTTATGTGGAAACTCTCCCTAGTTAGGGAAAACAATGACGCCTGTAGAGTAGGCTAATTAAAAGATTCCACTATCACTATTTACGAAGGAATAAGGAAGGAGACACAGAGAGACAAGCCTTCAAGCTTTTCCTATTACAACTTGAGGAAAAATAAAGAGAGAAAAAAGTTACATAAGAATGCTTCATGAGATGTTTTATCATCATGTGGGAAATTCCTTCATGCTTGGAGGAGAAAAGCAGGAAGGGAGAGATACTGGATAGGTGTTTTATTCTCTGCCCATGCTCAGAGGTTGATTTGGTTTTGAGTCGGGTACCTCGCGAGGACGGGGAGCAGTTGAACCAGTAAGAAGTCCCCGTTTTTAAAGAGTTTGGAAGATGGATTAAAGTGTTGAATAGAGAAAACAGGGAGCTCAAGGATTGGAACAAAGTGCCTTTTCTCAAAATGAAGTTAGGATGATCAAACATCAAAGTAGGAAACAAGGATTGTGTAAATTTCAAGACATTTCCAAATGCAAGAAGGTTTCAGTATTTTGATTTATGTTGATGAAATGAAAAACTTAAAAGCCACCTGCATCTGGGAGCCCATCTTTTCTCAATACAAATGTCCTCTTCTTTTCATGGTCCAAGATGGCAATTTTATTTGGCGTGCCAACATACACTTTATCCACCTTTTATATACAAGAATGTCAGGAAAAAGAAAAAAAAAATGAAACCATTGTAAACCTGCATAACCTGCTCACTTACTTCAGACTCGAATGTGATTGCATCACCCTGTTCGATAAGCATCCTTGATAGATTTGAGAGATCATCTGATGATTTCACCCATATATAGGTTTCTGAGGTAGTGGTAATAAATGAAAGAGGCACTCGTACACGAAATGGTTAAAGGGCCATGCATAATAGCTAGCAATCATACACCAAAAAGTTGGCGGTGAAGTGACAAAACAAGGACCCATACGTTGATAAGGTAATTGTAAGCAAGTCAAATGACACTTAAACTGGATCCAAATTACAGGTTTCTGAGAACTACAATTGGAGCAACGAAGGGTTTCATGGTAAACCCACGATACTACTCTATCTTGATCCTCGTGGTAATTCCATGACATAGCTTTAACAGAGGTCCTGGTGAGAAGTCACGACAACTCATTGGTCTATCTCATGCCATGGTTTATGAGAAAGGTTATTTCCCTATCTTGTGCTATTGTTTGCAAGGTAAGTCTTCATGGAATCTCGGCAAAGGCTTACACCATTATTGTATATATCTAATACTACTCTCACTTATGTTTTTTGGTCATAACGTACCTTCCTCCCCGACAAGGGTCTCAAGGTAGGGATAGTAACGCAACCTATTTCGTACCATGGTTAAGAGTCAAGAGATAGGTGATTTATTCACCTTCCACATAGAAGAGGTAAGCATCGGAAGATGATAATAATAACAATAAGAGTAAATTACACTCGAGTCCCAGAGTTTAGGAAATATTATCATGCAAGTCCACATTTTTAAAATTTTAATATCTAAGTCCCTGAGTTTTAATAAATGAGTTCTTTATTAATTTTTTATTATTAAATTTTTAAAAAACTCCTTTTTACCTCTCCCCCCTCTTTCATCTCTCTAGCTCTCCCTCTCCAGCGAGGCCGCTGGTGGCGGAGCAGAGGCGGGAGACGCCAGTTCGTCCGCGGAGGGGGGCTATCAACCCACTACTATTTCTTTCTCTCTCTAGATCTCTGTAGTGTGCAGAGATCTAAAGAGAGAAAGAGATAGGAGGGGGCAGGTTCATCAGTGAGCGGCTGCTCTGTCAGCAGGGAGGAGAGAGGGAGGGGAATGAGATATAGTGGAGTAGAATAGGAATTTTAAAAAATTTTAATAATAAAAAAATTAGAAAAAAAACCCATTTGATAATTATGTTAAAACTCAGGGACTCAAATATTAAAATATGATCTTGCTTATATGTAGCACTATCATGCTTATTTGTATAATATCGTGCTTACTTATTCGTAGCACTATCTTGCTTATACATAGCATTATTTTGCATATACATAGTATTATCCACCTTTTCCACATTGACTTGTTACTCTTTTTGTTGTCTGCTCAGCTCTACCACTAGGTCTCGCATATGCACCCATTATGCATTGCTTGGTTCTTAAAAAAGACCGTTTACATGCTTGGAATGCCTGGAACCCAATAATTTCTCCCCAAACATAGCCTCACGTAAACTTAATTTAATACCAAACCTAAAGAGAAAATGATGTATTAATAGAAGTTTCAAAAGCCTAAACACTACTCAACCAACATTTTATTCATTCCAAGTAAAAAGAAGATCCTCTAAAAGTTTCAGAAAATCTAGTGAACATTAGGAAAAGAAGCTAAAATAATCCAAAATATCAGTCTTAAACTACATGGTAACAAAAACAGCTTAATAGGCTAAATGAATATCTCGATTGGTTCAATTGTGAACATTGAAAATGAGATATCCAAGCAATTATCTTTGAAACAGATCGATTATCAAAGAAGGGATTGATTGCAACATAAAATCATTCCAGATATGAGGATAAAACTGTCGGTTTCTCCTAACTAGTTCCCTCAGCGCTCATTAGCACTGAAAATCTGCCGATTTAGACCACAGAAAGCATGGCAGTGGGCATTAATGACTTTTTTCTTCATGAAACAAGAAGCATTATATGGTAAAGAACATGACACGCTTTTTATCTCCATTAAGCTATTTGCATGATGCCATAGCAACTAATGCCACAGATTTATGATCGTGTCACAAAATAACCAAGAGAAAATTTCAGTACAAAAGATTCAGGAGCAATTTAATGAAATACTTATGATCAAAAAAAAATTTAATGAAATACTAAATCTTTCATGGATATGGTTCTCATCATAATCATCAATAATCAAACTCAAATATATTATCTATAATCTACCCCTTTTTCTTTCTACTCCAAAAACACTTTCTACTCACTATAATTGTGTATCTTTTACAAGTTAATCTTTGTTAACATTAAGTTCAAGACCAAGTGACCTGTTTTGAGAAAAAATAAGCTTTCATTACTACTCAATCTCACCAACAGTGGATCTATGTTTCCTGAATGCTATATCTAACCTGTCACAATTTAGTCATCTTTAAAAAAAAAAGAACAAAACAAGAAAACCTTAGTAGCAAACTAGTTGGGGAAAACTAAATGAATTTCTCTTCTTAATTCAGCTCATTAAAAAAAATCTCTCTAAGGGCTAGTGAAGTAAAGTCATGAGTTATGCCCACACCTCCGATTATTTTAAGTCTTCTCCTTCCTATCCTCAATACGGCGATATGATACCCTCATGTTTACATGTAGGGACCTCTACAAATCAATGATAGACAAGGCCAAATAGGATACCATCAATGAGCCTTTTTGTAGGGGTGCATGTGGATAAGGGGCCTTCAACTTCAATAAGCTTTATTCAGAAGCTCTTCCTAGAGCTAGTGGATGGACTAAAGAAGAACATAAGAGAAAAGGAATAAGAAGATGAAGAACAGAGAAAGTAGTTCCCCCTTCTATAGTATTTTCACTCTTTGGTGAGTTTTAGCCCTCATAAAATGGTCAAAGGTGCAACCCCTTGACAAGTGTACAAGTACTCTTTATATAGGATAGAGAGAGAAGATACAAAAAAACATGGGCAATGGTTCCCTTAATATGCATCAGAATTACCCTTTTAGCCCTATTACATGCAAACTCCTAAATACTTGTGCCACATCGCAGCTGCAACATAGAGCAAGCGTGTGTTCCTAACTAGCCAATCATGTCGTAGGCTTTTTAACAATCCTCCTAGGATCCTCGCAGAGCTTGTCGCGAGCTAGCCAACTGGGTAAACTCTAGGGATAAGCTTTCAAGCACTCTGAGCATTCTTTGCTCATATTCTTCGTCGATCCATCATAGTGAGTGACGAATTACACAAACAATGACAGGTCTTGACGTTGTTCGTGCCTTGAAGATCCTAAAAAAAACCTTCTCAACTAGTTCCTTCTCTAGGTCACTCGGGATTTCACTCTTGGTCTCAAGTATTCCTCCTTAATAGTCTCTAGGGTTCCAACAATACTTCTAGATTTGTATGAGATCATATGAAACCGTGCCAAGGAGTTTCCCATTTGGAGTGTAACCATGATTAGTAGGGTTGGGTTCCAGGAGATTTTCCTCTTCGTCCTTTTGTATTTCCTTTCGATTCCAAAAAATTCCTTTTCGAGCCGTTGGTAGTTCCATAATGTTTCCTTGCTCTCATCGGGTTAGGAAGTTATCTCTTAATCATGCAATGCACCCCATTTGGAAGAAGTAAGTCTATTGACAAGTCCATTAAATGTGGAAATGCAATCATCGCAATCTCCACAGTGAACTACTTCAACAAAGTCGGTTTTTGGCCACTCTCAATGCAAATTGACTTTTGGTCCTGCTACAAGTAATATTCATTCTGTGCTCAAGGATTGCGTCATCTTCGAGTGTCTTTTCCTGTCCTACCTTTAAATCATTAATGAATAGTAATAATTCATTTGTCTCATCATTTAGCATTGAAGCTTGTATGGCTATAGACGCTCAATATTTAGATATAAGCTGACAGCTCAAGCTTGTAGTTGTTCTTTCCCACCTTCCACAAGATTTGGAATGGTTGTACCTTATAGGATTTGGCTTCTTTCGACGCCTCGAGTAGTTCTTACCTTATAGGATTTAGCTTCTTCCTAACGCTCTTGAGTTGTTATTTGCTTAGATAGAGGCGCTCAACGACTCCTTGCACGTCTTCTTCTTGTGTAGTGGATTGTAGAGCTGCTTGCAACATTGTTGTTCCCTCCACAAGTTCCATTGGACTTGACAATGCAACTTGTAGATTTGTTCAATGAAGCGAAAGGCTCAAACAACTCTTTCTCGATTAGCATTTGCTCCCTCGAAGTTAACTATGAACTTCAGATCGCAGGGGTACAAAGTTAAATAACCCTAACAAGCCTTGGACTACTACTTGTTGATAGAGCCATCCACTGCCCGATTAAAGGTGAATCGAATAAATGGCAACTTTTTGTCCCAAGACTTCAGATTCATTGAGTGATACCTTGTAATAGGCATACCACCATTTTGTTGAAAACCTCCATTTAGCTGTCAGGTTAAGCATGAAGCACCATGCTTTGTTCCAAAATGCCTTCCAAAGGTTGTTGGCACATAGTGTATCTTTTCTAGAGATAATTGATGTGTGTGGCCCAAAGAGCACACACGTGCTAAAAAGCCACATGTGTGACTTCTTCATCATATATTGACGACTTGCATGGGATGAGCTAAATCATATTTGAGAATCTGTCCACAAGTTCACAATGATAGACAATTTTGCACATATTGCATTGTCGGCGGACTACAATGAAATTCATGGAGATGCTCTCCTACAAACGTGTCCAGATCGAAAGCGATGTGTGAAGTCCTTAATGCCTATTAGCTTTGAGAAGCAGCATAGGGCACAAACTCGAATAAATTTCCTAATGTCACCTCCGAGTCTTGGCCAATATATAGGGAGCTACAGATTTTAGAGTCTTATTGGCATCAAATTGTCTGACTACTTTTGGAATACAAGCCTCTGATATCCCTAGAACCCTAAACTTGCATCTGTTCCCTTACAAAACAAGTCTTCTCGAAGTCTAAAGTCGACCGTTCATCCTTCCTTCACTTTCTGATGATGCCATTTGTGCATCATGTATAGAAAAGGAATCAACAAAAAAATTTAAAAGGGATTCAATAACTAGATAGTGGACATGACGAGAAATAGGCATATGACAGGTATACAGGCCTCCGAGTCTACAGATTTTGTATAAAAAAAGGAGTAAATCATGCTTACATGCCAATCTTCAACTACTTCAGTACTTGTAGACTTCAACCTTCGACAATTGTACCACCCACTTCATGTGGCATGCTTGCTAAAGCTTTAATTCTCTAGCAAGAATGCTCGTTGGTGCTTCACTACTTAGTGAAGGGTGTATAGCTCCTTGTCATCGGTTAGGCAATTCTTTTGAGTTCCATGCAAAAGCTCGAATAAGTATGCAATGGGTCTCCATTATTCGGTGATAACTGCTCCAACTGCATGAGTTGAAGCATTCGATCTCAATGAGGACTTCCATAAGAACTATTGTTAGCCTTGATCACACCATTTTCCAACAACTCATTTGCAACCTTCTTGATCTTCTCATTATCCAAAATTGAATTGTGGTACATATAGATCTTCAAAACTACTATCGCAATGCTTCCCCATACCCCAGTTATAGATATATTATCTTCTTTGGCTTTAGAAAATAGCATTACTTGAGAGCTTCTCAGAATGTTACTCATAAAAAAAGTACTCCAACTTTAGCATGCTTAATTAGAGAGTTCTCATCACTTGCTCCAAAAGACAACTCTACACTAGACCTTTTACTTATATGCTACAAGAACGCTTCTTAACTTGTCTATGTGAGACTACTCAACCGTGCTTGTTCGTATGAAATTTGCCCTACTATGACTCAAAGGCACATGACTTAGCGTACTTCCAAGTAAATTTCATACGAACAAGCACAACAGAGTAGTCCTACATGAAAAAATCAAGAGGAGATCCTGTAGCATATAAGTAAAAGACCTAAAACATATAAAGACATCTTTTGGAGAAAAATCATGAAACTGATAATGGGAACTCTAGAGTAAAGCATACTGGAGCTAGAGAAGTCTTAGGATGACTAACATGCCTGAAACGTTGCTTAATGTATAAATTTCCAGAAACTAAAGCAGATAATACCTTTACAACTAGGACACAGGATGTTACAAGTGCATCGGATGAGCAAAATTTAATGTTCGACTTCGCTTCTCGGAGGCAATCCTCATACCACCTAATATCCTTATATCTATTGGTAAAGATTGAGCTCCTCAAAGCCACGGCTAAGGCATTAACTTCTGCCTTTTCTGATCAAGCATGAAAAAGAAATGATCGTGAACTAGCGTGAATCTCCTATTCCACTTGGCCGACTACCAGATCTTTATTGCTCGATTAAGGATTGTGGTAGATGATTTTATCCCTTGTCCTTCACGAGGTGATATCATTGATTACGATGATGATAGACTACGTATCGATCGTATCATGGATGGCGAGTCATCATTAGTCAGACATATGACACTCAGGTATACGTAACGTATCTATAAATGAAGAAATAGATCTCCATTTGGTTAAAGAAGGTATCTACTGTCTCAGTATCAATTGACTCACTGAACGATGGAAGATCAATCTTGGCTTCCATCCTAAGGCCCTGTTTGGCGTAAAAACTAAAATCAGAACTAAAATGGTACTAGTTTAAAAAACAATAATAATAATAATAATAAATAAATAATTTTTTTTAATCATTCTACACAAATTCTAATTTGAAAAAAAAATTATTTTACTTCACATACTTAATAATTTTCAATAAAAATATCAACTTTTTTTCATATCCTGGACCAAAATATTCGAATCGAGTATTTTGATCTAGGATGTGAAATAAAATTAATATTTTTATTAAAAAATATTGAGTATGTGGAGTAAAATAATATTTTTTATATTAGAATTTGTGTAGAATAATTAAAAAAATTTATTTTTTATTATTATTATTATTATTATTATTATTATTATTATTATTATTATTGTTTTTTAAACTAGTACCATTTTGGTCCTCGTATCAAACAGGGCCTAAAAGGTTATCTTCTTCTTCCATGAAGTCTGTTGTGACAAGTGTGTCTAGCTCTGAGAACTCCTCCTTAGTTCCAATGGAGTTGAAAGTGATCGATAGGTCCTCCTTACTTCCAATGGAGTTGAGAAAGGTTGACAGGTTCCTTCCCTCCTCAAGCCACTTCTATTTCCTGGTTCACTAAAACCACAATTACCAACTAAAAATGCTAGAACATCTCCATCATCGCCTTCATTTATCTCTAGAGATGGTCCATTTGAGTAGCCAAATCTCTTGAGGTTGTGTTGTTGTCTTCTCCTTCCATTGTAGATATTTGGTATGCACTTTAAGTTCTTCTATAATCTTTTGGTAAAACTTTTGGTGTTGATCATACACTAAGCTCTTCAAACTTGTGGTCTAACGAGCCTTTTCCGACTAGGAGCTCCTTATGGTGCACAAAGATAAAAGATCCTCTGTGCTATTTATTGGAAGCTCTTGTGGAAGCTAGTGAATAAACTAGAGAAGAACGTGGGAGAAAAGGAATAAGAAGATGGATAAAATTGAGATAGTGTTTACCCTTTTAACTTGTATTTTCACTCTCCAAAGAGTCTTAGCCCTCATAAAATGTGCAAAGGTCCAACCCCTTTACCAATGCACAAGTGCTTTTTATATAAGGCAAAGATGATACAAGGAAAAGCAATTGTGGCGCTAATTTGCAATCCAATTACCTCTTTACCTGTGTTACACCCACAATCTTATATGCTTGTGCCATATAGCAACAACGGTGTAGAGTGGGAGCGTGTGCCTAGCTAACCAATATTGTCATGAGCTTTTTAATGATTCTCCTGGGATCCTCGCAGAGCTTGTCACGGGTTGTTCGGCTGGATAAACACTCCAAGTGCACGCAATAGCATCCCAAGTGTCTTTGCTCATGGTTTTCTTCAATTCATCATAGAGAGTGGGAAAATAGACAAACAAGGAAAGGGTCTTGGCACTGTTCACATCTTGAAGATCCTCCATTGTTCTTGTCCTCTAAGTCAGTTCTCCAAAGTTCATCTTTTAACTCCGGTCTTCCTCCTTGATAGTCTCAAAGGTTTTGTCTCAAACTATGAAGCACGAGTACGATACGGCG
>JAEMOT010001979.1:11681-34550 GCA_019297695.1 Apostasia ramifera | reverse complement strand
TTGAGTCTATGCGTAAGTTGTGTTTTATGTATAATATATTTTTTTATTTTTTATCGTGTAGGCCAGACCAACTGTTTCAACATTTTTTTCTTTAATTTGAAGTATCGGACAAGTATCGGGCAAGTATCGGGCGAGTATTGGATTTTTAAAAATTAAAAATAAAAATTGATACGCCATGTGGCGTATCGGATACGTATCGATGGAGTATCGGGGAATATCGGTATCCGATACGGATACGATACGGATACGTTAGGCTCCACGAAGTATCGGTGCTTCATAGGTCTCAAATAATTCCTGTAGACAACTCCTTTAGCAACGAACCTTAAATAATGAACGTACAACAGAGATATATCTATCATATGCATCACTCAGTCAACTAAACGAAAAGAAACCCCAAAGGCAGACATAGCTAACTAATCTCGAAGGGTTCCTTCGAGTCATAAACTCGCTTACCGCCCGTAGAGCGAGCGAAGGCTTGCCCTGAATGACAAGCTGCCGTGCCATGTCCAGGAGAGCCCACGTGCTCTCGCGGCCAGTGAGCGGAGGGAGCCGCGCGGCCGCCACAGCCGCGACTAAGCGTTCAGCGTTGTCCTCATCTCCGCCGCGAGCACCGGGAACGTCCGTCTCCATGGTCTCCATCGCCCAATCGCTTCGCTCTCCTCCTCCACCGGATCACAGCACCCTCCGCAACCCTAATTCCCATTGATCCTGCGTCGAAGCCTCCATAATATCCAACTCCCCGGAAGAATTTTTGCGTCCGGATAGCGCGCCACGTAAGCCACCACACTGTGTGCAAATGAATTAGCACCACGTGCCAGAGCGGCTCGGACCCACAGTTCCCGCTGCGTGACGGTGCATCGGAACGACCAATTAAAAATGTGATTTTTAACACACATTTTTCACGCTCTACCGCATAAACTCTTAATTCTTATCGTCTGCTTGACTGCCAGTCTCACCTGCCCTCTCATATTCTTCTGCCTCTACCCACCAAAACCTGAATTTCTTCGGTCAACCCCACCTCACTCGTCACCTCGCCATTAGTCCACCCGCTGGAGCTGTGAGTTTGCTCGCTCACAACTATAGGGAAAAGCAAGTTCATTATGCGTTTCATAAAATTTATTGTGAGATTTCATTATGAAGAAATTACAAAAAACGAATTTAGGCTGCTAAAGAAAGGCTTTGCATATAATCATTTGTGTAACTTTTACTTTTATAATCATTTATGCTATTATTATAGATGTGCAAAAATTTTGCCGAGCTTTTCTTGATTTGTATGAAAACTATCCTCGACATGTAACTCATTCTTGTCAATAGCTAGGTTAAAAAAAAAGAAAAAGAAACAAGGTGAATTTTTTTAATTTTATTTAGGAAATTCTTAACATATATATATATATATATATATTTCCTTCTACATCTTTTAAATTGATTTCTTTTTTGTAAAATGTAATTCCTGTATACGTCAGTTTAATTTTACTTTGTTCTTATATGCAGATATGATGCATAATGGAGCTACAAAAGAAAAAAGAAAAAGAAAACAAGCAGATTTATTATATATACAAGTGCAGATATTTTCTTAGCATTGTCATGAAGATATTTAATGAAACTGAGAATAACATTCCTAATAAGACAAAAGAGATTTTGGATAAAATAGGGATGAAATATTTTTTGAAAATTCCTCTATTTAGTCAAAATCTTCTACTGATTTTTGAAATTATAAAGAAATAAAAAAATCAGTTACATACATTCAAGTTTCACCAGCATGAAATCCCATTTAGCCCCGAGATTATCAGCCAATTGATTGACCTTCCAATAGAGGCACTATTGTGACTCACAATCTAAAACAAAGCTCAAGCTTATTGGCAAATAAAGTTAAAGATAATTTAAAGTCATATGCTATGTCCTTTTTATCAAATTTGCATACGCTCACAGTTTATATTATTAATTCATTTTGTCTAATTTATTTTTTCCTATTCGAGCGTACACTATTTCTCCATCTTTACCTGAGATGGCTGAGGACTTATACTTATTTTGCAATTACAATTAGTGCCAAGCTATTTTTGATTACTTGCATCTACAATTACCCTTAATTGCTAAGATATTGTGGACAAAAATAAAAGAAAATCTTCACGATCATCAGCTGGTTATGTCGATGAATTTATTCAGCTCATTATGAAAAGTAATTAATATATAAAAATATATTACAGATTAATAAATTACATATGCTGAAATATAATTTAGTATATTTCACAGTTTTAATTTCTAGAGACTACTGGACTTGAAGAGCCAGCATATGGCCAAATGACTCCGAAACTGTACAGGTGGTCAGAAATATTATTTTGATACAATGAAACTCTTCCCTCTCTATTTCAAAAAATTAGATCAAATTATGTGATACCTGAGAGCACAGATGATGTTACATTAGAACATACTTTGTCAGAACCAATTATCAAACAACAAAATATTGCTAGATCTTCATGACCTCCAGAATTACATAAGTCTGATTTAAATGCATCGCCGCAGGAGAATGCGACATTAAGGACTAAGATTGAAAAGTTAATACTTGAAATTGTAATTTTAGCGTATCTTTTTTGTTAGATAATGACTCTTCACAAAGAATGCATTCCCTTTCAAAATCTCAATGCGAAGGCATGGAGTCTTATTGATGTGCTACCATGGCAAAATAATAATGATGATTGAGGTATTTTTGTGATGAAATAAATAGAACGTCTACTAAACTGTTCAGATTCAGAGTCAGAATAGATGTGAAAAGATTACTTGCATTGGCAAAATCAAGTGAGTTTATTTAGAGCAGAAATTGCATATGATTTAATTAAATTTAGCCACATGCCTGTTTGAACCATTCGTATTTTGGATACTATAAGAATATTTTTATTTATGATTAGGGGGATTCTATTAAATTTATTTATAATTATTTAATATATTATATAATTATGATGAACTGCGTAGTCAAGAGATAGTATAATATAAAGGTATTATACCACATATTGAACTATGCAGTACATCAAATAAATTACATAGTAATGACTTTTTGATATATAGTAAAAAAATATTACTACATAGTGTTGTATTAGCGCTTATTGAGCTACACCAAATATACTACGTAGCTCTAACATGTTATATAGATTTATATTATAATTTGTTATATATGCATATTAGATCAACTAAGATACGTAACTAAGAAATCTTACGACATACATCTATATGACTTAAGCTACGTAGCTCTAACATACTATTATGAATTGTTATATATACATAGCAGATCAACTAAACTACATAGCAATATTCATTGCTATGTAGCCAAGAAATCTTACAATATAGATCTATAAATTTACATAGTAATTTTATATTCATTGCAATATTATATGTAAGATTTCTACATAATAATTTTATATGTATAGTTATTCATTACATAGAAATCTTACAAATATTTTATGAATATATTGTAAGATTTCTTGGCTACATATTCATTGCTATGTAGTTTAGTTGATCTGCTATGCATTTTAGTTGATCTGCTATGCATATATAACAATCCATAATAGTATGTTAGAGCTACGTAGCTCAAGTCATATAGATGTATGTCGTAAGATTTCTTAGTTACATATCTTAGTTGATCTAATATGCATATATAACAAATTATAATATAGATCTATATAACATGTTAGAGCTACATAGTATATTTGGTTTGCTACGTAGATAAGCGCTTATACAACACTATGTAGTAATATTTTTTGACTATATATCAAAAAGTCATTACTATGTAATTTATTTGATATACTGCATAGCTTAATATGTGGTATAATACCTTTATATTATACTATCTCTTGACTACGCAGTTCATCATAATTATATGATATATTGGAAACATCATCAGTAGTAATAAAGAAAAAGATTTATCTACCAAATTATTACCAAAAATTTAGAAGATAAAAAGATGAAAGACTTTCAATTTTTAGGATCAACAGTTTGTCTTTTGTGCATCAATAGATTAAAAACATTTAAAATAGAATCTATAATCTAAGCTATATGCAATAACTATTATATTTCTTGTCTTTTCACTATTACAGGTCCTTGGCTTAATACGACTAAGCTCCTATCAATGCGATTGTATTAAGAAATATATTAATCTTATAAAATTATATAATAGTAGTCATTAGTCATCCATATGCAGCAGTGCCTCATCTATAAAGGATGCTTTGTCTGATCCAATTTTCAGCTTACTTGGATAATTTAGATTTGGCTTTAAACTTTCACTCTTATTAGGAGTATCAAAGTAGTCTACCGTCACTACCTTATTTATGTCCACTATTTTTGGTACTTGATCATTGTTGAATTTTCTCCTAGTATATACTTTTACATTTTCCTTTCTATCTTTTTTATGTACTTGTGTTCTCCGTAATTGTTTTCACTATATAGCTGATATCTTCCCATAGCTTCTTACTTAATTCATAGATTACATCCTCCCCATATTCTATCTCAATTGCATTGATTTTGTCTTCTTTGACTTAGTAGATCTTATTGTTGCCTTGATAATTTTTTATGCGCTTCGGTAGAAGAACATAAGAGGAGCCAAAAGATTTTTTTTTTCTTTCCTTCACATTTCGTTTTATACAACCTATCTTGGAGTGTGTGGAGCTTATTGACTAAAACTTCATAATACGATAACTTAAGTCAAGAACAATCATTCTCAATGTTTCAATCTTAGCACTTAAAGTCATATTCTTAGAATTTAACCGTTCAATCTCAGTCCTTAATGTCGCATTCTCCTGCGGCGATGCATTTAAATCAGACTTATATAATTCTGGAGGCCATGAAGATCTAGCAATATTTTGTAGTTTGATGATTGGTTCTGACAAAGTATATTCTAATGTAACATCATCTGTGCTCTCAGGTACCACATAATTTGATCTAATTTTTTGAAATAGAGAGGGAAAAGTTTCATTGTATCAAAATAACATTTCTGACCACCTGTACAGTTTCGGAGTCATTTGGCCATATGCTGGCCCTTCAAGTCCAGTAGTCTCTAGAAATTAAAATTGTGAAATACACTAAATTATATTTCAGCATATGTAATTTATTAATCTGTAATGTATTTTTATACATTAATTACTTTTTATAATGAGCTGAATAAATCTATCGACATAACCAGCTAATGATCGCGGAGATTTTCTTTTATTTTTGTCCACAATATCTTAGCAATTAAGGGTAATTGTAGATGCAAGTAATCAAAAATAGCTTGGCACCAATTGTAATTGCCAAATAAGTATAAGTACTCATCCATCTCAGGTAAAGATGGAGAAACAGTATACGCTCGAATAGGGAAAAATAAATTAGACAAAATGAATTAATAATATAAACTGCGAGCGTATGCAAATTTGATAAAAAGGACATAGCATATGACTTTAGATTATCTTTAACTTTATTTGCCAATAAGCTTAAGCTTTGTTTTAGATTGTGAGTCACAATAGTGCCTCTATTGGAAGGCCAATCAATTGACTGATAATCTCGGGGCTAAATGGGATTTCATGCTGGTGAAACTTGAATGTATGTAACTGATTCTTTTATTTCTTTATAATTTCAAAAACCAGGAGAAGATTTTGACTAAACAGAAAAATTTTTAAAAAATGTTTTATCCCTATTTTATCCAAAATCTCTTTTGTCTTATCGGGAATGTTATTCTCAGTTTTATCAAATATCTTCATGATAATGCTAAGAAAATAACTGCATTTGTATATATAATAAATCTGCTTGTTTTCTTCTTCTTTTTTTTTTTTTCCTTTTGTAGCTCCACTATGTATCATATCTGCATATAAGAACAAAGTAAAATTAAACTGACGTATACAGGAATTATATTTTACAAAAAAGAAATCAATGTAACAGATGTAGAAGGAAACATATATATATATATATATATATGTTAAGAATTTCCTAAAATAGAATTACAGAAATTCACCTGTTTCTTTTCTTCTTTTTTTTAACCTAGCTATTGACAAGAATGAGTTATATGTCGGGGATAGTTTTCATACAAATCAAGAAAAGCTCTAAGAGAGCGTTTGGTTTGTTGTTATCTTGATGTTATATTATGTAATCTAGATGTCATGACATCTAAATATCATCTTTTGACTAATAATTTAATCTAATAGAAGATTATTTGTTGATATCATTAAACCAAACAATTGCATTTTTTAAATAACATTACATAACATCAAGATAACATTGAACCAAAATTTTTACATGCATATTAAAATAGCCAAAATGATTATAAAAGACATCTAGATATCATCTTTTGACTAGTAATTTAATCTAATAGAAGATTATTTGTTGATGTCATTAAACCAAACAATTACATTTTTTAAATAACATTACAAAACATCAAGATAACATTGAACCAAAAATTTTACATGCATATTAAAATAGCCAAAATGATTATAAAAATAAAAATTGCACTGCAAAGCCTAACTTTAGCAACCTAAATTCAGGTTTTATAATTTCTCCAAAATGAAATCTCACAATAAATTTTATAAAATCGCATAATGAACTTGTATTTTCCCATAGTTGCCGGTAAGCAAACCCACAACTCCAGCAGGTGGACCGATGGCAAGGTGACGAGTGAGAAGGGAAAGAAGAAAGAAATTCAGGTTTCTGCAGGTAGAGGCACAAGAATGAAAGGTGGTAGGTGAGACCGGGTGTCAAGCAACCAAGAAGATGGAAGGAATTAGGGTTTCTGCAACAGAGGCAGAAGAATGCTAGGGTTTAAATTTTTAAATTTAAGGAATTAGGGCTTTCGCTGCAAAGGAGGAGGAATGCGAGTGTTTAAAATCATATTTAATTCGTCGTTCCGTTTCAACATCACGCTGCCGGAGCTATGGGTCCGAGTTGCCCGCCACGCGGCTCTAATTCATTTGTGTGCGGATATCTTACGTGGCGCACTATCCGGACGCAAAAATTCTTCCTCCAATCCTTTGTATGCCGATACGAGGTACGAGGCTTCTAGTATCTTCGCGCTCCTTCGATTCTTTCTCTTCCTTTACACTCAAAGAAACATTACTGGTAATTATATAAATTTTTCATTGAAAATTTATATTTACATAGTTACCTATTCATAATTTTTATTTATATATAAACTTTTCTATAATTTTTAATATTACAATAATAATACTTGTAAATATTATCAAAATTAAATCATGATTAACCTAACTTATTATGGTAGTTAATAGTGGCAACAGGCAACACCTAGGAGCTAGCGATGAGTGACATGACTATTAAGGGTGGTCGGTGCCATGGTTGCAAGTCATGGTCAACTGACAGCAATGATCGACATACGACAATTATCGATGGCCAAATTGCAATAATGAAGTGCCTAACAGAGTGCCAGTAAAATGATGTTTGATTGGTGATATTTTACCTATGAAATATTTCATATATATTTAATTTAGTCATAATGAAGGTTAGCTTATATGTAATATTTAAAATTACATGAGGATACCAGCTTAAATAAAATTTAAATTTTGATAAATATGTAAATAAGATCTTATAAATAATATGTATACAATGTTTTTCAAAATCTTTTGAGTTATTTTTTAAAAACTATATTGGTTCCACATGTTTAGGATCAGAAGAATAATTTTCAAGCAAAATAAAAAAAAAATATTGTCCAAAAAAATAAACTAAAAAAATTATTAGGCTCAAGCACTCAACTCTCACTTGCTGCGTGCACCACAACCCTCTTTCGATGCATGCGTGGCATGTTGTGATTGGGCGTCCCAATGTTCAGGCTCCTAAATCTAATGGCAATAATCTATCCGTTGCTCAAAGCTTGCAAATGAGTTGGGTTTTCAGCTGGAACCCATCTTCTAATTAATTTGGATTTAGATCATATTCTCATTGTGTTGTGTATAAGTCAAGGTTTTGCTCGATTTTGATTTCAGTTTTGATCTTAAATTGGAAAAATCATTCCGTAGTTTCATTTGCGACAGTACGGATACTGGCCGTCATCGAAAGTCAAATTTTCAAAAAATTTTACACTGAAAAATGTTAGAGATCGATTTCAATCAAAAATTTTGAGTTTGGGCTGCAACTTACAAAACAAAAAAAAAGCCTGCCTGTTTGGCGCGAGGACCAAAATAATACTAATTTAAATAATAATAATAATAATAATAAATAAATTTTTTTAATTATTTTACACAAATTTTAATATAAAAAAATATTATTTTACTTTACATACTCACTATTTTTTTATAAAAATATTAACTTTATTTCACATCATAGATCAAAATAATCAATTTAAATATTTTAATCTAAAATGTAAAATAAAATTAATATTTTTATTAAAAATTATTGAGTATGTAAAATAAAATAATATTTTTTATATTAAATTTTATGTAGAATAATTAAAAAAAAATATTTATTATTATTATTATTATTATTCTTTAAACTAATACTAAACAAGACTTTTTACAGACTGTTGAAATTAATGATTTTGAACAAAACTTAAAACTATGCTATAAATCTTAATAAAATATTTTTTTATTTCCGGTCATTATATATTTCAAATCATAAAAATTAAACTTTAGTGACTAAGCAAAAATAATCAAGATTATAATTATACTAAAATAATTTTTAGCTCATTTAGGATTTTTTAGTGATCAAATTTGAAAAATTAAAGTTCAAATGCATATTTTTATGACCATAGAAAAACGTAAACCTTATGATAATTCTAAAGCGCAAATCTCTGCATCAAACAGATTGGAAGTTAAGTCTTCAACGTGTAATTTATTTCACATATATAGGGCTTTGATTATTTATTTTATATATTTTTATATATTTAACTCGTATTGAGTTCTAATTGCATCAAGGCAAGGTCAACTCGGGACCCAACTCAAAAAAACTTGATCAAGCTCAATTTCAGGCGGAATAATTAGTTTTTATTATGAACTATTTAGTTATCTGAATGACCCAAATTTTTATCTCTGCGATACTTATTTTATTTTGTATATTTCTACTTTGTAGATCATCATTCAGCACTATATAAGAGTACTGATTTTATTATTGTTTCATAAAATTTAACTTTTAAGTGCTATAACAAAAGTTTAGAAGATAAGAGAAATGCAGAATTTCAAAACAAACACAACAGTAAGTACTTTAACTCGTTCAATAGAAAGAGAGAAAAATTCAAGGAAGAACCATCTGCAGTCAATGAAAAAGCAAGCCACAAACATGGTTCATAACTACTAACAGACCAAAGCCTAAAGAATAACTGCATCCTACAGATTAGGAAATAATACCGTCATCGATTGAAAGAGCTGACAGATCGGCGGCAGCACCATTCGCCTGAAGGTGGTGGTGCTGATTGACAGTCCGGAGAACCTCCATGGCCTCAGCAACCTTGGCCTTGAGAGCATCCGGGGATTCCAGAAGATGCAGCACTTCCGTCTGATCCATCTCAAGCAGCATTCCAGTCACCTTTGCAGTATTCTCAGGTTCAAGCTGTTCTACAAGAGGATAAAGACTTTCCCCAAGCATCTGAACCCAAAAAATAATAAAAGATGAAAGAAATTATTTAAATCATTTATGTTCATACTGCATTGACATTATTGTAGTCGATATGTAATTCAACTAATCACATAATTCGACTCTGAGCAAAAACTAACCATCCTCTGCAGTTCTGGAGTCGCATTAGTGAGAGCTGAAGTCAATGCACCAATTGGAATAGGCAAAGGCCCCATGTCGTAATGGGGTAGCACTCCACCAGCGGCGCCCACCATGGAATCAGGAATATTGCGCCCAGGAGGGTAACGATAGGCCCGTCCTCTCGGAAGCATCTACATGAAATCATGCTCATTTTGATTAAATGGGGAACATGGAAACGACAAAAAAGACGATTTAAGCTGTTAAATAAGAAAGAAAGAAGGAAAGCACCTGTTGGTGCATCATTGGAACAGGATGCTGTGGTTGTATCGGAGCAGCCCCTGAACGCCTGCCTCCTGGCCTTTGAGTCTGCTGACCCTGCTGCACCAATGGCATGAAGAAATTGGGCATTGGGGCTGCACCAGGCCGCACTCCAGGCAGAAGCTGCTGTTGGAAGCCAAACCCATTCTGTAGAAAGCAGAGCATAGTTTAGGTCTCGACTGTGGCTGAAGAAGCAAATACACACAACTAGAAAATACACCCATGAATGCTAAGCTGCTAATCAATATCATTATTATGCTAAACCCAAAAATAAATTAGTACAGAGCCATAACACATGATAGCATACCTACTAGTCAACAGAAAAATAAAAAGGTGTTGCTTGTAGTACCTTGAGGCCAACAAATTGTTTACAATGAACCCTTTTCTCAATATACAAATTAATATCACAGAAATTAGACTCACAAGAACAACAACCAGAGGTCAACACAAGATCAGCAGCATCTATAATACCAAATCATTAGCCAAAATATGGTCATCCAAAAGCACACAATATCCAAGACTTGCCCTGTTTGGTGCGAGGACCAAAATGGTACTAATTTAAAAAACAACAATAATAATAATAAATAATTTTTTTAATCATTCTACACAAATTTTAATATAAAAAAATATCATTTTACTTCACATACTCAATAATTTTCAATAAAAAAATTAACTTTGTTTTACATCCTACATCAAAATACTCGATTCAAATATTTTGGTCTAGGATGTGAAATAAAGTAGATATTTTTATTAATAATTATTGAGTATGTGAAGTAAAATAATATTTTTTTTATATTAGAACTTGTGTAGAATAATTAAAAAAAAATTATTTATTATTATTATTGTTCTTTTTTAAACTAGTACTATTTTGGTCATGATTTTGATCCTCGTACCAAACAGGCCTCTAATGGAATAACACTACCAAGCACCAAGACTACATTTTCAGAATAGATTGTTCCTAACCAAGACAGCGTACAAACTGTGAGGAAGAAAATTAACAATAGTAGCATTATGTTTGCATGGTGATCAACAATCGTATTCAAGCTTGAGTAGTAAGTCCAAGTAGGCTTTGAAAGAGATGGAAAAGGTAAGCTCCACTATCAGAATCATATGCATGAATGTTTGCTAAAGGAAAAAGATGACCAACAGTCAACAAGATGTTTGTAGGCATTAAAAGTAACAATGTTGGAATCAAATTGGTAAAACTAATGAGTATCAACTTACCTTCATATTAAGTAATATCTCGAGTAACATCTAGTAATTCATAAATAATTTATAAAGTAATACAATAGCAAAGACAAAGAAACATCTATTTAGTTTCTTTAACTATTTAATCCAACCAATGATTCATTAAGGAAGCAATGTCCGCATGCGCACACCAGTGTATAAGGGGGTGGCACATGATGACCGCCTGATGAGACACTCAAGGATTGATAAAGTAACAACTTTGGTTGTGTAGGAGTGTATGGTTTATCATGTGCTTTTTCCAAGTAAGTGTTAATCCTACATTTCCTCTTACGGTTGCATTAGGAATAAACAGCTACATTTCTATTCCTATGCTAGGGAACATGGAGTGTAATTAGGAGAATGTTTTTAAAACAATTAGGCATTAGGGATTTTTAGCCAAGTTCGTAATGTTTTCTTCATTGGAATTTATCAAGTCAATCGATTCTCCGGAATAGAAATGTTTCAACCTTAAGGTGAGAAACATTTCAATCAAGGCAACAAGGGTTGTTTGGCTAAAGTTACGTTTGCTCCTTTCATTTCTATTCCAAATTACTACACTCCACACTAGTATGATACAACTGCTCCTTTCATTATCAATCATAGCAACAAGGGATTGTTCGGCCGGCCTGGGTTAATGGGTTAACCTGTGTTATTCTAGTTAACTCAGCAAAACAACTATACCTTTTACCCTATTTCAGTTTACTAACCCCAATCCACTTTGCAAACCTTGCTAATCTTGACCCCATCGTAAACTAGGATATCAATCTTCTCTTGCAGACTCCTCTCTTCCCTTTCTGTTGCTCACTTGCGTGGTTCTTCCCTTTCAATGACCTTTTTCCGCTATGAAGTTGCCAATGTCTTTAGCTACTGACCATGGGAAGCTGGTACTACCATCCTTTTTGTCCTTCCAGCTGTTTTTCATTCTTTGATGATTTCCTTTGTCATCGACAAAATCATGAAAACCTTTTTATGTTGCTTTGTTTCATTTGATTGCAAACCAGACCATGTTGATTAGGGAATGACAAGGTGATGTAGTCGTCCCGATTGTCTTCACAAGCTCTAGCATCAAATTTAGTGAATTTTTTTATGATGTGCATTATTTAGTTATTTTAATCTATCCATATCCTATGTCATGTATTATGTAATTTAGTTAAACTACTTTATATTGCCAAACCTAATAACTCCAACTTGTGTTACCAATCAAACGCATTCAAATTAATCTCACAAAGCCCGTTATCAATCAAACAAATTATTATCCAACCCCACTAACACAATACTACCTGGGTAGTACTAACTCCAAGTAACTTAAAACACAACCCCATTCAAAATAGGCCACAAGACATTTTATTAAATCATCCAGCCAAGACCCCAAGCAACCTTGCCTTAGTCACATTACTACAACTCAAGCACATTTAAACCAAACTCAGCCTAGCCCACCACAGCACAACCCAAAAGACAAATGAGATGGAAAATCCAAATTCAGCCCCACCTCCATCGGACTCCAAATCCACAGCTGCACTAAAACTTGCAAAACAGTAGATTTACATGCTCAGATGAAATGCCACGCAAAACAAAGCCAAATGAACATCCGAGCTGCCAAAGCTCATGGTCAACATCCCAGTTCCAGTGAAGACCCTGCATCTTCTGTCTTCTTTGATGATGCCACCATCATCAACAAAGCCAGCACCTGTGATTTCTGATCAGTTGCCTTCTCCAGCGCAACCAAACAGCAGTACCACTCAGTTCAAATATACCCACCGTACATGGTCTGCTGGCCACCTTGCCTCACGTATCTTTGTTCCACAAATCAATTAGTCAATAAATTTGTTTTCCAGTGGTATATTCTGCCTATTGGATTTCAAATCTAATAAGACTTCCATTATTCCATTGTATAATGAATTACAACTGAGATCACTAGTGAGTTCCCCTTGTTTTCTATTAGAAGTCTTGATTTATTATGCTCTATATCAACTGAATGCCCTAATTTGAGTTGATAGATTAACAAGATCCATATTCTGCATTCTATTTATTTAGGATTGCATGCAGGCGAGCAATTTCTACATTATTGCCACCATTCTCGTAATTGCTTTACTTATTAGAGGTAACTTACTTTAAAATGCTGATCTCATTTTGTCGAAAACAAATTCATTTCTTCCCACTCCTTTCTCCAGTATATAAATACAGGAGCCATTCTCCACTCCTTTAATCAAGAGGCCTCTCATTTTTCATGAGGCGGGCTCAAGCCAGTTTTAAAAAAAAGGGGGCTTTCTTAAACCTTACCAATTGCATGATTATTTCATATGAATTTTAGTTGGTTATATTCATCAAGATTCAAGAGCATGAAAGCTATAAAGAATCATCATTTTTATAGATAATTGATTTAGTCGATCATACAGTAGATCAAACACAATCTCAGTTAATGTTTATTAAAGCACTGCAAGTAATTTATGAAATTCATAACTTTGTCTTATAAAATTTTGCATGATTTAGCACATCAGTTGTTTGAGCCATTAAGAAAGTTTGAAAATCTAGTTACGGTGGAATAATATTTGATCATACTTCCCAAGAAATAAATTGATCATCATTTAAATCTGATTACCATAAATATTCTCAAATGACAATGGACAATCCAATTCTACGCAGGAATGCTCATATCATCATTTACACACAAACATGTTTGCATTTATGTTTAAATTTGTGCACACGGCACGACATATTAATAGAGCTTCGCAGAATTCAACTCTATTAACCCCCTATAATACGAAACTCAGCTATTATTGTTACACTTTTCAACTTGCAGGATATCACAATTTTCACAATAAAGTATTTGATGACCTTCATTTAAGTGGCTTTTTAGTATAAAATGCTGTAAAGAGAAAGTCTTACCATGCATTATGCCCTTAATTTCTAACTGAAAGCAGAAAAATGACCTTATATTTACCCTCTGCAAGCAATGATGGGGCATTATAACCAGTTCATGAACAATATACTGCAAATGCCCAAAAAACAAAAGAAAGTGATTAATCAAAGGTGGCACGCATCAAAGCTACCTGTGCAGGAATAAGAGCAGGTGGAGGCTGGCCATAAAAAAGTTGCTGCCCCATCGTGGGAGTACTGGAAGGATAAAGAGGCACCCTCGGTGCAGCAGAAGATGGCATTGCGACTGGACGCATCTGAGCAAACTGTGCCTGATTTAAAGACAATAAACTATATTTTATCATATGTGACATGTCTCAGCCAAGGGCTATGGAGATGCTGCTTAAATGATGTGAGACAAGACCTACATGGGGTAGATAGCTTCTACAGCAGAAAATAAATAAATAAAGGATTAATCTCTTAAAGGTTTCTATAATTAACCCCTAATTACATTTTGATTCACAATTTTAAAAACTTTCTAAAAGGTTCCAATAATTCATCTAATATTATAAACGATGTTTGTAGCATCCCGTGATCTAAATATAAATGTATTGTCCACTTTGGCTTTAGAAAAACTGTGTGACTTATCCCAGTGCTACTCCAGCCCAAGCACACTTAACTATGGAGTTTTCCATCATTAGCTTCACGGTTTTGCCCCAAAAGGCGCCTCTACAATTTGAGATCACGTTATCTATTTATACAGCTCAAAATCTCCCTCCCTTTTTGATGTGGGACGATTCATTCTTGTGCCTCTCTCATCACTCATTATTCAGCCTAGAAGCCTGCCAGGAGCTACACTTTGCCTCAGTGATTTCTTTCTCTTAAGATATCACGCAGCAATCGCTCCTTACCCTCGCGGTTCGTCCTCGAACCACATCGTATGTGAAAGGCTGGCTCTAATACCATATTGTAACATCTTATAATCCAAATATAGAGGTATTGTCCGCTTTGATTTTAAAAAAACTACATGACTTGAGTACTTCCCAACAAGTTATCCATCCCAGTGCTACTCCAACCCTTGCATACTTAACTATAGAGTTTTCCATCGTTAGCATCACGATTTTGTCCCAAAAGGCGCTTCTATAATTTGAGATCATGTTATCAACTTATACAGCTTAAGATCTCTCTCCCTTTTCGATATGGGATGATTCATTCATGTGCCCCTTTTACAACTCATTATTTGGTCAAGAATCCTGCCAGAAGCCGCACTTTACTTCAATGATTCCTTTCTTTTAGGACATCACCCGGCAATCTCTCTTCACCATCTTCAGCAACACGGGCGTCACAATGTCCCTCCAAGGTTATTACTAATAGATTTTCAATTTTTTATTTAATAACAACATATTTTTTATTTTACCCTTCATATATTTCGTTGTCGCCGCCTCTCCTCCATGTCCCCCCTCTCCAGCCTCCTCCACTGCCACAAAGCCACCCCATCAAGTCATCAAAACACGCCGTTAACACTTGTGATCGCCAAAGAGAGCGGGATCAAACAAGAATGCCAGGGGGAGAGAAATAAAGTGGGCAGAAGATGGGGAGAGTGTGTGGGAGTAAAATTGGAATTTAAGAAATGAAATAACAGAGTATTCCTTAGAGACTAACGGAAATCGTGAGCTTGGATCTTTTTATGTAATAACAATAAATTTCAAGGACCTTTAATATTACAAAGTTTTCGAAATAAGGATCTATTAGAATTATTCAAAAACTATAAACAAAAATATAATTAAGGGTTGACTATAGAGACCTTTCAGTAATTAATCAACAAATAAATATGAACGGGAGATACAACACCTGTAGCTGTGCTCTCCTCTCTTCTTTCTTCTGAGCAAGAGCAACATAGAGGGGTTTGTTACCAATTACTTTTCCATTCATAGCTGAAAGCTACAAAAGGGAAAAATCAAGTAAAAATTACAAGAATCACAAAAAATGTCATAGCTGATACGGTAAAACCGATATGGTACAATAATTACAGCTCGGGATGCTTCTTCCGTAGTTGAGAAAGCAACGAAACCTGACCCTTTGCTTGAACCTGTTGGATCCCGCATCACCTAAACAGAATTTGAAAAGGACGTTTAAATCAAAAGAACAAGGCAAAGAAAACTCATAAATGAAATTAATCAGTCAATAGATTCTACCTTGCAAGATGTAATAGTTCCAAATTCTGAAAACAACTCCTTTAATTTTTCATCCCCAATACTATCATCCAAGTTTTTCAAATATAAATTAAGGCCTTGATATTTATAAGCTGTTTCTTTATTGATGTGCTCAAATCTTTCCTTCAGTTCCACCTCTCTTTCAGATTTCTTTTGTGCCTTGCCAACATACCACTCTTTCTCATCAAACTTTCTACCATTAAGGACCTGCACAGCTTTTGCAGCATCATCTGGATTTTCAAAATTGACAAAACCAAAACACTTTGATTTTCCATCTCCCTCTCTCATTACAACAACGCTAGTAATTTTTCCAAATTCACCAAAACTCTTTGTCAGGTCATCTTCAGTTGTAGATTCTGACAAGTTCTTCACAAAGACATTGTTAAATTTTATTTCTTTTGCAGCATTCCCTCTTTCCTGCTTACGGAGGAAGGGTCCAACATAAACAGGTTTATCATTCAGGCACATGCCATTCAACTTTTCGATGGCACTCTGTGCCGCTTCCTCTTTATCAAACTGCACAAAACCATAGCCTTTCGATTGGCCAGAAGCATCAACTGCAACTTTGCATGAAAGTATATTACCAAATGCAGAAAAGGTATCATGAAGTCCCTTGTTGTCTATTGCTTTGTCTAGATTCTGCAGAAACATAGAAAGCTTGGCAAAGTAATTAACGAGGTCTACAATTACAAATTTAATAAGCTTGACCAAAGATCCTTCAAAACAGCGTAACACATGGCCAAACCAAGCATGTTTACCTTAATAAATATGTTAGCTGTCCCGCTTTTACGCATGCTAGGGTCACGGTTTGAAAACATTATTCGAATAGGCTTTCCATTAACAGGAGTGAAGTTCAACATCTCCAATGCCCTTACCGCTGCCAAATTCAAAGAAGTTTAGAACCATGTTTATAGAGTCCAACAAGAATTACCAAAATTATAGTTGGCATACAACAAGCCAATCATATTTATATTGAAAATTCCAGAAAACTACTCATACTATCATCATCATAGTATGATTATTGATGATGGTCAGTCAGATATTCCCCATAGTCTAATGGTTCAGGACAATGAATTTTCAAGGACCGCGAAATGAAGTTGATCATGAATTATCACTAAACCCAGAATCCATTATTACTGGATCGACGCGAAAGTGGTTAATTGTGACAAACCGTAAATTCGCTGGTGAGATATCTATGCTAGCACAAATCCAATTCCGCCCAAGAACTCATCACTCCGTTGATATGACAACCAATTTGAATGTAAATCAAGAAAAATAGCTTTTTGTCTGTTTTTTTTTATCCATTTTTTTAACAATTTAGCTAGCTTGAACTACGTATAAAATGGATGTTCCTCCAAATTAACATAATTATAAATTCAAGTTCTATTATCACACCTATGTTATTGGACAGTAGCATTATCTTACAACAAACATAAAATCCTCTGCAAATAACAACCTAATAGAAATTTCATGCAAAATAACAGAGGGTAGATGAAGCATATAGTAGCATCTTATCTTCGAAGAATTGCAAGATTATAAGCAACCTAAAAGAAAAAGTAAATGTTAGTGTACGAAAATGCCTACTTCATACCAAAATACCATCAATGTTCCAAAATTTTATATTAATAACAGTTAAATCACCAAAGAGAACAAAGAATTTAAGTAAATTAGTAGTTATGGGCAATGAGGACACATTTAGTTTATAATTTTCAGTGAGAAATGATTGAATAAAAATTTTGTGGTATAGATGATCACAACAACAGCAGCCTAGCCTTAATATCACTAGGTGGGATCGGATGTGTTATAGATGATTAAATTACCAAAAAAGCAAAAGAAAAAAGAAATGGAGTGTATGAATCTCAAACAAAAAAAATATCAATTTCACTACATGTGACGCTTTATATGAGGGGTCTACAGTGATTGGAGATAAAGAAAATAAGACACAAGACAATTTATAGTAGTATACCTTGCGCCACCACAAACTTTAAATGCTCAATTAAGCTTTTACTATTTGCAAAAAAAATAAATGCCACATGAAACAGAACTAATTCACACAATTGACATGTAAATAGCAGACCATCCAAAACTCATGGCATTTCCCTATTTCAATTGGGAAAACTTCTAATATTTGATATTTCCTAGGAACATCACCCAAATTTCTCCAAAATCAAACCAGAATGTCCATTCTATAAAACTATGAACTAACAAAAATTAATGAATACTTCCCATGGCCAAACATCAAAACTCCAGTTTGGATGGCATTAAGTTGAGAAACAGTAATAATTAGGGCTCTATCAAAAACATTACAACCTCCTCTTCCAATTTGTCAGCAAAGCAATGCACATAAAAATGCAAAGCAGCTATTCAAAAGGTAGTGTAGCCAAAATCTTAAAAGCTCACAGAAAAACTCAATTATCATGTCAGCATAAATGCATTAAACATAGAAAATAGAACTATCTGGAACCAAGCAGCTACCATACTATTTTGCGTAAATTGCATCCAGGCCCTTGAGGCTGGAAGGGCATTGCAAATTGATCCTAACTAAAAACTTCAATTTAGGTCCTTGAAGTTGCAAAAACAATATAATTTTGGTCCCAATAAAGATATAATTGCTAGGTTTTTACTAGTATGCTATAAGATAATTCCAATTTATCAATTTTATGGCTTTTTAGAATATAATTTTGAAATTTTAATATTTATAATTTTTAGTTTTAAATTTTTAGTGCAAAGAAAGTAAGAGACGAGGAAAATTAAATTTTAGATTTTTGTTAAATTTTTTAAAAATGATGAGAATAGAGGGGTATAATGGTTCTTTAAAATATGTAAATGATTCAAACTAATTAAAAAATAATCAAATTTTACATTTTTATCCCAAAAAAAACTAATAAAAATTATGAGATTCTAAAAGAGGAAACAAAACTGTAGCACTTTTACAACCTTAAAGACCCAAATCAAGGTTTTTAAAAAAATTGGGACCAATTTATAACACTCTTCTAACTTTAGAGGTCTGTACGCAACTTACCCTACATTTTTTTTCCTAATTTAAATATAAGAGAGCAAAGAATGCTATATCAGAGGAATTATGCTTAACCCAACATTTGTTGAATACAAACAAAAATAAGAGCAGGCCAGTCTTCAGAAATGGTTGTACCATCACAAAATTCAAGTGAAATGCTCAAATGTACCTATTTCTTGTAGAGAATTTAATTGCCTCATGCAACAACCATAAATTTGAGATGGCACATAGTTTCCCATCCAAACACCATAGCAATTTTTGTTCTCTTGGATGACATCCAGTAAGTGAGACAACTTTCACTCAAACAACATAAAAAATGCAAAGCAGATACTTGAAGCTTTGTTAACCATAATTCAGACTAAAACCTCATTAAAACAAGTAAAACTTCTGATATCCTAAACTTTCCAACAAAAACTACATGTTGCAAAGAAAATGAATCCCAAATGGCTAATTCGGGACACTAGCAGGCACCTTCCAAACACATGAAATTAACTAAGCATCACGGATAGATAATGATTCTTTTCTGCTGCCAAGTATACTAAAAAGGTTAAACTTAAAGCTCCAACTCCATTAAGCATTAGGACAATAAACAAGATCAATACTAAAATAAGATTCAGATGATAACAAATGGTGCATCATAACTTTTTTTTCTTAACCATGGTTAGAATGTTTGTGATGGACATGTTGTTTGAAGAGTATGAAAAACTAACAGTGTCATCATTTGTCCTTTCATTTGTCCACTGAGAAACATCCCTGATTTAGTCATTTAATTCGTTTCCACACCATTATTTGAACAGCTATTGAAAAAGGTAATGAAGCCAAAAGTTCATGGGGACGTTTATTCGATGTTCTCATGATTTATGTTATTTAAAAATCTTCATTGTCTAGTTTGATGATATATTTATATAATATTGTAAAACATAATTAAATTGTTACTCCAAATTGACATCTAAATGACATAAAAAAACAGAATGATATCTAGATAACATGACATAGCATCAAGATAACATCGAACCAAACATCCCCTAAATCTTATTCACATAGCAAAAGGGAACATGTAAGCAATAAATCTAGAACATAAAACGGCAGATACCAAGTCTAAGCTACTTTTTCCTCATAAAACAACCGTTTAAGCAACAAATCAGGCAAAAAGAAATCAAAGTAAAATTTAAATCTTTACAAAGAATTACATGGAAATAATGTATGTGAATGGTGACTCACCATCCAGCGGGTTATTATAGTTGACATAGGCGTATCCAAGCGATCTACGAGTATTGATGTCGCGGCATACGCGAACCGACACAACCTGCCCGATCTGGCTGAACATCTCAAACAGCTGCGCGTCGACCACGTTCGGCTCGAGGTCGCCAACGTATAGCGACGTAGAAGGAAGGTGATTCGCGATGCCAGCACCAATACCCGCTGCAACTGAGGCGTTTGCAGCCGGCAACCCATTCGTGCCGGCCAGCGGAGACAGCGTCGTAGCCTGCAACTGCGCCATGCTCACCAGATCCAAAAGCCCTATTTTTTTCTCTTACAATTGGATTTTTTTCCTTTAGCAACCGGATTGTAACACTCTTGAAGGCGGAGATCGATAAAAGGACAAACCCTCCACCTTTCCAAAAGGGTTCCAGTGATGGATAACGAAAACAGATATCGAGATCGAAGATCTGACGAAGTAAGAGGGTAACTGAGAAGGATTCTTCTGGTTTTTTTGCCCAAAGAGCTAGTTTTTCTTCTCTTTTTTTCCTTTTTTTTGGGAGGGTGTATTCCGGGTAAGATCTGGGCGAGGGCGACGAAGATAAGCGGATAGAAAAATGGAGTCGGATATCGACGAGCGTTCGGGAGGGCAGTTCGAACTGCACCGCCGGTCTCCCGGCGAAGGAGACGGAGCTTAAATACGCGGGACGGATGGAAACCCTAGCGCTCAGAGCGGCTAATCCTGACCGCAGGACGAAGATCCTGGGGACGTCAACCGTATGATCGCGCCGCCGATTAGCAGCCTGCCTCGCGTGTCGGTAGTCGGTCGTACCGTCTTAGATACGGCAAGCTTAACTACATTCCACGTGGCAATAATAATACATTATAAGGTAAAGAAAACTTTGACTTGTATTTTGAAAATAAAAAAATTTATTTCAAACATTATACATATTTTAATAAAAAATTTCTTCAAATATAAAAACCTAACGCCTCCTTAAATTAAAAAATTATTAAAAAAAACAAAAAAAAACGCATGCTCAATTTTGTTTTTTTTTGATATTTACATGCTCTAATAATTCTTTGAGAAGCATAAGGAACTTGAAATCCGGCCCAAATAAGCCCAAATAGATAGTGGGCCCAACTAAAATGGGCCTTTTGACATTACATGTGAGGTAATTGTTAATTTGAACTCAAATAAAAAGGAAAAATTTTATAAAAATCAAAATTAAATATACATATCTACATAATTTACATTTATTTCTGGTAAATTTCTTCTCATATTTTATGAACCCAATGCAAAATCACTGCAAGACACATCCATTAGTACCATTACCTTTAGTCACTGTGCTTAACTCAAGATTAAGTTTATACTTATAGAAAATAAATTCATTAAATTTTAATCTTAACCAATAAAAGATTCAAACATTAAATTGATTTATTTTACTATTTTCTAAGTTGACTCAAAATTGTATCTTTCAAGTTTTGGGTTAATTGAACACAAAATTTAATTTGAGTTTACTTAAAGATAATTTTCTAATGAGAAAAATATTAACAAAAATGAGGGCCAAGAACTCCTTATCATATTTAAAATTTGTTAATATCAAATAAAATTATATCAGATATTTCAAAAATTTGAAGTTAAATAAAAAATTTGCTAACCCATTTGAGTCTCGACTGAAACTTGAGTCAAAACGTATGCTCAAAGTTTGATTCATCGATTCAAAATAACCCAAATCGAACAATTCTTGAAATGATATTCAAACAAGTTTCATTTTTTTTTATGAAATAGCTAATCAAATTTGAATGCATAAGAGCTCCTCAAATATCCAAAAAAAAAGTCTCATGCCAATAAAAAAATAGAAATAATTACATATAACATACTGAAATCTAATAAAATTATAAATTTCACATAATATTATTAAGAAAAAAACATGAAATAAATTATTTATGTATTCTCATAAATCTTATCCTATTGTGTATAGTTCATAATTACATAATAAAATTTTTATTTCACTAGATTAAATTTTAAATGAATTATATATATAACTAATTCACAACTAAAACTTTAGGGCTTTGAATTTATGTTTCAGAATTTAGGCCCTGTTTGGCGCGAGCACTAAATTCAGGATCAAAATGATACTAGTTTAAAAAATAATAATAATAATAATAAATAAAATTTTTTAATTATTCTACACAAATTCTAATATAAAAAATAGGGCAAATTTCACCCAGGTCCCTGACTTTAAGGGTTATTATCACACAGGTCCATGTTTTTAAAATCTATCATCCGGGTCCCTAGGTTTTTAAAAATTATTATCTGGGTCCTTTTTTATTTTTTATTATTAAAAAATATACAAAATTACCATTATACCCTTACCTACCCTCTCTCCA
>JAEMOT010001979.1:0-11437 GCA_019297695.1 Apostasia ramifera | reverse complement strand
CGGATCTGATAGAGAGAGAGAGGGTAAGGGTATAATGGTAATTTTTTATATTTTTTAATAATAAAAAAATAAAAAAGGACCCAGATGATATTTTTTGAAAACCTAGGGACCCGGATGATAGGATTTTAAAAACGTGGACCTGTGAGATAATAACCCTTAAAGTCAGGGACCTGAGTGAAATTTGCCCTAAAAAATATTATTTTACTTCACATACTCAATAATTTTCAATAAAAATATCAATTTTATTTACTTCCTAGACCAAAATATTTGAATCGAGTATTTTAATCTTGGATGTGAAATAAAGTTGATATTTTTATTAAAAATTATTGAGTATGTGAAGTAAAATAATATTTTTTTATATTAATATTTGTGTAAAATAATTAAAAAAATTTATTTATTATTATTATTATTATTTTTTAAATTAGTATTATTTTGGTCCTAATTTTAGTTCTCGGGCCAAACAGGGCCTTAAGAGTTTAGTTTTTAGTATTCAAATAGTTTAGGACATAGGATTTAGTGTGTTGAATTTTAACTTATGAATCTAGAGCTCGAGATTTGAAGTATACTAAAATTTTATTCAGAAATTATGTAAAATCTGTAATTTTTAGTAAATAAAGTGTGACAGACATAATTATCTGAAAAAATATTATATTTAAGAATATAAAATATTCGTAAAAATCAAATTTTCCATCCCTAAATTAATTAATAGCAACTCGGTTGATTTTAGCACAATTGGAGTAAAACTCTTGTTCAATGATCATAAAAAGGATGTCAATGATGATCATAAATGAAAGGCTCTTGCTATTCATTACTAAAATCAAAATTAATCCAAATAATTTCAAGTTTCATTAATTTTTCAATGAGTTTAAAAGTTGTGAACCAAAGATTTTCTTCGAGTTGAATCAGTTGGTTTAAGATAAATTAAAAAAAAAATTATTCAAAGATCATTTGATATTAAATATATAAAATAATTAAAATTTAGTGTTATATATATATATATATATATATATGTAATTGCATATTCAATAAATTAAAATAAATTTTGTTCATAGATCATACAAATGCTCTCTATTATGGTTTCATATTCAAACAAAATCAATCTAAATAAGTTTGAGTGGGATTGCACGACTTCCAAAATAAATTCGAGATAAATGTAACTCCCCTCAAGGATTATTTTCGATTGATACAAAAAATTAAAGATATGTAACTAACTTTTATATTTCTTTATGAAGAACATTAGTAATATATATTAATATAAAAATTATCCCACTCAATTTTAATATTAAAAAGTAATTTTATTTTTATATCTACATATTTCATTAAAAATTTAATTTTATTTTGCACCTTATAATAATATCAAAATTAAATTACCTTCATTTTACATCACACACACATAATATAGACATATATATATAATATTTTTTCGCTCTAATATTTAAAAAGGAGGATTTACATACAGAATATTGAATTCATCATAAATTACGCATTTCACCATCTTTTAGTAAATATTACACATATCACACTCTGCTTATGAGTTTTACATTTCTATTGTAACAGTAGAAATGTAAAAAAAGTGTGATATGTGTAATATTTACTAAAAGATGGTGAAATATGTAATTTATGATGAATTCAGTGTTCTGTATGTAAATTCCCCATTTAAAAATAACTTTTCAATCACCAATACTAATTACCATGCATTTGCTTCTGCCACATTTCTTTCGCAACTCGTACCCATAGTCTATGATTAATGATTTATTTTAAGTCAAAATGTGAAGATGATACTAACTCAAATCTTTTTAACGTTAGAATCTTAGAGTTTTATAGCGGGCTACGTACAATTTTATGATTTATATCTGTTATATTAAAAGGTGAGTTAGGAGAGATCAAATAGACTTCGATAAAAATGATCACCTCTATTGTTGGTTTCAAATATTATATCAATTTCAATTTAACTCAAAATAAATTTTTTTGAATCCAATTTGTAGAACACCAAGGATATTCAAATTTGAGTCAAATGAGATAGAGACATAATTACATTTTTTTAATTTTTAGTGCAAAAAAAATAATCATATAAATCATTATCAAGGCTTATTCAGACCACAAATCATTGAAATAGAAAGCCACTCCTCAATAATGTACCAAGTCACATTCATTTCATACATCAACAGAGAGCTTAATAGAAATAAATTCAGAAAGGGAGGACTATTTTCTAAAATGTACTCAGTGGACATTTTATTTAATTTGTTTTCAAGTTATTGACTTTAATGAAGATTGATAGTTAATTTCATTTGGGTTAGGGTTAACCTAAATTCAAAAGCTATTGAATCACTTGAATTTTATTTGATTTTAAATTTATTTTTGGGTAAATTATACCCAGGTTCCTGAGTTTAAGGCATAATAACATACAAGTTCACATTTTTAAAATTATAACATCGGATTTCTACGTTTTTAATAAATATCAAATGAGTCCTTTTTTATTTTTTTTATTATTAAAATTTTTTAAAATTATCATTATACTCATCTCTCTCTCCTCTCCCCTCTCTCTCGCTGATCCCTAGGCGGGTGAGGGACTGCCACGGCCATCGGCNAGAGAGAGAGAGAGAGAGAGAGAGAGAGAGAGAAGAGGGAGGAGAAAGAGAGGGCATAATGATATTTTTTTAAAAAATTTAATAATAAAAAATAAAAGAAACCCATTTAATAATTTATTAAAAATTCAGAGACCCTCATGTTATAATTTTAAAAACGTGAATTTGTGCGTTATTAAGTCTTAAACTCAGGACCTGAGTGTAATTTACCCTCTATTTTTTAGTACAAAATCAAATTAGCTTAAAACTAAATTGACTCAATTTATAATAAGTTAAAAGCATAAATAATCATAGAAAAATATATTTCTTAATTTATTATAAATTTATCATAATATGTTATGAAGGCCAAATATTTTTTAAAAAAATTAAGGTAGAAATAAACAAGTTGCATATAAAATTAATTTTTATATGACTATATTTATACATAAAGCATGTTTAAAATTACAAATAAGGAGACAATCAGTTCTGCTCCGTTTAGCTCTGAAATCAACTTCGGATTGAGTCAAATAAAAGTCGAAATTAAAAGGTTCAAATTTGGATTAAGACAAACTTGCTCGAACTCAAATTATTATCTTAACTAACTCGGGTTAGCTCTACTAGGGAAAACCTAGAATAATCAATTTAATCTTAAATTATTTAGCTTATTATATGTGATAAAGCTTAGTTTTTAATCTCGACCAAAAACTTCAGTTTTACGGTTTTATTTCTCGATTAAGATCAATTTAAAATTTGGCCATTCCTTCAATTTTACTCCATTGTTTTGGTTAAAATTAGCTGAAAATCACTGTCTTAAAGATTCTGTTTGGTTGGAGGCTGTTTTGGTCATGATCATGATCAAAATGACCTCTAGTAATTTTATTTAAAAAAATTTTATTTTTTATCCACAATACATAAATTTTAATATAAAAAATTCACTTTTCATTGCATTCTACATAATTTTTAATATATTATATTTGAATTTTTATTTTTATTTTTAAATAAAATAGTTGGAGGTCATTTTGGCCTTGGCCTGGCCTCGAACCAAACAGAGATATAGCTAGGCAGAGATATATGTCAATAGGAGAAAGACATATACTGCAATATCTCATAATTACACCACTTGAGTATTTCTCAATAGATTATTCATCTCAGTAGTACTTTAGCTCGAGCACACTTAATCATAAGTTTCTCATTATTAGCCTCACAGAGGCGCCTCCATAATTTGAGATCATATTATTTTCTTATATAGCTCAGGAGCTCCCCTCCTTTTTCGATGTGAGATGATTCATTCATGTTCTCTTTTATCTAAAAGGCCAGAACTCACTCCTTATCCGGGTGATTCCAATACAATCATATAAAAACCACCTTGGTAATGTCACTCTCCGCTCTCTTCGATCCTGAGTCGTCACATATATAGTGCTTCTCTTAGTTATTTATAATATTCGATCAGCTCCATCTTCGACTAAAGAAGATTGATTCTCTCATATTTCTATTTCGTTCTTTTCTTTCTTTCTATACTTTCTAGCTCACAACAATTTCGAAAAATTACGTCGTCTACCAGATTGACAGTTCCAGAACTTTGGAACGACATTTAATATCCGTGCAATAAGTTCTAGTAAATCTTAAACCAGAAACTAACTATGATATTTAACAATTTCCCATGAAATTATTTTAATTGTTCACTTATTGCACCATTTTGCATGTTCATGTTACAATTTTTTTTTTTTTTTAAAAAAAAAATTCACATGGAACTCTTCAATTAAGCAATTTAATGTAGAAATAAATGTCTAGCAAATATTTTAAGGCTTTTTCAGTAGATTTCAAATCTTCTACCGTATCTTTGAACAAGTAATTAAATAGATTTGTTGCTGCCTATGATTAATATATCATGAAGACTAAGTTTATTGTGCTAAAACTAAAGTTTATGGTTTAAGACAAAGTTTGTCTCATTGTTGTCTTCGTATTGAGTTTTTTCTCTTAAAAATTAGGGACAGAGAGTGCATTTAAATATTTTTTTTTATCAAAATTATGGTTTAATTACATGTTATAATTATTGCTTAGGCCAGATTAATTTATTAGGTGAATTACATCCGGAGGCCTAAGATTGGAAAGCTATTACAAGTGGGTATCCTCCTTTCTTTTCCTCTCTCGAAACGAAACTTCTGCCGTTGTCCCCGCCATGAATGCCCTTCCTCCACGGGTGTCTTAATCGCCGTTCGATGGAGCCTCCATTGTCCCTCTTTGCTTCCCCTTTAAAAGCCCGTCTCTAACATCACTCATCATGTCTCCGTGAAGGAATCTAAAGGGCTTTTTTAGAGTCGAGCAAAATTCCTTTATGGCACTCAATTCTAAATTCAAAATGAGGACAACACTTGAGTTTGGTTTTTAAAAATGCCAGAACTTAGTTACTAATTCTATTATCTGAGTAAACCTGAACCGATCAAAACCAACTCCATTATTTACTTCTATCTTCGAAGCAAAAAGTATTGACTATTTTCGATACCGTGTAACATAGTTCTACGCGAGTAATCATGCATAAATCTCATTAGTTTGTCAATTTGGTTTATTTTCGTTACTAGCTATATACTTTCTGTATATAGTTGATTAATATAACGAGTATAAATAAATAAGTTTCATCAATTTGATCAAAAAAAAATATACATAAACTGGTATTCAGAGCATAAAATAAATTTGTTAAAATAAAAAAAGAAGTTTATTAAAGATTTATGTATATTAAAATCTTGAAATAAGATGATTTTTCTCTTTTTTTTTTAGGGGATTTACATACAGAACACTGAATTCATCACAAATTACGCATTTCACCATCTTTTAATAAATATTACACATATCACACTCTGCTTATGGGTTTACATTTCTATTGTAATAATAGAAATGTAAGCAGAGTGTGATATGTGTAATATTTATAAAAAGATGGTAAAATACGTAATTTGTGATTGATTCAGTGTTCTGTATGTAAATTCTTTTTTTTTTTTACGAATTCTTGTGTGCGCCAGCTACGGCTGCGCAAAAAATGCAGAACCAACGGACAGCTGCCATGTGGCAATGGACCCCACCAGAAATAAACGACGTGTAAACGGCTATCCAGACGCCGTCTGAGGCTCAACTGTTAACAACTGAAACAGACAAAAAGGATAAATAATTAAAAAATTACAAATACATAAATATTAAATAAGAATTCCGTATTTAAATATATTATATATCTAAAGTCGAATATAATTTTTTTGGGCAGAGATCAAATTAACTTGATTTTTTTAATACGTCAAATAATATGTAACTGCATAATTTGATTCCATTAATTTATAATATATTATTATTCTAATGTTATATGCCACAAATTTTTAGCTAATTTTTATGAATATTATAATTGATTAAAATCCTAAATTATACTCTTAAAAAATATTTTTAAAAAGACATAATTATATTTAAATATAATTTTAGTTACAATATTTTTATAACTAAAATGCTTTTAATACATTATTACTTAATATAACACCAATCTAACTTGAAACTAAATTGTTTGTTAATGAAATATGTTGTGACTATTAATTATGATGCTTTAGATTTTCGGCTAATTTAAATATTATAATTCATTAAAATCTTAAATTATATCCTTAAAAATAATTTTAAAAAAATATAATTGTACTTAAGATAACTTTACTGTTGCACTCCTATAATCAAAATTATGTTTAAATATAATTATGATACTCCATATTATGTAATATAAAAATCATATTTGAATATAATTTTAGTACTATATATTGTGTGTGCAGCTGAAATTATATTCAAATATAATTTTGACAATATACATTGCATATATAATTTTGTATATATATTTGCATGTTTTCATATTTAAATAAAAAATATACACAATTTTTATATTTTTTGTATATATTTTCACTAATATATTTATTTATTTTCATAAGTATATAATATATTTATATATATGTTTAAGCATATATTACTTGTGATGTTGAAACTATATTTAAATATGATTTTAGTGTTGTGCATTTTACAAACTGCAATCTTATTTAAATATAATTTTGATAAATTTATAATTTTTAATAAAAATTATATTTCAATATATAATTTCATTGAAAAATGGCTAGGCGGAAGAAACAACGTTTCACGTTGTTTGACATGCATAGGGCCAAGCACTACGTAGCATTCTATATGTGCATCTGCACTGTGCTTAATCTTCAGAACGATTTTTTCTCTATTTTTATTTATTTTTTATCTTTTAATTTTGACGAAAATAAAATGGTTCATATGTTCTTAAGTAAAACATCTATTTTACTATCAAGAAAAAAAAGTGTGACGTCGATTTTATGTGCCGAACATTAACACTTAGGTTTAAGTGCAAATGAACAAAAGTTGTGGGGGGGGCATATATGATTTTTTCTTGATATTATAATATGCATGATTCATTTATTCTCATGATGACTTTAGAAAATGCGAAAAATTATTATGAGGTCAGACCAAAATAAATTTTATTTTTTATTTAATTTTCAGGGATTCTTTGTCCCTATAACACTGGACCATATTTTGGGCCAAATGGTCTTAATTATTTGCATATAAAAAATATATATATTATATATTGTGGATGTAGATTTCTCCTGGCATAGGCCAGAAGTAAGTAATTGGCTTGGCTGAGCTCTATAATTGCCTTGTGGCTTTTGCTGATTATTTAGAAAAAAAATAAATTGCTCTAATTTGCATGTAATTTTTCTTTATATGAAACATTAAATTGCCTTTCAAATATATATTTACTGTTGTATCTAAATTTGCGCCAGTGCATCTGAGATGTACATATGAAGGTCCGCATGGAACGTGCACGTGAGAAAGTAAGTGGGGCTCGCCGCTCGCGTGCAGCAGAGGATGGCTGCATGACGAAGGGCTCTCATCGAAGATCCCATGTCGAACTCCCGAACTCTAACTATCGGAGCACGGTATAAGTACAAAGTAACAGCCTCCGTGCTGCTTTAAAGAGATATGATCAGATCGTACAATCCGTATGACTCGTACAAAATAGGTCCATCTAGCCTTTGAAATACAGCCACTTCCCCGACCATTAAAAAATGGGCAACTTCTTTAATGTAACAGTCACTAGTAAGAAAGAGAAGTCAGAGAGATCATTTTTATGCTACACTCATCATTATAAATTGGTTCTTTTTTTTTCTTCAGTGAAACTTTTAAGTCGTTATATCTCATTTGCCGTGAGTTTTACGCTCAGATAGTTTTCACGTAAAAAATCTCTCCCCAACGATCAATTTCGCATTTTCTTGTGCCAACAGGTTATAATTCTTCTTTATATAATCTCTGGTTGAATTATTTGAGAATAACATTTTTATATGTTTATTAATTGAATAATTATTGTACACTCGGTCTCCTTGGCTGGAGGTCTCAAAAACTCAATAAATTTTTACATTTGTTTTACATTCAAATTTCAAAAAAAAAAAAATTATATTTATCACCCTCAAAAAAATATTTTTTACAAGTAGCATATCTTAAATAAAATATTTACAAGCAACATTTCTTATTTTGAATGTAAATTTACACACTAATTTTTATTTATCATGTGTTACTTTAAATCAAATAAGGTTAATATGAAAGACTAGATTAACTCTTAAATAAAATTTACTATTTATATTTTTTATTTTTATTTTTTTTAAATCTCTTTTATTTTAAATTTTGGCCATTTTTAAAATATATGTTTTTTTCCATAACTCTACTATTATGAATTTTCTTGAAATGGGCTAAATGTAATCATAATTATATGTGTTAACTCAAGTTAGATTAAAAAAATAATAAATAAAATTTTGCATAGGGGCGTTGCCCATAAATTCAAATTCAAAATACTAAGCGCTGAGTACAAAAAAAACTTCTTTAGCGATAATAGATGTAAATTATTCAAAATTTTACTAAAAAAATTAATTTTATTTAACCTCCATTGTATAAATCTCAATATAAAAAATTCTTATTTTAAAGTGATATATGTAATTCTCATAAATTAAAATAATTTCACTTGAATTAGATAAGAAACACTTAAAAAATTGAAATAATTATCAAACAAACTTACTTAGCCTCATTTTGTTCGAGATATTTTTTTAACCCAACATAAATTTTAACTATAAAAATTAACTTTATTTCACATCTAACACAAATATAAATATTAGAATTAATTTTATTTTATATCAAACACACTTTTTATCATTAAAATAAAACCTTTTGCTATTAAATTTAAAAAATAAATACTTTTTTTTATCTAAAAAAAAGCTTAAACCAAACGAGGCAAAAAAATGTGAATAGAGAAATAACCATAACGATACATTATGCTTTAGTTATTTTTTTGATGCATTATGCATTATAATTGAAGATATTTAAAAACATTCAAAAAAATATTGTACATAAAACTATGATATTAATCTGTTAATTAATCAATTGCTGTGATGAATTTGCTAAGATAATGTGCATTTGAATTCTAGACATTATAATCCATATTTATCAATGCATGCTTGTATTCAATGTGGGATTAAACTATAGGATTTAAAATATTGGAGTTATTATGATAAAAAAATAAATAAATAAAATATTGGAGTTATTTTTATTCTGACTCAAATTACATGTAAAATTCAGCATAGTTCTGAATATCATAAAATTGTGGTAATTAAATGGAGTTAAGTTGTAGTCATTTCTTGAACTAGACTTCTTTTATTTAGTGATATAAATTAAATTTTATAAAATTAGAGAATTTGTATTTGTCATCTTCAATGAAGTCTTTTTTTATAGATACCTTATATATTATTGTTAACGTGTGGTTTCAGCGCTGCATCTCAGTTGTACACGCGACACTTTAAGAAGCACGCTGATCCTCCATTATGATGATCTCCCTACTAATCAATGGGCTTTACTTTTGTAGGTCTCAACTCTCGACCCCGATGATTCAGCCTTCCCAAACCGCCTCGACGAGGATTAGGCTACAGTGTCACCAAACATCCGAGACGACCTATCCTAGCTCTCCCCAAACACCGGGGACAATGTATCCACAAACATCATTTACGATGCTTAGCATTGTGAAGCACAAGGATTGATTGATCTAATCATCCATTGCCCCTCTAGAAGAGCTATGCCTTCGGTTCCGAAGATCAGATCTTGCAATAACATCAGTGCCGACATATGGCTCAAGCCTCAGCAGTCAAACCCCTCTAGACTGACAACAATACAATTCGTACAGTCCTAACAGTCATACCCTGTACACATTTCCATACCTGGAGTGCGCTGCCACAGCTCAAGTCAAATCACCGGAGGGGGGAAGTCATTTTCCGGATAAGACAACTCCAGCTTTCCCCATACTTGCGGCCTGCAAACTGCCATTGTAAGTGGGACAGAGCTCCTCTTCCTCCGACTTGTAAATACTCTTGAACAGGCTTCGCGCCAGGAGGTTCGACTGGCTAAAGGTTGGATTCGCCGGAAGTCAGACCCGCCAGAGGTTTCGCCGGCCGGATCCCTTCTTCTCTATCTGGAATCTCTTCAACTGGGAGCTCTCCGAACCATCGAAGCCTTCTCCCCAAGATAGCTGGAACTTCATTTTTCTCTCTGTTTTTTCTCTATAATTCTGTACTAGGCCTTACAGGTCCCCTTTTCTTCAAGATATAGTAAAAAACATCAAACTGATCCCGTGGATGTAAGGGATTTCCTCTCTGAACCTCTATGTGCTCCTCTGAATGCTTATTTTTTCTCATTTGAGCTTAATCATCAGGCTTAGCCCTCTGCATACAGCTGTTTCTTGGGACTTCTACTTCTCACGTCAACATATTATAAATGTAAATTTATAGGCAGTAACTTTTATTTATCATCTATTATTTTAACCCAATTAAAGTTAACATATATAACTAAGATTAGCTCTATAATCTAGACTTTAAATGAAATCTAACATATATTTTTCATTTTTGTTTTTTTTAAATCTTCTTTATTTTAAATTTTTACTCATTTTTAAGATTTCTATTTTTTCCCATAACTCTATTAGTGTGAATCTTCTTAAAACGGTTTAAATTTGATATTAATTACATGTGTTAATCTTAATTTGATTAAAAAAAATGACAAGCAGAAGTTAGAGTATAGATATTATCTATAAATTTATATTCAAAATAAGATAAACTGCTAGTAAATATTAGATTTAGAGTTAGTTTGTTTTGAGCTTTTATTTTGATCTAACATAATTGTAAAAATTAATTTTATTTTACATCAAATATAAATAATTTTATTTCACATTTTACATACTTCTCAATATTAAACTAAATTTTTTTCTACTAAATTTATAAGATAAAATATTTTGTTTTTCTTGTTCAAAATTTAACTCATAGGGTGTCGCCTTTAAAATAATTTTTTTTGAGGTTGACAGAATAAATTCTCCTACAAAATTTTACTAAATATTCCGATCTAATTTTTGGTTTGATTTTAATTTTAAAAATGGAAATGAACTCTATAGCCAATTACCTTTTTAACTAGATAATCAAACTTTCAATTAAATTATGTAATTTATTGCTAAATATTACATTTAAAAATAAATCTTTTAGTTAACAATTTTTTATAAAACTTGTTCCTTTTTTCTTTGGTCAAAAGATATTTTATTTAACTCTTATCTCACCTGAAAAATCCCGTTCTTTCGAAAAAAAAAATCCCATGAAAATTAAATGAGTTATGATATATTTTAGTTTAAGCCCTGTTTGACGAGATGATAAAAATCAGGACTAAAATAGTACTAATTTAAAAAAATAATAATAATAATAATAATAAATTTTTTTAAATTATTCTATATAAATTTTAATGTAAAAAATAATATTTTACTTCACATA
>JAEMOT010001978.1:55016-77429 GCA_019297695.1 Apostasia ramifera | reverse complement strand
TGTCCAAAGTAAAATTAAAAAAAAAAAGTAGAGTTTTCATGGTTTGGACGTCCGCTTTTTTGAGACAATGTTGAAATCTGCTTTCCTTAAATAGTTCCCAGCTCTCACAATGAGATTAAAGTAAATTAAACTTAATTATAAAAGATTGTGTATTCAAATAAAAGTTCATGAAAATTTAGGGTGATTATTAATGCTCTAAATGAACCCACGAAACTTATGCAATTAAGATTAAAATTTTATCAGGTTCTGCGTTAATTTAGCTATTTTGCAATGGTTCATTCAACGCAATTATAAGAAAAATGTAGTCATTCTGTCACATCATTAACCACTCCAACTCTCACAGCGAAAATATTCAAAGGTAGATTGGAGTTGATCAGGTGTGACGCAGACGAATTATAAAATAAAAATTTATTTAAACACAATTATAAGTCATATTAATAATAAATTAAACTAAGTATTACTATATATGTATATATATATATTTTACATCTTACAAATATTGCAGTTTTTATGTCATCTATATTGTATTTTATTCTACACAAAACTAAAAATAATAAATAAAATAAAATACTACTCAATCTCGCCTTCCTTTACTATCCCCTTTGCATTTTCAAGTACATTAAGTGATGTACCTGTCATAACATGGCAGAAGTTCGTTAGGACAGACTCAGTAGATAAAATAGTATTTTATAAAATAAATAAACAGAATTAATAATACATATAGACTGAACAGAATCAATATATTCACAAAATAAAAATAAAATTAAAGAAATTTATCTCCATTACGAAAAGCCTTATCATATAAAATATACTTGTTATGTTATACACTAACTATCAAATTCATGATTATTTTTATAAATTTAATAATTTAATTTATTTCATTTTGGGCCATAGGTTTTTCAATCAATCACCTCAAATCTTTAGTCATTTTAGAGATCGTCACCTCCTCGTAAGTAACTTTTTCAAATTACATCACAGGATGTCATCATGTCAATTATCATCAAGATTCTTTCACAATGGCTCTCATTAGTCATTTTTATGAAGTCGTCATCCCATCAGCCCAAAGGGGCATTGGACGCCATCGCGTTAATATCATATAATTCAAGCTCGAGCTAGGTATGTGTGATTGCTTGTGAGAAATCTTTCTTTAATTTCGATTTTCGCCTTTAAAATAATACTTACATAACAAGATACAAAATCATTTAATCACCCAAATCTCATAGATTTCATATTTTTTTTTAGAGTTCAATTTAACAAATTAATCACAAAGAATATTCCCAATGATTCTCCTACAATTTACAACTCGTTAAATTACTAAACAACATAACAGCCATAATTTTTAAACATAAAAAATTACTAATTATTATTCAGGAACCCCAAAATTTAACAAAAATAAATAACATAATGGAAAAGATTCATTTACCTTTTTTACATCATAATTTGAATAAGATAGAAAAGAAGAATTTTGGACTCCAACTAATTTTTCCTTCTCTTTCTTCTCGTTTTTTTTTTTTTTCCTCCTTTTCTTCTCTGTTCTCAGCAGCTACCGCTGCTGCTAGCCTGCTGCTTGCTCGGGTTGACGGAAGAAGGTGGAATAGAGGAGGGCGTAGAAATAGAGCTTTCTTCCCCCTTTCCTTCTTTTTATTTTTTTAATTTCTTTGTCTGCAACATGGCAGAGGAGAAAGGGAAAGGGTGAGCTGGGCGCTGCTGGCTGCTGCTGGCAGCTGTAGCTAGCAGTTCCATGCTTATCTTTTTTTTTGATAAAATTATATTTTAGTCTCCTAATATTTATATTTTTATAAATAAATTCAAAAATATTTATTTTAGATCTAAATCAGTTCAAAATTTTAAATCCTAAATTGAATTCGAATTCTGGATGTCACACATTCACTTTGAGGTTAAGCTAATATTTAAACCACATATTTAGATCATACTTTGTTATGTGAAGAAGCAAATCAAACTAAATTTGTGATATCACAATCACCACTATCCTGATAACATGAATAATAAAAAAAAAACATCTATTGGAGAGAAAAGATTGATCCTAAAGCATGAGATATGATTCTACTTGTAGGAACATGGTGTGAATCACGAAGAACCAAAGAGGAATCTCAATTTGGAGAAGAATCAACCCTCTCTCTTCTCCCAGCATTTCTCTTTCTCTGTATGTGGTTGACGTTGGTTGCCAAGTAAGTGATGCAAGATAACTATGCAAAAGAGTAATTTTAATTATTTTATTAATTACATTAGTTAATTTCTCACAGATCTAATAAAGGTTTTTCTAGAAGAAAATTATATTTGATTCGCATAAGATCACACAAAGCATATTTGTCCATAGAAGTTCTTGGCAAAAATTAGACCATGAACAACGTAGAAGACATCAAGAAAAATAGACATACAAATATTTAATATCACAGATAAAATATACATAAAACCACCAGAAAATGTTATAAAAATAGTAAAGTAATAAAAGTCACTTGAGCACAGTAAAATCATATTAAGGTTAACAATTTAATATATGTAATAGTATGTATTACCAAAATTTAAAGATAATTGGTACCACAACTTGAGCATCACCACCAATCTTGTGGTCTCGCCTAATTGTTAGGACAAGAAAGTTTGAATTAAATATGCAAGAAAACCTCACATGAAAATTTAAGAAAATTTTTATTAATTTTCAAGAATGCTTAAGACAAGCTATGGAGCAATTTATATATGGGACTAAAGCTATTTGTATTAGTTTTTTAAGGCCACTCCTTCAATATGGGACTAAAGCTCATACAAAGTAATAAACAAATGTAAATAAAGATTGATGATCTTGCTTATGCGACTTGCATACTTTTTGATCATTTGTTCCTTGATCCAATTAGATTTGGGAAAAGTTATGAACTAAAGATTTGTAAATGATTTTCTTATCTTTCCAGCAAGCTAAAAATCATCAAAATTTGATCACAAATCAAAAAGTTATGACCAAAATACCACAAATGTGAGATTTAACTACACATGCTAAAAAAAAAGAATACTGAAATGTTGAATCAAAGTAATATAATTGAGCCTTAATAGGATTGAAAAAACAAATTCCAATTTCGAATATTTTAGCTTACAGGACAACATAATAGGTTTCCCAAGCTCTAATTAATAATCTCAATTTAACCATCAGTCTATATATGGTAGGCAAAAGAAAATTTTAATTTAGTATCCATAAGACGCTAAAGAGATTTTAAAAAATAACTTGTAAAATGAACAAACCCTACAGCTTGCGATGATTCTGCCCACGTTACTTTTTAAGCTTAGCTAATAGATTTTGTCTTCAATAGCTTTTATAGTATTATCTCTTTTGAATAAACCAACAAAACCCCTTACTTGTAACTCCCAAATCAAAAAATCTCGTGACAAAATCTTAGGCATATATGGGCGTTCATTCATAAATAAATATTGATCTTTTAAAGCATAATTACTTTAGTGAGCTTTATTAGGAGTTCATGTTAAATTGTACTAAAATCTGAGTAATCATTATATAGTTCTGATAATTTGTCAAAACCTACAACAGAAATAGATAAAGTAATTAAAAATGTTGCACATTGGCTACTTTGTTCTCTAAACTAGGTTTGTGCTTAAGAAAAATTGTGAAGCTTTGTAAATTTCAACTTATTAAATAGCCCTATTTGGAGCGGGGATCAAAATCAGAACCAAAATAATACTAATTTAAAAAACAACAATAATAATAATAAATAAAATTTTCTAATCATTCTACACAAATTTTAATATAAAAAAATATTATTTTATTTCACATCCTCAATAATTTTTAATAAAAATATCAATTTTATTTCACATTCTATATCAAAGTATAATTTGTGTAGAATAATTAGAAAATTTTATTTTTTATTATTATTGTTGTTTTTTAAACTAATACTAATTTGGTCCCTGCGCCAAACAGGCTTTTTTTAGTATGTTAGGAGTTCAACATTTTTTGAAAATTTAAAAATCTAAGAGATTCATAGTAAGAGTAGAGAACGAATTCTTGGGGTATGAGATAATGTCTCCAGTATTGTAATGTTTGGGTTAGCGCGTAGAATCCTTTTTTTTATAGAATATTACATAGAATTTTTATCATATTTCAAACATTCTCTATTTAAATTTCTCACTGAAAGAGACAAGTGATCCTTCTTGACATAAAAATTCCCCTATGCCAACATCAGACGCATTGCAAGACATTTCGAACACAATTAAAAAATCACATAATCTTAAAACAAGTGCTCACATCACACCATCTTTAAAATTTTCAAAAGCTTTAGCTATAAGAACAGTCCAATTAAAATTTTCTTTTTTGATGCAGTCAATTGTTAGGGCTGTTATTGTGCTAAATCTTGAATCTTCTATAGAATGTAACTAGCTCATAAAAACTTTTAATATTATGTGTAGATCTCGGGATGGAGCACTCAATAATTACTTTAAACATTTTTGGGTCAAATAATACTTCTTCTTTAGATGCTACAACTTCGAGAAAATTCACATGATCTGTAACAATAGAATATTTCTTGACATTCACAAATAGTTTATGTTTTGTAGTACTACGCAAATTCTAAGTTGAGAAGAGATGAAGGAAGTACTAAAGTGTAAGTATGTCCCACTTATCTTTCAGGACAAGGGTTTAGTGTAAGTATGACATTCACAAATAGTTTATTTTATTTTATTTTAGAAGTAGTGTTAGATTAGGTACTCTTTCTAGATGCAGATAGATATAGGGTAATTTTTTTTCCTTCATGGGTGAAGATAGATATTGACTTTGTCAGTCAATGGGGCATTTCTATCAAGTAGTATCATGTTTCTTACGTGCATAGGTATATCACATATAACTTATTTTGAATTAAAATTAGAGTTAACATTGCTTTTTAACAGGGATAGTTAATTTTCAAGTACGATAAATTCAAGTTATGAAACCCTTTATATAAAGCTTTACAAAAATTACTCCATATATATGTAATGTGGGACTAAACTCTATACAGAATAATAAACAAACATAAAGAAAGATTGATGGCTTTTCTTATTGAATTGTATAATTTTTTATCATTTTTTCCTTGATTCAATGAGATCTAGGTAAAGTTGTAAACTACAGATTTGTAGATAGTTTTTTATCTTTTCAATAGACTAATTATTACTAAATGATTAAATAGTTATGGTCAAAATATCATAATTGTGAGATTTAAAGTACACATTCTAAAGAAAATGAATGCTAAATATCAAATAAAAATAAAATAACTAAGCTTGAATAGGACTGAAAATACTGAATCAAATGAAAGTGATAAGCCTGGAGTAGCCATAATAGATCATTCATGAATAAGCTTGGAGCGAGCATGATTATGAGTGCGTACCGGGTTAGTACGTTGAAAATCTCTAATAGAATTAGTAGAGTCCACATTAATAGAGAAGATGAATTGAGTGAAAGACTGACAGAGAAACTTATTTTTCTTAATAATTCATTTCGGTAGGAAATACGATAAATTCTTAAGACCATAATTAAACAGATGATTATAAGGTTTAATTTGTTATTAAACTTAATGATTTTTTTTTTATTTTAATAACTCAAATTTTAAATGTATTAGATTTGACATAATCTCTTCCTATTTTAGATGTTAAATTTGTCTAAAATAAAAGCATTTCAATAAATTAATTTAATAAAATATTATTCATAAAATTGAATGAGATAAATATTAATTTATGTCTAATTAATATATATAAAATTTAACACTATTTATTGTTATAATAAAAATATGAGATTTCTCTATCAGAAAAGCGATTTATTTTAAAATAATTACAAATAGTACTAATTCAAAAATACGAAATGTTACAAAATTCCAAAAACTATTAGGCTCAATAATTGGTTCAACAAGGTTGAAAACTAAGACGGATCATCTGTAAAGTGAAAGAAGAGAGAAACATGAATTTCAAAAGCAAGAAAATAAAAATAGCATCCAACAAGATTGATGACTAATAGAAAGGGAAAACAACAAACAACAATAAAAATCTAATGTCAATATAAAACTTTAAATCAACAACAGGAACTTATAGTCGCTCTGCGTTCCCAAACACGATCCAAAGCCACAAGATGAAGCTTCTTCACAGCACAAGTCAAACAGATCTCACACTAAGTCATCCATGTATCCCAACATCATACTCACCTGAAGGGGACGAAGCTTCACATATTGCACAATCAACAACCTGAAGAAGCTCCTTGTGCCCTAATGGAGAAAACGAAGTCACCTGTCCATTGCGAAGGAAGTGTTGGATGAATCGGGCTTGAGCAAAAGCCAAAAAGTGTTGGCGTTGGGGCAAGTGGAGGCAAGAGCTCGTCATAGGTTTGGCAAGGGCTTGCTGCTTGTTGGACGAGGCAAGGCCGCAAGAAGGACCCGATTGGTCCATGGCTGGCCGTAGTCTTTTTAATTAAAAGCGCAATTGCTTCCAAGTCCTCCATTTTACAATATAACACAGATAACTCCAAACCTACTCATTTTAATCCAACTTTTTATTCAATTTGAATCCAAATTATCCCAAATTAAGCATAAGACATAAACTAGCCCAAACAAAATACATGACACCAGTGTATGTATTCTCACCTTATAATCATAATATTCAACTTATAATTGACTCAAATAAAATATACAAAAAATAAAATAACTATATATAAGATGATAAAATATTATAATTTAGGTTCGAACTTATAGAATATAACGATATCTTTGACATGACTAGCTTAACCGTTCACTAAGATCAAGTGTGGTCATTTCAAGATTTAACTATAATAACTCATGAGGACATAGGATAACCACCAATGTGATTAGGATCGATGTTATTCTAAAATTTTGTACACAAGACCTTAGCCTCACATGTGTTCTTAACAAGGAATATGAAGCAACTGATCAATTACAAGCACCCTCCAGCCATCCTCAACCAGCACTCCCACTATGAATTTGGTTTTTTTTAAGTTGATTTTTTAATATTACAAGTACCATAACCTAACAATACTTGTAAGATATTTTTCAAAAAAATGTAAAACTACAAATAAAATTGATTTTTATTATTAAATTTTTTTTACATGATAATAAAATTATTTTTTTATATTAAAATATATATATATATGATTTAAAATAAATATAAAAAATAAATCGAATTCGAATAAGCTATTGCTAGCTAGAACTTGAACATTTCAAGTTTAACTTGGCTTGAACTTGACACAAAGTCGAAATGATTGAGTAAAGTTAGCTCGACTCAAAACCGTTCGAGCTCAAGCCGATTTGAGATGAACTTCTGGACCGCTTGAAATTTGTACATTTATATTTTTTAAAAAACAATTACATTATATATATATATATTAATACAATAAATCTTTGTAAATTATAAATATATAATTATCAATTTATTTTGAGTTAATTTCGAGTTTATATCGAGTGAGCTAATCTTAACTCGAATTCAACTAATCATAAAATTCGAGATAGAATTGTGGCACATAATTTGACTCGAATTTAACTTGAATCAAATCTAAATTCAAGAAAATTTTAGAGTGATTTAGGCTCCTATTTGATTAAGAAAAAATTTAGTCATTGCTAAAATTTACACTGACTAAACTTTTTTTTTTTTAAAAAAAAAAAATATTTTTATCTCTTCTTACATATATTTTAAAGTAAATAATCACTTTATTTTATATGTAATATAATTTTGAATATAGTTAATTCAATTTATTTTACATTAGATATGTTATTTTAAATTTTTTTTGTTTTTTGTTTTCCCTTGTCAGAACAGAACATTAAAATTTTGAGCTATTTTTAAGCCATAAGCCTAAAACACAGACCACCAAACATCCAATACGCTGTAAACCTAATTTAGCTAAACCGCTTGGTGTCTCGCGAACGCATTTTCACTAGTACTCCTGTGAGTGGTTACTTGAAAGATCTGTGCCAGTCGGAGCGAAATGGCCAAAGACGACGATGATTTCCGTGGAGAGATCGAGGAACGGTTGATTAACGAGGAGTACAAGATCTGGAAGAAGAACACGCCGTTCCTATACGATCTGGTGATCACCCATGCGTTGGAATGGCCTTCACTGACCGTTCAATGGCTTCCGGACCGGGATGAGCCGCCGGGTAAGGACTACTCCGTCCAGAAGATGATCCTCGGGACACACACGTCCGACAACGAGCCCAACTATCTCATGCTTGCTCAGGTCCAGCTTCCCCTTGAGGACGCTGAGAATGATGCACGACAGTACGATGACGAGCGCGGCGAGATAGGGGGTTTTGGATGCTCAAGTGGGAAGGTATTTCTCTATCTTTCTCTCTCTCTCTCTCCCTCTCCCTCTCCCTCCGTAGACTCGAGGTAGAAGTTTTGATACCTGTTTGATTTCGTTTGATTCGAGCTTTTTTTGATAAGAGAAAAAATATTTTATTTTTTAAGTTTATTGAAAAAAATTTTAATATTAGAAAATGTGTAAAATATGAAATACTTTTAATTCTAATATTTGCATTTGTGTTAAATGTGAAATAAATTTAATTTTTATAGTTAAAATTTGTGTTGGACCAAAAAATTGTCTCGAACTAAACGAAGCCGAAGTCTTGAGATAGTTGACATTGAAGCTCGCTAGGTGATCTCAAGCACTTAGCATCAGAAATTAACCTCGAGGAAGTTCCTTTGAGAAGCATATTTTGGTAAGGAAAAATTATTAGGTTCGGAGCTCTGGTTGTGTCAAATTTTTGTACTCTAATGACAATGCGCCAACTGGCAGCAGGTGGGCCCACACCGTTTGTGCTTAAACAAATTGAATTTATTTGGTTTAAAGGAAGTTATTTCTGTTCTGGTTCTAAAATTGGGGAACTGACTTTAGTTGGTTTAGGTCTAAGTTTTGCATATAACTAATCTGAATTGAATAGAGTTTGATTGTTGGAGGCAGACGTGATTCTATCGTTGATTGCAATGTTACATCAAATGGTGGCATATTTGTTATCTATGGCTAATTCACGGAATGAAATCCTTACCATCCAGATACTGGTCAAGGAGCTTGTCGATGCCATCATAGACATCAGTAGCCAAAGATGCTTGGACTTGGCCAATTCCATATAGTAGTTGGTGCTGAAAGAAACCCTACACTGGAGGCCCTACAACCTCGGGTGGGTCAAGAAGGACACGATAATGGTCGTTGATCACTAGTGCCAACTTTACTTTACTATCACCTGACAATACATTAATGATTTGGTCTGTGAGGTGGTGCCACTTCATTGGGCTGTTAAAATTATTTGAAACTCAAAACTAACTCGTAAATTGCTTGAATTTTGGCCGAATTAGGTTAGATAAAATACTCAGTATAAATTTTAAGTTGAGCTTGAGTCAAGCTCAACTCACTCGATAAGTATTCGAGTTGACTCAAAATATGTTATATATATTATATATATTTGTTCTTGTTAACACTAGCTAATAGTTGGTGCAGTTGTCTAAAGTTCTCATTTTCATCATATGAGTCTGGGGTTTGATTCCTCCCTCATGTATAGGGAAATTTTTCATTCCAAAAGATTTAATTAAATAAAATATTATAATATAGTAACTAAATTCTCATTAAATTATATTGAGATAATAATATAATAATAATTTATTATTAATTTGAATTACATTATATTATTTTAAACTATATTTTGAGTTAACTCGAAATGTAATTCGAGTGGAGTTTTTGAGTTGAGTTAGAGTCAAGCTTAAAAATTTTTAATTGCGTTGCTCGAACTCGACTTGTTAACAACCCTACCACTTGATATTTGTTAATTGATCTTTGGGAGCTCCTGCCTGTAAGATTGAGATAGTGTCTATATCATGAGGACGCAATAATGGAGGTTTACCAAGGAAGTGAAGATGCATCTAGTGAACCGAGTGATAGAAACTTTCTCAACTATTAAACGATTGGGTGGGTCAGGAATCTGGTAAACACCTGGTACAAACTGGCATTCTTTTCCTTGTAAATGCATCCTAAAGAGAGGAAGGTTTGTGAAAAATCTAACAAGTTTTGTACACGGGCATAGAATGGATTGTTACACTACAAAAATGGGGGTGTGTGATCCAATGTTTGACTTCGGGGAATTCGAGGGAAACCTCAGTTGGACCCAACACATTCAGCAAGTATAGGAGTAGAAGCCACAGAGGTATAGAACATCGAAGGCTAAAGAATTGAGGCAAGAAGTCCCAAGCAGAGAAGCCTTAAAGTAAGAAATCCCAAGAGAATAAATGTATCATAGCACTGAATGACATCTCATGATAAGAGAAGAGAGCTTGGATTAACGGGAGGAGCAACAATAAAGGACCCTAAACCAAAGCGGTTCTTAGGGAACCAAAAGCCGTAGGGACTATTCAAAGAATAAGAGCAGAAGCCATGAGGTATGGAACCTCAGAGATTGAAGAGTTGAGGCAAGAACTCTCAAGAGGAGGAGCCTTAAGGTAAGAAACACAGAGAAGAAAACTATCGTGGCACCAAATGAAACCTTGTGATAAGAGAAGAGAGCCTAAATCAATGAGCGGAGCAACAATAAAGGACCCATAAACGTGATGGAGTTGCTAGGGAGCAAAGAAAACCTTAGGGACTACTCAAGGGACTCTCATGAGTAACACCAAGGCGACAAGAATCTTGAAGAAGAATGCCACACGAGTCCAATCCAATCTAATCCACAAGTTCTTGAAGAAAGTCGTATGAGTTAGGTCGTATGCTGACGTCGTGCAAGGACCTCCCAAAACTTCTCGTCCAAAGAATGAAGATGTTGCATGAGGAAAATTCTACAAGCTTCCAAGGAAAGTAGTTGGAAAGCAGCCTGCACATGCCCTTTGCGTTGAGAGTAATGGTCGACGACTGTCGCTAGCTCTACCAATGAAAACGGGTGTAATAGAAATTGGGAAAAATGGGTTTCGGATAGGAAGGAGATGTAAAATCGATCCAATGACTGCCTCCTATGACTAGAAGGAAATTCATGTTTTAAGGGTTGGAAGTCATAAATCGAAATGGACTACTTCTGCCAACTCCTCCCTACTACCTAGGCAGTTTACTCTTTTAATGGCCCTAATGTAACCTCGAAGAGAGCTAGAGCAAGAGAGATTCCTTATTGTTGACTCCCTATATTGGAGTCAAGTGATTGCGACGAACTATGCATGGCCTATGAAAGGGGTGAACAAAACTATGTTGATTCAACATCATCCATCCTTGGAGTGACAGGGTAGAGATCGATGCGGATCATTCATCTCTACACAATTGTTCTTGTTGTTGTTCCATTAACATTACAATGTATAGGCAAGTCTTCCAGCAGAGCCCATTGGGGTTGACAATGTGGTGATGGATTGTGCCATCGTTTATATAGGTTAACATTGGACTATTGGAGGGAGGGTGTTGGCCGACAGGCTATGTTACTCATTATGCTAAAAGAATTTGTTGCAACTATCAGGAGAGTGTCTATTTACTTGTCGCTTTTTATCAATGATTTCTTGGGAAGATGGAAGGATGAGGGATTGAAGGTTAACAATGATTTAGTATAATTTAGAAGAAGAGGGGTGATAGAAGTGTCCATTTGTGATGCTTACATAGTTTGTAGGTTTTGAGGGAATCATTGAAAATTGAGAGGTTTAATAGGTAAATGATGTTGGAACATTATTACTGTGGATGAGCCAGATCAGATTCACCATCGAGTTAGATTCTTCTATTTGAGTTTACGTTATTCTATCTAGTCCGTTTTAGGTTGTTTAGTCATGTCTTTAATTTTGTATTGAAATTGAGGTATTTATGATGACATTGTTGTCCACACATCTTCTGTTTTAGTTTTATGGTGAGAAGATAGGCCTCTTTATTTAAAGTTTGTAACAGTCATTTGTAGATAGGCCTTGATTAATAAAATTGAGTTTGAGTCAATATCATGATTTCTTGGTAGGATTGATGTTTGGTTAAGAAAAGGATTTGGACCCTGTGTAGAACCCCTAAACCCTAAAAAAGGGAGAAAATCCCTGATTCTCTTTTTTTTGATGAATTTGATGTTGCTAGCCTTCTTTCTTTTCATCCCACTGCCTTCTTCCATTGTAGAAAACTTCATCATTGGCTTATGTTGAATTTCACCTCCTCAATCCTACCCACTTTCCTCGTTATTCATTCGTGAAGGATTGAAAGCCTTCTCCATTATCAATCATTAGATTTCTTCTACAGCTTTCAAAAATCACAAACTTAGCTAGCATATGCATGGGGTTTGTTCTCTAGTTATGCTTTCGTGAAGGAGCTTGATGAATTTTGAAGGAGATTGCAATTCGAATCCTCTCTGTGTTCCACCGTTGAATTGAAGTTCTTCTGATGCATATTTGACCGAAACAACTGTTGTTTAAAAATCAATCTACCAAGTTCTGTTTCCCTTGAAATTTTATTTCAGTATTGAAGTATAATTCATCCGTTTTCAGAATTTTATTGATTAGTTAATTTCAATTTGTGGTTATTGTCTTTCCAGGTTATTCAAGTTTCTTCTACTTGAGAGATATTTTTATTTATTTATTTTTGATGGTTATTTATATTTGGTTGAGAGATGTTACAGTTGGACATAAAATTGAGGGAACCTAATTTAATTACTGATACTAGATTTGATTCAATTGGGTGAAGTTGATTTCCGTAATGTAATTTGGTAATTCTAATTTTCCTGCAATATGAAATTTTTTTAGACTACATTTATAAGCAAAATGGAAAAATTTCAATTATCACATATTAGTGTCTTCAAATAATTGGAATAATTTGTAATGATTTCTCAATTTAATTCTCCCGATCTCTAATTTACATATGAAATTCATGCTCATCTCGCATTAAATGTGCTTAAATAGGAGGTTATGTTTGTAATCTCCCTTTTTTCTTTTTGGCTTTCTATTATTAAGCCCTTAAATTATAACATTTTTTATCCTTGTTTGAACTGAATTTGAATAATCCTTGTTATGAGTACTAAGTATTTTTCCTGTACATTTCAGGACGTCATTTAGAGTATCTGTGACAAGCAAATACTATCAAATTGACAGTATTCCTTGGTTAACCTTTAATATTGTGTTGGAGAAATTTGTAATGTGGTTGTTATCCATTACTAGCCACTCCCTTGTGCTCCCTCATGGTGTTTCTAATACTCACAAAGTAAACATGATATTTTCTCCTCAACATCTGACTCTTATGGTGCTAGAATCATTAATGTTTTCTTATTTTTATAGAAATCATTAATGTTTTCAAGACAAATGCAGTGGGGCTTATTGTACATAATTATAATTGTATGGGTAATAAGATGGTAGATTATCAAAGTGCTACAGAATCTTAGTTTAGACATATTTATCTTGTTTTTTCTTTCATGCCAGTTTTTCTACTTTTATTCCTGACTTTTTTTAAATCTAATTTCATGTATTTTATCTATGTTGTATAATTAATTTTTCCACTTCCTTCAGGTTCAAGTGATTCAGCAGATAAATCATGATGGGGAGGTGAATCGAGCTCGCTATATGCCTCAAAACCCATTTGTAATTGCGACAAAAACAGTTAGCGCAGATGTTTATGTTTTTGATTACAGCAAGCATCCTTCAAAACCTCCTTTAGATGGCACGTGCAATCCTGATTTGAGGTTGAAGGGCCATACAACTGAGGGGTATGGTTTGTCTTGGAGCCTTTTTAAACAAGGTCACCTTCTGAGTGGTTCTGATGACGCTCAAATTTGCTTGTGGGATATCAATGCAACTCCTAAGAATAAATCACTTGATGCTCTTCAGATATTCAAGGTTAGATTTCCCCTAAACTTTCAGATATCCTAGACCCTTGAGTGGATTTGTCTTATCCATCATCGATGCCTTTGCATATAAATCAAAGGATTCAAGTCATGACATTGAAGTGAGGTTGGGGAAGACAAAATGATTTGGGATATGGTCATTATAAGTGACCTTATTTTACTTGTGCACATACAGTCTTGCTTTAAATAGATTTAAATGCTTAGGAGAAATCCATATAGTTGAACCTAACTAGTTTGGCATTAAGGCTTTGGTGGTGATGTTCTCAAATGCCAGATTTGTAGTCAATACTAAATTTTACTAAATTTGATGGTAATACCATAAGTAACATTGTTGATTGATATTTCATAAAAAAACATTGTTGATGAAGAAATTTAATTGAGGATGAGCTAACAAACTTGATCAGCTGAGACGGAGCAAAAAGGTAGCAAACCACATATCATGCACAATGGTTAATGTGATTCTACGTCCACACGACCGCTCCGAGGAATCATGAATTTTAGTACATGTCAAGGAATACAAGGGTTTGAACTTAGCCTGGGATTAGGAACCCTTCTTTAGGCTTGCTCAGAAAGGAGTTGGAAGAGAGCTAGAAAAAAGAAGATTTACATGTCTTGTGAGACCTAGTTATTGTTTAAGTGAATGGTTCCTGATCATTTATACGTCTTCTAAGATGTTGATACGTGGCCCAAAAATCGTGGGATTTTGCTAAGGATGAGAAATCCTCCTTGGGGGTTGAGAGCATGTTTCATCTAAATTGCCCTCGCCTGAGCTACAAACGTGTATGGATTAGCGTGCCCTACCCGCTTAGGTTAATAATGCATAGCCCTTGAGCGCGGAGGCAAAAAGGACACACTTGGTGGCATTGTAGAGATGAAGGTATTAGATTATTGTCTTGAAAGTCTAAATGTGCTCTTGATTGTCGTATTTCCCCAGGTAGAAGTCCAACTTTGGGGGCGAAAAGTCAAAGGGAGGCGACACACGACAGATCACCTTACTGAGTGGCACTTCAATGTCTTTGTCATCCTCAGAGAAGATTCAAGGATGACGACACCCATGGACAAGTTGTTGAAGTCCTAGAAGATCAGTGACAACTGACCGAGCTTGGGCCTGTCGGATTAGGTTTGGGAGGATCTAGTTAACGTACTGCTTCATGACAACTGGTTAGCTAATGGATGGTGGCCTGGCGTGCTCTAGCATGGAGACAAACAGATGTTTTGGTGGAGGCCAGCATAGCACTAGCAGTTGGAGAGATGATAGATTCGTAGGCAGAGCTTGTGCTACTTATGTGCTTGACCAACTACGGCTAGGAGAGCTGATAGTTGGACCTTAGGAGGAGTGACATGCAATGGCAGGCCATTGTTGGGTTGCTCTGCTAGAGGGGATGCCTTGACGGCCCTGACCTGGTTGGTAGCAATGTTTTGGGCCTAAAAAAACCTAGTTACCGCCAGATTAAGTGCAACAATCATACCTTAGATGTCATCCAGTTGGTGGTCGCGGTTGGTCTGAATGAAGGCTCAAAAGCTGGCCTTACTACGGGAGGAGACTTCTTCCTAATCGGATGGGTAAGAGGAGTGTCAGCCTGACCTTTGTTGTTGGTAGGTGTGGCGTCTTGACTGCGCAGTGCATCTTGTTCACGATTAATGAGTTGAGTCTATGAAGCAAGAAGGTTGCAAACCACACATGATGCATAGGGGTTAACATGGTTCCGTGCCTGTTGTTCTATGTCTATGCGACTACGCCGAAGAACCAAGAATTTCATTAAATGTCAAGGAATACAAGTGTTTGAGCTTTGTCTGGGGTTTCAAACCTGTAGGCTTGACTTGGGAAAAGAGCCGGAAAAAAAGAGAGCCGGAGAAAAAAGTGCCTTACATATATTGTGAGACCTTATTTGTAGTTGAGGTGGATGATTCCTAATCATTGATGCATTTTTTAAGATGTTGACACATGACTTGGAGATCATTGAGAGGCAATGAAGTACCGATATTTCATGAAGCCTAACGTATTTGTATTATTTTCGTACAGATATTAATACTTCTCGATACTCCACCGGTAAGTATTTGATATGCCATGTGACTATTAATTTTAATTTTAATTTTTTAAAAATCTGATACTTTTCCAATACTTCTCGGTACTTCTAGTTAGAGAAAAAATATTGAAAAAATCATCTAGGCTCACATGATAAAAAAATAAAACAAATATCTTATATATATAACACTACTTATGCATAAAGTTAAATATTAAAATTAAGAGCTTCACACTAGGCTCATGTAATTGGGATCGCAGACAGCTTTACGCTGCTAGTATTTCGGCGCTAAAAAAAATTTGATATCAGCAAGCTGTTACGTTATTTAGTTTTCACTACTTATTTTTTTCACGATATTATAGATATTAGCGATGATTTTGCTTATTTTATATCAATTAATACTTTCTTTGCATCTATTAGATGTCGATCATATTTTTACTTTATTCAAGCTCATTTTGTGAAAAAGCTTGGCCTTTTTTATTTTATCTATTTATTTAGTTAGAATTTAGAGAGGAAAAAGCATGCATTTATTTTAATCAGGTCAGTATATTTGAATTTATGTTACAGCATTTCTAATATTATCAATTATATCTTGTTTGTATTCAGCTGATTAATTTGGATCAGATTTAAATTAAAATTGAAACTAATCTACTAATATATATTTAAATTCTTATTTCACTTAGATAAATTGTGACAGGTTGTGAAGCAATTGAACAAATTTTATGACATTATTTTAAATTTAAGATCTTTGAAAATTTAACAGTTGTTGAAGAATATTTTTATTTTTTCAAGTTGAATTATGTATAATGTTGTTTGTAGTAATATCAAAAAAACTTAAAAAAAATGTAGTTAATTTGAAGAAAATTTAAAGGATATTTTTGAAATTTATAACAACAAGATATGTATGTCATTCTGATCTACCATAGAACTACATTTTAAGTATGAAAATATGATATATCATAGACATATATATATAATAGTTATTTCCTAATGTATTTGCATATTATTTTTTTTTAATTTGTTGTTTCGTCATATTTGTATTGTATTATATCTGTATCGTCGTATCGTATTTGTGCTTCATAATTAGGGGGTGAGAGCATGGTTCATTCAAATTGCCTCTGTCTGAGTTGCGCATATGAATGGGGTAGCAGGCCCTACTATTCTAGGTTAATGATGTGAGTTTCGATGTCTGGGTCTACATGAGGCGTGTCGAAGTAGATAACGCTTTGTCATTGGGGAGAGGGACCTCGGGCTTAGGCGTGTGTAAGCCCTGGGAGCAGGAGCCTAGGTTGTCATCCACGTTAACAGTCTCGACGAAGCGGGGATCTCATGTGTAAAAATTTCAAGCTTAGTTCAAAGGCTAAAGTTAATAGTATTTCCCACTTAAAGAATAAAATTGGGAATTCTGTTAAGTACCATAAAATATTTTTTAATTGCCATTGAAATAATATACAGGTTGAATTCTATCATAATGAGGTGATGCTTGTAAAAAAAATTAAGAATTTGTAATTTTGTAATCATTTGAGGTAACTTTACTAACGCTTGTCTGTTACAGACGTAATGCTTTGATTTTGCAAATTTCAACATTCATTGAGTTACTGTTTAGGGGTAGGCATTGATAGGGTCGAATTAGGCCTGGGTTAGGTCACTTTAGGCTTGATTGAAGAATCAGATCGATTTGGGGCTTGACTGAAGAATCAGATCGGATTGGGTCAGGCCAAAATCAGTGGTCGAGCCAGTAAATTGTGTCCAAGCCCAACCTTGAATCAGGTCGGGCGGGTCTACCCAGCGCATATTATTTGCCATAGCTTTTAGTATTAGTTCAAAATTCACATTATTGTACTAAAATTATTTTATGGCATGTCTTGAGTATCTTTCATAGTCTAAATTATCGTTATTAACTAATGATATTGGGAACAAATTCTTAGGAAATTCTCAATCACTAATATGACGAGAGAACTTATAGACATGTTTTTGAGAGAACTAATATTTTATTTGTTATGCGGATCTTATCTAAATTTGTAAATTATTATGTAAAATTTAGTAAAGCACTGTTGCATATATTTTTATGGAATTATTAACATATGTAGATAGCCATAATGATTTAGTAACGGCAAATCTAAATTTTTAAAGTTAAATATTTTAGTAAAGATGTATTCAAAATAAATAAATAAATAAATACCATATTTAAAATTAACAATAATAAAAAATTTAAATAAGAAAAAATAAATATTGATTATAATTTATAAAAATAATAAATTAATTCAAAACATTCTTATGTTCGGTTCGAGTCGAGTCATGTTAGTGTTATGTCGAAACTTGGTCTAGAATTAATCGGGCAGGATTGGATCAGGTCAAAATAAAAAATTGACTCTCAACTTATTACCCAATTTCTTATCTTTTCGAATTAGGTCGGCAGGTTCTTGAAGCTTATCTAGAAACACGATAGTGCATGAAGTTTTCATTTAGAAATTGCCTTGTCTTCTTTCCTAGTCCTTTTTTTCGTGTACTTAAAAATGTGGAGTTTAATCCTTTACTAGATGATTGTTTATTGGTACATCTTGCAATTTCTTGATCTTACTTGTACTTGGTCTATAATCGACACTAGGACTTTTCAATGAAGGTGTTGTTCTTAGGTTCCCAGAACCAAGGTTTTTAGAGCTTTTGTTTGTAGAGAAGATGGAACTATGGATAGGAGATGGCACTTGGATAGAGTTTTTAATGTTTAGGATTGTGTTCATTGTGCTTTCTGCTCTTACTCTGTTTGCTTTTAGGGGCATTTATATACATTCCACACAAAATTTTAAATATTACGCTCATGTTCAAATTCATATCATGCTATGGTTTAAAAATTCGTGAAGAGAGTGGCGTATAGATAATATTTAAAGCTTTTTATGATATGTAAGTAATTGTCCCTTATTTTTTATTACTTGAACCACATCTTTTTTTATTGTTTTCCAACTTGATTTAGTAAGTTTGAAGTAACTGGTCAAGTTGATTGATTAGGTTGATGAAGCAGACGTGAGCTTTGCCTAGAAAAAAGCTATAGCCTAACTTGGATGCTAGGTTAACCACATTCGTTTGACGGTCATATTTTAAGTTCCTCAGGTAGCACTTGAGTGTAAATTCCTTTAGTAATCCTTTTCCTTGTTCTATTATCTCGAGATTGTAGTTGTCAAGCCCTTGTTTTTCTGAATGCTTTGTGGGGCTTGTTCCTTAGTTTTGGTCTTTGGGACTTCTTCATCAAGTTTTTCCCCTTGCATCCCTTTCTGTGGTTCTTCTTCAGACTTGTCAATCTAGAACCTCTTTGAGACTCTTCTTAGGAGTTTTAAATAAGGTTCTTCATGGTTGACAACTAAAGGGGACTATTGTGCTTAGTGGATTGAAGTATGTTAATTTGATTTCCTAATTGTACTTCTATTGTACTTCTTGCTTATACCTTATTGAATGTTGTGATTCTTTTAGTCATTTAGGGCTGTTTGGTTTTGTGACCATTTAGGTCATTCTTTGGCCAAAATAGTGACTTTATTTAAAAAATAAATCAATAATAATAAATTATAACTCTTCATATCTTACACAAATTCTTACGAGAATAATCGATTTTTTAAACTTCTACATCATTTCGATATAAGCTTTAACATTCTATTTCAATATTAATTAATTTTATTTTTCATCATACACATATTGAAGATAAATTCAAAATTTGCAAGCCATGACCAAAATAGTTACAGAACAAAACAGTTTGCTTTTTGATCATAGTCAAAACTAGTCATCTATAATAACAACCAATCATTTATCTGATTAGGTGGTGTTGCTATATAAATCTTTTGTTTTCATTGCATTTATCAAATAATAGCTCCTCATTTAGCTCTAGGTTTGCAATGTCATTTCTTATAGTTTTTTTTCATGCCTTTTTTGATCTTTTTTTCTCTTTTTATGTGGGTAAGATCTAATAACTCAACTTTTTTTACTAGAGTTTCAATCGCTTTATGATATATATATATATATATATATATATATGATATAAGCCGAGTCTCTTTGAGTTTATCTTTTGTTGAGGTTACTCCAACCTTCTATCAATGTACTAATTTCTTATCTTGTTTTTTCTTGTATACCCATTCATCCTCCATAACGTTACAAATGTTGCTACTTTCCTATAAAATTTACGTTTAAGTTTGAGATTTTTGTATCACATAATACATTAAATGCATTCCTCCATGTAATTCAATCTGCTTGGATTTTACTAATGACATTAACATCTATTTTACCCTGCTTTTGAATGATTGATATGTGGCATTTAAATTGTTCACTTTTTCTAATAACTTAATTACCAATTATCACATCTCCAATATAAGAGTTTTTATGTTAACTAAGTTTGTGCTCCACGTATACAATTTTAGATACACTAATATGAAACATTTAGACTCTAAGGTGTTCCTGTATAGCTCAAGTTTTGTCTTAGTCTCATTTTTAATCTTATCAATAAGAAGAATATCAGCTTCTTTTAGCATATACCAAGACACATTTGCTTGAATGTGTTCATTTATAATTTTCATAACCAACATAAGAGGTATGAACTTGAAGCTGAGTTTTGATGTAATCCAATTGTAATAGCAAAATCATTAGTCAAATACTATTGTTTTCGTACATAAGTAACAACCTCCTTATATATCTTTAGTAATTTAAATATAAGTAATAAAATTTTTTTTGTTTCAAGATTCTCTAAAACACTTTTCTTGAGATTTTTATTATGTGCCTTTTCTAAATTAATAATGGTTAACTGCAGATATTCTTTCCTTTGCGTAGCCTTTTTCATTAAATCTCTTAATGAATGAATAGTTTTTGTAAATCTATAGTAGATCTACGTAGCATAAAACTGAACTAATTCTGTGATACCTTAGTATCATAATGTAATTTATGCTTATTCGTCTCCTAAAGTTTTAAAACTCTGTTCATTAATTTAATTTTATATCTGGGACAATCTTTAATATCACCTTTGTTCTTATAAATAGATACTAATATATATTTTTTTTCATTGATTTGGTGTCATTTTAATATTTTAGGGCCTTGTTAAGGTAGTTTTTTTAAAATATTTATTAAAATGTCATTCTGTGCTACTTTTTTTTTACAGTTCATCTTCTTTTACGTCTCCTGAAAGCTTTACTAATACACTGGATATAAGAGCAATTATTATTTTGCTTTTGAATATTAAGATCACTTAAATTACTTGATTTGTCACAACTAAGGATGTTAACGATTCGATCTCAAGCTGATCCAACCTCGGCTGAAGATTGAATTGAAACTTTTTAATTCAGCTTGGTTCGATCTAAAGAATGAACGAGAAGAGTTTGATCCGATTTTAATTCGAGCTAAGCTTGGCCCATTTGTTGTTGATTCAAGCTCAAGCTCAATCCAAGATAAAATTGATCTGACTTGTGATTAGTTTTTATTCTTTTAGCTAAATTTTATATATAAATATATTTGTTAATTTAATCAGTTTAACTTATGGCCACTAGTTTGGATTTAATATTTAATAATAAAATCAAAGAAAATTAATATACAATAAATATAGTTTGAATAAAGGTTATGAAGGAAATTTTGATGATACCTTACATTAGTCTATTGTAAAAAACTAACTTACTAAATTTAGTTACGCGTATAAATATTTATTAATAATAACTTTTATTTTTCTAATCGATCTGACTTCGAGCCATCTTGATTTGATTCTATGCCAGCTCAAGATTGGCTTGTTTAGATTGAATTGACCTATAGGAATGGCTTGTTGGCTCGTTTGTATTGAGTCAAGCTTGATTCAATTCAAAATTCAATTCAACTTTTGGGAAATCTTTGATCTTCGAGTGAAGTTAACAACCTTAATCATAACCATCATTAAAAAGCTTATAAAAATAACACGTTCACCCATATTAATGTCCTCTTTTTAAATATACTTTTTGATTATCACTTTCAATACATTTTACTTGAGTCGATTCTTTAGTTATTTCTTTGGTAAATTTGCATATGTTTCTTTTTTTTAATATCCAATTTCATGGATTAATTTTCAAAATTGTATTTTGCATTATAGATTACTTTCTTGTTGAGCTACCATATATTTTCTCAATCCCCGTTCTTGTGTTTAAACTTGTCTTTATAATGAGTTCTTCTTTTTAATTTTTTTAAATTTTGTTTTGCCCAACAAACATGTTTATTGTTTAGCACCTTCCATTTACATTCTTCCGGTACATCCATTGCCACTTTGTGGATGCAATTAGGAATCACCATCCACGTATAATTAGTTGCCCCCTTAGCATCGCATTGTCAACTTTTAACACCTTCCTATTAAAAGTATTTGCATTCACATCCTTTAGGTTCTACTATTGAGTTGAAGGATACTCTTTTGGCTTGTTGTTCTTTCTCTTACTATTTATATTAAAATCTAGGTCCACTATTAGATGTTGGGTAGTCAAATTTTCATTTGAATGGCTTTAAATTTTGGGCAAATTTCACTCAGGTCCCTGAGTTTAAGGGTTATATCACACAGGTCCACGTTTTTAAAATATATCATCGGGGTCCCTAGATTTTCAAAAATGATA
>JAEMOT010001978.1:28139-50289 GCA_019297695.1 Apostasia ramifera | reverse complement strand
CGAATAATCTGGATTTTTCTACTCGCTTGTGATTTGCTCGAACTTGTTCCGCCTATGCGACCTTTCATTATTGAGTGATTTTCAATTACTGTTGGTTAAATATTGTGAGAACCTTAATCCTGTTTCCCGTTTCTGACTTGTTGAAAACCGGATTGCGCCCTAATCTGAATTGGTAATTTCTCAATTACCTTCGATCTAATTTATTTAAAATTTTAAAAGTAACTGTTTTTGCGAGCTTAATTAATTTCTCAGTCATCACAAAATTATCCTCTGATATTTCGCATTATTTTGTGAATATTCTGCCTTATAATATTGCTGATCTCTAAACTGCATTATCATTCATCTGTCCCGCATCATGCTAGTTCTTCCAGGTAGACTGAACTAGTCATGTATATAAACATGTTAATGTAATCTAAGGATGGTAATTCAAGTTGACATGATTGTTTTTGGTTAAACCATTCCGAATTTCGCCTGGCTTGTTCGTGTAATGCCGAACCTGGAAACCTGTACCCGACTTGACACCCAACCTGTTTTTAAAGGAATTTCACGAGTGAGGGTAGCATAAAAGGATTACATGTTAGCAGATTTGAGGGGGAAAAGGAACTTTAGTCTCTTAACCTCTTTCTATGAGCGTATGTCATGTAAAACTTACAACAGAGCCCAAGCTTCATCATTGTGATGGAAAGAAAAAATGATATAGGCTTATTTGGCAAACAGTTATTTTAGCCATGGTTAAAAAGTTTAATTTATTTAAAATAATTTTAAAAATTATTTTACATTTTATCATATACATACTCTAATGTTAAACAATCACTTTATTTCACATCTAATACAATTCTTAATAAGTTAATCAACTCTATTTTGCATTCAACACAATTTTAATATAACTCACTTCATTTTAAATCATATTTTTCAAAAAAATTCACAAAATCTTTTCAAATCATTTTTTTCTTCCAACCAAATTGAACTAATCAACCAATGACAAATGCCAGGCAGTTCTCTTCAGAGGATCATTTCTTATCATTCCATCAAAATCCAACTGCAAGCTCCTTGTTATCATGCGTGAGGCACAAGTTTGACAATGTCTGCAGGTTAGGAGTCGGGAGGGGTGGGGTGTGAAACTTTGTGTGAAAGGTGATCTGTGTGAGAGAAGTACCACCAACAAGGAAAAGTTGTTTGGGATGCAAGGAACATGGAGACTTATTCTGCGATGGGAGGATTAGCAGATGGAGTTATGCTGGTGGAGTCATTGAGAAGGTGTTGTCACATTGATTGCTACTTAGATATTATTGTTAGGGGCTATGGTTAGGGTGGCATTTTAGTACACAGGTCAGACAGATCATTATCTAAATCACCTGAAAACCCAAAAGATGTCATTTTGATAGGTTACTTTTGATCAACCCCATAATTAACTATACTTGAATATGGATCTTGAAGTGCTATTCCTGCATCTCCCTGACCAAACACTCAGTTTTTTTACTTCTTGTTGATCAAGCTTGATCGACTTGCCTTCTGAAACAAATAGGAATGGTTCTAGAGGTATAATATGAACCACTTGACGTCCATATACATTTAAGGTTATTTCATACCTCATTTTTGTAATGTACTATTCTGCTTACTATACATGTTGTAGCACTATATGTTATATAGTTATTTTTCTTGATCAAAAACTATATGCTATATGGTTACTCCTAACCCCATCCATTAGATCCATAGCCGATTGATCGGGCCAAGTCTTGGTCCTGGTCGAGTTGATGGGTTTGGTCGAAAATGGCCATCCCTAAGTATTTGTATCATCCACAAATTATGGTCTTTAGTTCCCGACCATTCATAAAGTTAATAGGTTATGTTTAATGTAAATAGTGCTAATTCAACCGGGTATGCTTATCTTCAGGGAATGTTAACAATTATTGAGTTCACCATGCCTTGTGGATTATCCAATTATTATATAAATAATTTATTGAACTCATATCTCTTCTCGAAACATATGTTATCTTGCTGCGGTTTTAAGAAATAATATCAGCTATTGGTATTGATATTTGTGTTTTATAAACAGGTGCATGATGGTGTTGTTGAAGATGTCGCCTGGCATTTGAGGCATGAATACCTGTTTGGCTCAGTTGGTGATGATCAGCATTTGCTTATATGGGATTTACGTAATTCAACTGCTAGCAAGCCAATTCAATCTGTTCTTGCCCATCAAGGAGAAGTGAGTGTATTAAATGATCTTGCATTGTTGATAACAATATTAACATTTTTGCTGCTTCAATAATCATATCAAGTCTGGAAGTTCAACAATTATCTCATCTTCCTTATGAATCCCGTCCCTTGACAATTTAAGTATAGATTATGTTATTGAAAATTTTTAGTAATATGGGAACAGTTGGGCATGTTTTTGTTGGATCATTTTCTTCTAAAACATAATCAGAATTTATGCAGATAACGGAAGAGTACTTATCTTCGGAAATTTGTTTGATGGTCAACTTGGAACTATGAAACACTAATATTTCATAAAACCTAATGTATTTGTATCGTTTCTTTATCAGATACTGAAATTCTTTAATTCTTCATTGATACGTATTTAATGCCACACAATGTTATAATTTTTTTTAAAAAAAACAAATTGACATTATCTTATACTTGTCTGATACTTCTAATTAAAGAAAAAAATGATGAATTAATCGGTCCAGCCCACTCGATAAAAAACAAAAAAGTGCTCATTTATAAAAATGACTTATGCTTAAACTCGATGGCTAACAATGGAAGGGCAATACATTGAGTTCATGCATTTGGGAATGCAAAGAGCTCACGCACTATAGTTTCAGAAATAAAAAAAGATTTGGAATCTACAAACTACTACATCATTTACTTTAGCTCATTCTTTTTCGTGTTCTTACAAATACCAGTGACGCTTCTTTTTTTGTCATAGCCAACACTTTATTACTTTTTCCATTAGGATATAGATCACGGTTCTTCCTTATCTCATGTAAGCACGTATTGTAGACAGAATAAGACTTTGACTTTTTATAGTTTTATTTATTTGTTGAGTCAAAAACTCAGAGAAAGATGAGCATGAATCTACTTTGAATTAGTATAACTAGGTTTGGATTACAATAATTGTATTATTGATCAATTGTATTTCGTTTCCATTGATCTATTGATATGTATTTAAATGTATTTAAACTCTCACTTCACATGGTTATTTCATGACAGGTTAGGAAGTAATGAACAAATTTTATGATACAATAACAACAACAACAACCAAGTCTTAATCTCACTAGGTGGGATCGGCTATATGAATCCTTTGTTTTCATTGCGCTCTATAAGTTACCAAATTCTTATCCAAGTTTAAGTAACTAAGATCGTTCCTTATAGTTTCTTGCCATGTCTTCTTTGGTCTCACTCTTCCTCTTTGTACATGGGCAAAATCCAATAACTCAATTTTTCTAACTGGAGCTTCAATCGGCCTACGATTTAGGTGTCCAAAGCATCTAAGCCGACTTTCTCTAAGTTTATCCTCAATTGGTGCAACACCAATTTTCTTTCGGATATACTCATTTCTCATTCTATCTTTTCGTGTATATCCACACATCCACCTTAGCATCCTCATTTCTACAATATTTATTTTATTTGTATGTTTTCTCTTTGCAGGCCAGCATTCAGCACCATATGTTATCACTGGTCTTACTACAGTTTTATAAAATTTACCTTTAATTCTGGATTAGATTTTTCTATCGCACAACACACCAGAAGCATTTCTTTATTTTACCCATCTTGAATCCTGCTAATAACGTCATTATCTATTTCACCATCATTTTGTATGATTGATCCAAGGTATCTAAAGCGCTCACTCTTCTTGACAATTTGATCACCAATTGTCACATCTTCAATATACGTATTTCTTTCTTGACTAAATGTGCACTTCATATATTCAGTTTTTGATCTACTGAGATGAAAACCCTTTAGATTTTAGAGCATTTCTCCAAAGCTCTAGTTACGCTTTAGCTCCCTCTTTAGTTTTCTCAACAAGGACAATATCATCTGCGAAGAGCATACACCAAGGCACCTCATCTTGGATATGCCCAGTCATAACTTCCATAATCAAAGCAAAACGGTACGGACTTAAAGCCGAGCCTTGGTGTAGTCCAACTGTAATAGAAAAATCCTTAGTCAAACCTCCTTGTATTCGTACACAGGTAACAACTTCTTTATATATGTCTTTAATAACTTGAATATAAGTAGTGCAAATTTCTTTCTTTTCTAAAACTCTCCAAAGTATTTCTCTTGAGACTTTATCAAAGTTTTTTCCAAATTAATAAAAACCAAATGGAGGTTTTTCTTTCTCTCCATTAAACTTCTTAATAAATGAATAGCTGCTATAGTAGATCTACCTGGCATAAAACTAAATTGATTCTCTGATACTTTAGTATTATGGCGTAACCTTAATGAACAAATAATGAACAAATTTTAAGATATTATTCTAAATTTAAAATTTTTGAAATTAATAGTTGTTAATAGATGTTTTCATTTATTGAGTTGGATAATCCATAATGTTGTTTTTAGTAGTATTAATTATATTTAAGAATATAAAAGTGTAATCAATTTTAAGAAAATTCAAAAGATGATTTTTAAATTCATAACAAGGTATATAAATTATTTCAGTTTACTATATATGCTATACCTTAAATATAATAATACAACACATTATATATATACATATATATAACTGTTATATTGTGACATAGCCGTATCTTACTTTTTTAAGTTTGTTGTATCGTTATATTTATATTGTATCATATTTGTATTATTATATCGTATTTATACTTTGTAAGCTTGAATTAATGGTTAGGTTTAACACAATTAGCTTAACCCTTATTAATATATGAGATTTTGGCGGCTAACATTTTTGCCGATGAATTGAATCTAGAATTTATTGAGTTGAATCCAACTTTAGTGTGCAGATCGAATGACCCTCTGGTAATGGTGAGAAAGGTGACTATTGATACTTCTTGTTGTTCAAGTGGATGTTTGGATCTTGGTAGCGTTAGAGGAGTCAACTAGATACAATGGACAGTTCTCTAGAGATTGTTTGAAATGCTCTAAAAATCCTTTGAATTTCTAAAGGAGTCTTTTTGGGTTCTCAGGTTAGCACACTAATGCCGAAGGTACTCAATCCCCTCCTCTCCATCTATTGATGTATCTCCCTCGTGGTGATTTTGTTCTATTTGTCCAGTAGCTCTTGTTACTTTTATTAATTATTTTTTTGGCCTCTTAAAAGGAGAAAGAGAAGAGGGAATAGGAACAACTAGAACTAGTAGAAGCCAACTATTATAGGTTGTCGAGAGAGGAAATGAAGAGAAAGGGATTGAGAAGAGACATTGTTTTTGAAGGGAGGAGGGGTTACACTTAATGAGATTTTGAGGGGTGGAATTGTTAGGTTTAAGCTGTAATTAAATCCCCAACAAAGTCAATTGTTGGCTTGAAATTTACATAAAAGTTTTGTCTCAATAGTATGAGGAGCGAAGAAACATAGATGAATACGCTTCATTTTCTTGCAAGGTGATGCGGGACAATATGCAAGACGCAATCCAAATTAGAGATCAATAAATAATTCTAGCTGATGAGCATAAATTAGTCCAGGAATATCTCTAATGATAATGATGTAATAACCAACAAAGTCAATTTTAAATATCTAGAAATAAATTTAAATGATGTTTAGTAGATTTACCAAATGATTTAGGGCAACTATATCTCAACAGGTCAGAGCCAGGGTACGCAGTAAATGGTGTTCTCACAATAAAATATTACCCAACAACAATTTAATCGCATGATATTGTTCGGATCACACAGGTGAGCAAATCAAGCAGTCCTGACAACAAATACATAACAAAATCTCACAAGATTTTCAAAGTATTCAGTTGGTGTTCGGGTTTACCTCGACAGGAGATTTTGACTCTCAAAGCTGAATTGCTGATACGTCGTGAACGATATTTGTTGGCGATTGGACCAACGGGATCGAAGTTCGAGGTCTTGAACGATGGCTGTGCTTGAGCGCGAGCAGTGAATGGTCGTGCACAATGTTGCAAAAGCAAATGTCATCAACGATGTTGAAGAGGTCGAACCGGCGAGGTCGAGGTCCGATGTCTCGAACGATGAGGGGGTGTTCGAATGCGAGCAGTAATTGGTCGTGCACGAGCCTGCAGAAGGTCAAACGTCGTGCACGATATTGAGGAAGGCTACTGGTGTTTGGCGTCGGCGTGAGTGGAGCCCGCAGGTGGGATCGTCGCCCTCGCCGAAGGCCAGAAAGTTGCCAGAGGTGACTTCGGTGCGAGAGGGACCTGCAAGCGGGCGCAGGCGGGCGCAGGCGAAGATTGCAGGACGGCGCAAGACCTCTGAACCGAAAGAAGAGGGGAAATGCCTAGATTTGTTAAGCTGAGATCGTGGTTTAAAAATGCATGAAAAGTTGAGGAAATACCTTAAGTTCCTTAAGGTATTTAGGAATTTTCACCCAAGGCCCAATCTTTTCCTTCATCGGGATAAACACACAACATTTAAACTCGCAATAATTTCATTCCAGGATTCCAACCAAATAACACTGGTACATGCCTTTATATAGGCCTATTACATTTTAAATTTAAAATGCGAAAATAAATGCTGAAATAAATGCTGAAATAAATGCTGAAATAAATGCGGGAATAAAAGGATTAAATTATGCCAAATACCAAAGTCTAAAAAAAGAAGTAAATAAACAAAATCAGCCCAAAAATTGGACTATTCTCATTCAAATCAATAAATTGATTTAAATGGGGATTTTCAATCCACTGATCAGCCACCCATCATGCCTGCTACCAAATTTGCAGATATTAATTCTCCATCCAGATCGACTCCACGTAGTGAGATCTTGAACGTCAAGTGTGGACCATGCCTGAAATAAATCGACGGTCCGATGTCGTCGTGTCCCCAGCAACTCTCCCTGGGTGCGAAGAACTCGACCCGTTAGTATGGGTCAACTCCGCTGCAGTACCTCTTAAGCAAGTCCGGATCAAGCTGCTGCAGCTCATCTCTAGTGATCCAAGAATTCTCTGATGATGGTAAACCTTTCCACCTGATCAAATATCTTTGATATTCGCGATTTCTAGTTGAGATTATTTGATCATCAAGAATCTGTTTAATTTGCTCTTTTTTTGTGGAAGGTTGTGAAAGTGAACACTCAGGGGTAGGTTCTCTCTCAATGGGGGAAGATGACTCAAATGGATCACTGGGTATTGTTGTTGGTTCTTTGTAAGCTACTAGATCTGAAATGTTAAATGTAGTACTGATCCCAAAATTTGATAGTAAATCAACTACATATGCATTTGATCTAAGTTTCTTTAATATTTTAAATGGACCTGCCTCACGAGCTTGTAGTTTTTACTATTTTCTCCTAGCAGACACCTAAGAAGGTTTCCTAGGCTCCTATTGACCACCTCGGTCTGGCCGTCAGTCTGAGGATGATAAACGGTTGAGAATTTTAACTTAGTTCCTAGGAGATACCACAGAGTCTTCCAAAAATAGCTTGTGAATTTTACGTCCCTATCCGAAACCATACTTTTAGGTAGCCCATGTAAGCCAACAACCCCATCAAAGAAGAGGCGGGCTATCCTATAAGCGTCAGAGGTCTTCAAACAGGGAAGAAAATGCGTCATTTTAGAAAACCTATCCATGACAACACAAATTGAGTCGTGTCGTGCAACCGTTCGAGGCTGACCTAGAACGAAGTCAATACTCAGGTCCTGCCAAGGTCTATCGGGAATAGGTAAGGGTGTATACAACCCGGTGTTTTATTTTTGCTGTTTTGCAATAGCATAAGTCCGACAGTGGGCAATGATCCAAGCTACATCTTTCTTTAGACTTGGCCAATAAAATTGACTCTCAACTGCTTCGATGGACTTGTTTCGCCCGAAGTGACCAGCGAGACCACTAGCATGAAGTTCCCAGATCATAAAATCTCTCACAGAAGTCTGGGGCAAGCATAAGTGACGATCGCAAAAAAGGTATCCATCTTGGACGAGATAATCTGGTTACTCACTAGTCGGTCCCGAACTCACTGTCGCGTAAATAACTCCAAAATTAGGGCAATCAACATAAGTCTCCTTCATTCTGTCAAACCCGACAACCTCAATGCTCATCGTAGTCAATAAGGAGCTATGAAGCACCGATACTTCATGGAGCTTAACGTATTCGTATCGTATCCGTATCGGATACCGATACTCCCCGATACTCCACCGATACGTATCCGATACGCCACGTGGTGTATCGATTTTTATTTTTAATTTTAAAAATCCGATACTCGCTCGATACTTGCCCGATACTTGCCTGATACTTGCCCGATACTTGCCCGATACTTGCCCGATACTTGCCCGATACTTGCCCAATACTTGCTCGATACTTTTCGATAGTGTTTCGGCAATAGAAAAAGAATTTGGTATTTGCAAACAACTGTTTTATCTAGTTTTTTTATATCAACCATACTATCTTTGCTTCTGTTAGACACTGATCACTTTCTTTTTACTTTAATCAAGCTCATATTATGAAAACGATAGAACTTTAATCTTTTTTATTTTGTTTATTTATTTAGTTAACACTCAGAGAGAGGAGAACATATATCTATTTTAACTAGATTAGTATATATGAGTTTATGTCACATTATCTATGTTATTTTCAATTATATGTCGTTTACATTGAGCTAATTAATTTAAATCGGATTTAAATTAAAACTGAAACTAATTTACTGAAATATATTTAAACTCTCATCTCACTTAAATTCAATAGTTGTTGAAAGATATTTTTATTTTTTGTAGTTCAATTGTCTAATATTTTTTAGTGATATTAATAATATTTTAAAAAATATAATTAATTTTAAAAAAAATTGAAAAGATATTTTTGAAAATTATAACAACAAAATGTATAAGCTAGTATAATCTACCATAGATTTATATCTTAAATATGAGAATATGACGTATTATACATAAATATAATAGTCGTATCCTGACGTATTCGTATCCTACTTTTTTTAAGTTTGGCGTATCGTCGTATCCGTATCGTATCGTATCCGTATCGCCGTATCGTACTCGTGCTTCATAGATAAGGAGACTCGACGACTCAAAGCGTCTGCTACATTATTTTTAACTCCTGTTTTATGCCTGAGTACAAAAGTGTACTCTTGAAGAAATTCAACCACTTGGCATGTCTTGGGTTGAACTTCTTCTATGAATTCAGGTATCTCAAAGCTTCGTGGTCAGAATAGGCATTCTCAAAGAGCATATCCATAGAGTTGCTAATGTCAATTAATACCCTATGAACATCCGCGTTCCCAATGCAGGCAGTGATAACTATAGGTCATCAAAAGAGTTATCGCAGTCCGATAAATCCTCCTAGTTGAACGTGATTGGGGTTGTCAAGGCCAAATGTTGGGTGACGCTCCTAACCATCACGAACTGCGGATGCCCCACCTTTGGGTCGGGTCTTTGGACTATGCAGTAGGGTAGCCGATGTATAGATAGTGTCAATCATTGGAGCAACAAAGGAGCCAATGCGTAGAGCGCTAGAAGAGCCCAAGTCTTCGAGGAGAAGCAGTGGGTTATGACGCTCGAGGTTTGGTTGCATGAACTCTAGTCTTTTGGCGACCGCAAATGATGCTCGGACTCTTTGGGCGGGGACTAACCGACTACTTAGTGATCGTTGGTCTCTTGATGGACCGCTGTTTGGGATGTATCGGCACAAAAACCATCGGCTGGTGTTGGGGAAGTGCTAGTGGTTGAAGGGGAATCTCCGACGAGGCGATCAGTGGGACTGGTAAGTTCCTCATCAATAACTGTTAAGTTCCTCATCAATAACTGTTTCCTGAGTGTATGAGATCATTAGTGATATTAGTAAATTTTGTAAGCATATTCTTGATGGATTTCTTGGAATTCATTTTGAACAATTCGTGATCATGAATCAACATATTTATATTTGAACCTTTGGCTTTATTTGTTCCTTCCTAAGCAATCTCAAGCTTGGATCACACTTCATGCATTGTAGAGGGTCATTAGGTAATAATCTACATTGAAAATAGTTGAGAGCCATGGCAGTCAATTGTGCCAATCTTTTTTTCTCTTTGATAGTCATCTTAGAAAATTCTTTAGGTGTAACCTTATCTTCTTTCATAAGAGAGACAAAAGACTTACGAGTTGTTTCACGTAACTCTATGTCAATTTCTTGAAACTAGATCATCTTTTTGTACTAAAAGTTGTGCAAACTATTGAAAAGAGGACAATTAGTGTATAAATGAAGTACACCTCAAAATATTTAAAGTAGAGAGGAAGTGAGCTGAAGCTACAGAGAAAATTGATAAAAGACGCACAAACAAAAAAAATCAGTCTATTTCACCAAATTGATCAGATAATATGTAATAGTGCAAAATTCTAGAGAAAACCAATTAATTTGGGCAAATTGATCAAAACTATCAAAACAACACAATGAAAACTCAAAATTAAAATTATTATAATTTAGATATTATATAAATCAATTATATTAAAATAATTTTAGCTTATTTTGAGTTAAAATCAAATTTAATATATGTATGTATATTATTTAAGTTTTAATGCAACAGTAAGGAGAAAGAGATACACAATCAATTTATAGTTTTTCGATTATGTATTTAAGTCAGCTTTAGGGACCTAATTGAAAATTTTTACATTGGTCGGGGACCTAAAAGTAAAATTTATGGATCTGCTTGGTGTTATTCCAGACGCCTGGGATATAGGTAATATGTATCTTTAAATTTTTTTTTGTCGCTCCAATATTACTTTAAGAGGCAGTTATATGCATGCCACTTTGAAAAATTATATTTACATATTAACCTCTTCAAAATTTATTTAGACACAGTTCATTCTTTAATCTTTAGTATTATAATAATGACACTTTGTCAATATTGTCATGTCTAAACTAACTATGGTTAACTTAACTCAAACACCGATGATGACACTAGGAGTGTGCAAAAATACCCGAAGAACCGAAAACCAAATCAAAATCAATCAACTTGGTTTGATTCGGCTTGATTCAGTTCTAATTCTAAAAATGATTTGGTTTGGTACTCGATTCTAGCATTCTTGAACTGGAACATAATGGGGGGTGATCGATGGCTTAAGGTTATGATGAAATCTCAATCAATAGAATAAACTTTGATAAAATTATTCTGCAAAATCGCAGCCATATGCTTAGAAATGAATAAATTCAAAGATAAAATAGTCCAGATATTTTTATGTAGTCGAAATTCCAAGAAATCTAAATATGATTGAATAAAACGTAAATAATAACCAACTACGAACGATCAAACTCACGAGTAAAAAAGATCGTATCAAAGAGAAGATTGTCATAACGATTAAGGCGATTAGCCCAACAAATCAAAACACAATTGTCACAACAACTATTGGAGGTTGCAACTACCAAAAAGATCTGGGCATGGACACAAATAAGAAATGTTTTATTCATTAATCGTTCTTATTAAAGTTTGTATGAATGCTATTTATAGAAATTTAAAAAGAGTAAAAATATATGTAAAATATCAAAAATATCCAAAAAAATATCTAAAATCAAGAAAATTTTGTCCTTTTATTTTGATATACCTTTTTTCTTAAGAAATATCTTTTAATTATTTTTTTAATATAAATTAATTGGTTCCTCAAACTTGGTCTTCTCAAACTATTTGAATATTTATTCAAAAAATTGAGAATTTATCTGGTAAATAAATATATTTAAATAATTAATTATTTAAATATTATTATTATATATTTAAATAATTAAATATGTTAGTTATTGACTTTATCCTTTGTCAGAATTGAACAGAATCGCCTAATAATTAGTAACTATTAATGTCATACAAATAAAATAACAATATAAGCTGAAGAAAATTAACTTTCAATCTGGTGTTAATAAATATAAATAAAATAAATTTTTATTTTTTTCATAATATTATAAACTTATTGTACTTCTAATAAAATAAAAAATTTAATTTGTATACTACAAGATAGATAATATATTTCTATTATTATTAAATTTAAACTTTTCAAAATAAATATGTACGATAAATATTTTATTCAAATTTTATTAAATATGTATCTTAATCATAATCGTTGTTCAGTGGGTTTGAATATTTTTATATATAACGGACTCGAATCAAATCCGAATCAGACCTGAACCAAATTTTTTCAGTTCAATTCTAGTTTCCAAAATTATGGAACCAACCTTAATTGGTTCGGGACCAATTTTTGCCTAGAATTGATCCAACCAACTAAGTTGCACTCCTAGGCTTCACCGACAACACCTAATAGTCGACGGTAAGCAGCGTGGTTGTCAATGACGATGTGGTTTTCAACAGTAGCTAAATTACAGTAGTGGAGTACCCAATGGTTATAGGCTGAGAGCATGGCAACCATATAGTGTTGGCAGCCTACGTGGTGGTGGCAAATCGGCAATAATAGGCAATGGCCTTTGGCAACATGGCCGTCGTGAGACGATGCTGAGCCAACTATAGCTTACTAACATAATATTCCATACATTTTCTATCTATTCCCAAAGAGGTTTACTCGAGTGATGTTTATGTAATATTTAATATTATGGGGTGGCATTAACGTAAATAAATTTTAAAATATAGTTGATATGTAAATGCAATCTTACAGAATATCATGTATGTAATTTTCCTGTTGTTTCTCCATTATCATTCTCAATAACTTTAAATACCTCTCACTAGTATGTTTTTCTCTTCCAGGCCCACCAAATTAATTGTTGTACGGCTTGACTAAGTGCTTTTTAAGGTCAATGTAAATCTTTTTTGCCTGCAATATAAAGATTCTGATAAGTAGCTGTAATTGTTGTTCTTTTAGGCTTAAATCTAAAATGTTTTTGTGATATGGTTCAGCTTTTATTCTGACACTCTCCCCTTCATTGAAAACAAATGTCATTAAAATAACTTCTGCATTATCACAAAAGTGTCATAGTTCATCTCTAAAATGATCTGAGAGACATGCTGCTTACAAATGCCTGATCCATCTTTTGCAGGTTAATTGTTTGGCATTCAATCCGTTCAATGAGTGGGTTGTAGCAACAGGTTCAACTGATAAAACAGTTAAGCTGTTTGACCTTCGCAAGATGAACAGTGCCCTACATACCTTTGACTGTCACAGGTTATCTTTCACATTGACTCTTCTCTACTCTCGCTTCATTGTACAAGTTGTTAAAACTTGAAATGTTTTGTGGAAATTAGAGAAGAGGTTTTCCAAGTTGGCTGGAGTCCTAAGAATGAGACCATTCTCGCATCGTGCTGCCTAGGAAGGAGGCTCATGGTGTGGGATCTAAGCAGGTAAGTCATGATGCTGTGTACTGTACCTTTTTTGTTATCTTATACTTTCAACATTGTTTTCCACCAATGAGGTTATTGGCAATCATAATATTCACCAGATAGGCATTCTTTGCTGTACATTCACAGAAGTAGCTTTCTTGTAAAATTCGGTCGAGATGGTTTGACTTGTCTGAAGGCTTTCTTGTAACATGGTTTGTTTTGTCCAAATGTTTTTTTGTTATATTTCTGTTGAAGTTCTTAATGTTAGCTGGTACCTTGTCCCTGTTGCACTTTTGTAACCTGGAAAATTTGGTGTCCATCACTTATATATACTACCAGTGTCATACCACCACCTCGTTTAATCAAAACTGCCATAGTAATTTTGAAATATGTAGATAATCAGAATATTTCAATGCTAGATATGTAATAATCAACAAATTAAAGCCAGTAAATGAAGCTTTTTTAAATTTTCAAATTAATTAAATTGAAAGGTAAATCTGAATTATCTACAAGATTAGATCCATCTAAACTTCTCAAAATTATAGAACCTAGGAATCGTGTAAAAGTGTCCTCACATAAATATTTCAAACAATAATTTCACTCAAAAAATATGTAAAGGTCGCACAAGTGAGCAATCACGAAAAGTATTTTGCAATAATTAGATTTCAGTAAAGAAGATTTACCTGAATCGAAGGACTCAAGAAACCTTAAAAAGAATTAGATTCTACCAAGCAACGAGCAGATGCAGACAGAAGCGCGTGGGAGGGCACTAATATGCTAGACAGCACAGGAGGATGCAACAAGTGGCGAAGGTTGCCTGCCCGAAGATTGGCTTAGGCCACCAAAAGGGCAGCGTAAGGTCAACTGGTAGAAGCGAGCTAGCGCACTGGTCTGGGCCTGAGGGTTGGCACAAAGCACCACCAAGAGTGCGAGGATGTCATCCAGCAATGATGTCCGCCGACGAGGATGCGTACAAGTGACAATCGCAGCACAGCGGCACAGGCTGCTAAGGGTGGTGTGAAATAAGACGCAAGCACGAGGTCTGGCTCGCGCAGTCAAGAGCAGCGAGGCGGGGTCGAAGGTTAGGCACGGCCAACGGAGGCACATGAGTGAACTGGGGCAGCGAGCAGCAGATCTCGTGAGTGCACAACAAAGGCAAACCCACAAGGGGCTATCATGGAGGTCACATGGGCGGGGCAGTAGGCAAGATGGCCCAGCGGACTTGTGCGCATGGATTGCTCGAGTGGGCACGAGCGAGCACGACATACACCTGCACGGGTTAAGCGCTCTGCACGTCTGTGGGGTCTCGCGAGCTGCGGGACTACAAGAGTCGTTGCGGGTGGGTGCGTCGTGCGCCTACTATTGGAACGATGATCAAAGCGAAATCCAAAGAGTGAGACGATGTGGAGGCGAAGTGGGACCTGCGTGATGGCGGAGGTGGAGGTGGAACCTAGCTTTGATACCAAAGTTAATGCGGGACGATGGCGGTGGCTAGGGTTTGGAATGTAGAAGGAAGAATAAAATTAGGGATTTAAGGATTTTCACCCTAGGCCCTAGCCCTTTTCTTTCGGAATTTAAAACCGATTTAATTCTATGAATCATGATTTAAATTCCATGAACTAAAAGAGTAATTTAATTTTATTCATCAAGTCCCTAAAAAGTATATACTCCAGACATATAAATAAGAAAATCCACAACGCCGTAACTTTTATTTAGCGAGGTGAAACTAAATAAAACTAATTTAAAATTAAAAATAATTTATTTAAAAATTAGAGAAAATCTAATTTTAAAATAAAATCCCTCAATTTTAGCTAACCCTAACTAACAAATAACTTTCAAATTCAAGCTAATTGTCTTAGTCAAATAGGCTCGACTAGTCATGACTCAACCCAACAAAACTAATAACTGATTCAACTCAACTGAACTAATAACTGACTTAACCAACTAAACTAAATACGACTCAATCCAATCAAATAAGAAGTATTGAATCAGCTCCGACACATCTCTGATGACCTGACCATAACGGGCTCCATATATGTTCGCACCACTAGGTCTCCCATTGGTTGAGGTGTATGAGACCTCTAGTGGGGGCACTGTATCTCGACCTCTTAAATGTTTGTGTAATGTTCATGGCTTAAGCTAGGATCGATGTTGGGAACAGGTTAGGATTTAAGGCATCTAAAATGTAACTTGGATAAAGATCACGATCACAGATTATCTACTGATTAGAACTCTGACGAGCTAATTTAACCATGCCATTTCTATACGCAAGAGTTATTATTCTACATATACCTCTCTATCAACCAATAGTGATTCAGCATTATCAATTGCATCCTTAATCTTTATTTGTTTTCCTCTTCTTTATATTTCATGAATAATTGTATTCTATAGTCACATTTCACTGTGATGCCACTCGTGTTTAAAGGTGCTCAAGCATTGGCCTATTGCAAGATCCCAGTGAAGTTCGCTGCCTGAACTCTAGGCAAAAAGCTCAAACGGGATTCTTGCAATGGCTGACCAATTTAGTGGTTCGATTCTACTTCTGGACTTTGCTAGGGATGTCTGTTATCAGCCTACCTATTCACTGTGGGCATTGAGAATGTCTTTACTGGCGAAGAAGTGGTTGAGATGACTCCTCATGGCATCTATCCTCCATTCCATGGTGCCTCTCGCTTGTCCATTTGCTTTATGCAGATTGCAAGCATACTAGTAGGACATGGTATGTCCTTATGTCAAGTGCAAAGATCGATTCTAGTTAATTTTGCAGTTTATTTGGCCAAGCAATAAATCTAAGAAAGGCCTGTCATGTTTAGTGGTGACAGCTTGATCGGGTGCCGTCGCTGCATTATTCATTAATTTGTCATAGTTGAACTTACAGTTGAATTGTCTATGCATTCACTTTTGTGCCGGTATGCATAGACGTGGGGACCGTCTCTCTGGAGCACTTGGTTCAGCATTGCATTTCTTTATAGGGGTTGGGGCTCCTTCCTTAGCTGGTCAGTTCAATCCATTAATTAGTGTTACTGAAACATTGCCAATGTCTTATGCCCTATTTTGTAGATGCCTGTAGTGCTTGTTGCTTTGGAATGAATATTCCGGACTTTTGTTTGGTCAAGTGGATTCTCATGGGTTTCATATAGTAAGTTGAGATGTGATCTGCAGACCTAACTCATGCCGCGAACTGTGTAAACTTTTGGGAATGCTGTTTCGCCTTGCTTGTTAGGTTCACTCTACGTTATCTTGGAGACTTAAAAGGATAGGTACAAGTTGTGCATGCATGGTACTGTTTGACAACCATCGTTCTCTGTCAAGCTGTTGACTCATGAGCCTAGTGGTTATTGTGCCTGGGTGCTCCTTCAATTGATGCACTGGTACATTTGTGCTTTGGCGCATTGGTGATATGATGTTATCTCAGCTATTCAAGGTTCCGGGATTGGTTATGATTGCTAGATCAATAGCCTTCATTTGTTTGTATTGATGCTTCTAGGGCTGATTGCTTGACCATACAGGTTGAAGGACTTCTGGCTGAGAACCACCCCTCGAATATATCACCGTTGCATTATATTTTTGAGGCTTTGTTGAAGTTGGATTTCTCTATTTTTTGTCCTTTTCTTCCTGTGTGCCAATTTGCTTATGTTTGCTGTTTTTTTGTGCTTCTCAGCTCTAACTGACCATTTATCATGCTTTGGGTGCTATGCTTCTTGTTTCAGTGGATTTTTCGCAGGTTTGGCGTGAATGGGTAACACTGTGTGTTTGGACATCTTTAGAGATTTCGTTACTTGGATCTTCCTGTATGATCAAGGCTTCATAGCTTATTGGAGCCAACATAGCTTTATTGTATATAGAAATGCACTAAGCTTTCTAGACCTCAAGCCACATACTTGTCAACAGCCATTGAGCAGGAACATTTCTTGATTCCTTGCAATAACTATGTTTATTGTCCTTCTTGGCCTTATTTGGAAGAAGATCTCAATTTCCTTTAAGATTTGGTATATCCACCCTCGGTTGTTCTTGAGTTTCATACTTTGGCAAGTAGGGAATGATTGGAATGTGGGCATCCGCTTGTCCCTTTTGTTCTCATCCCATTTTGCAGGCTTTTCACATTGCTTATTGCTCTCTTGATCCCTTATTGCCTCACTCCAGTTTTGTAGATCACTGATTCACCTGGCTCCCTTCGGTTCACATCAATAGGAACCTCTGTTCCAATATATGTTTCTTTAAATCCTTCAGATCTACTCTGATTGAAATTTCCAAGAGAATGACATAGGTTTTGTGGCTGAATCACTAGGATCATGGGTGAGAGAGAAAATAAGTAACAAATGGAATAGAAGAGCAAAACAGTTGGAAAGAGGAAGCTGTAGTGATGAGAGAAAACATGCAAAAGAGGGAAACAAAATGTCAACAGCGAGGAAGAGCAGAGAGGTAAAGATATATTTGGGGAGCTAGATGTGGAGAGGAATAACTTACTGCATTTTCACTTTCAGGTTGAGTTATTTTGAAGAATTGAGTTTGAAATTTTGCCCATGTTCAATTTCATTTGGTAGTCAAATTGACATTTGTGTGGATATTCAAGTCTTTTGCGTCATCTAAATTTAGCAATCTGTATGCGTTGAGCTTTTTATTTACGTCCACCTTTACCACATAAAGTGGGCATAATTTCTTCTCTTTGGTATTTATTCTTTCATCATTTTGAACTCTTTTTACCTTTCCAATAGATGTCATAGCCATGCCCTTTATATAGTTATTGCACTCTATTGTTCCTAGTTTAGATTGCGTGCATTTTGGTAATCTCATTTTTACTTCAACAACATATGCTTTTGTCACCTTTAACTTTGTAACACACATAACGTAGATGGTGTTTATTTATTTTGCATTTTCTCCCTGAACAACCATGGCTTGATGCAGAACTTGTACTTGGAAAATATATGAAGTAGAGAGGAAGGAAAAGAGAATGAGGAAGTGAGAGAAACAAATAGAATCAGAGGTTTGAAAGAGAACTTTTATTCAAGTTTTTAAGATTGCTAATTAAAAAAACCATCTACCCTTTAAAGGTAAATAGTAAATGAAGATAAATAGTAAATCTTCCTATTAAATATTTCAAATCTAACAAAACCATCTACCCATTTTAACAAAATAATTAAATTCTTCTTTGAACTTATGGTGATCCTATTTATAACACACGTAGACTTCTGGTTGCTCTATGACAATGGTTTGCATTGTACAAGGATTGTGTGCTAATCCTCTCTCTACATTTTGTGTGTAATTTTTGTAAATATTGCTGCTTTATATCTCATACAGCTGGATTTTAGCTGAATCTATCAGTTGAATGCCCAAAATAAACATCTTTCTTTGTAGGATTGATGAAGAACAAACACCTGAGGATGCAGAAGATGGTCCACCCGAGTTACTTTTCATCCATGGTGGGCACACCAGCAAGATCTCAGATTTCTCCTGGAACCCTTGTGAGGATTGGGTCATTGCAAGTGTTGCTGAAGATAACATCCTTCAAATATGGCAAATGGCGGAGAATATTTATCATGATGAAGATGATTTGCCAGGAGATGAACCTTCGAAAGCCCTGTAATACGTTTGCATGGTCTCTGAGATGGTGCAAGAGGAGGATCTTAGGTATGCCGTAATGCTAACCAGATAATATTGCTAGGAAGGCATACCTTCTGTGAATCAGAGATATGACGTACTCCGTAGCAAGTTGTTGGACGGATCTGAGAATTGCTAGCTGCTATTTTGGAGAACTTTTTGTAACCCTGGTCGTAATAGTTGTAGGGCTTGGGCCTAATTACAAGTGTTGGCTTGTAAGATTTTCTAACTGGCGTGCCTTGCAAATTTTTATTACTGTATTTTGTTCATGAACGAGATAGTGATTCTGATTGGTTTTTTCAAACCTGTGATTCTGATTATTGTCGATTGAATCTTGAGATACATTGGACTTGACATAATAAGATAAGTTGCCATTTAATTTGCAAGCTCCAACTTGAGCTAGCCTAATTTACAAGCCCAAGCAAATCTGATCTTCAATTTGACTTGACGGAAGATCCGGCGATTTTGCGATGATGGATCCTCCTACGAGCAAGATCTGCCTCAATGATGCTGCATCACTTTCCCTTTGTTGTTTCTGTTCATTGTTTTTTTTTATTTTTTATTTTGTGATACAATCTGTGCATTGATTTTTATCAAAAAGGATATTGGATGTTAATGCCGTCCCGCAGGTCTTTCGCTCGAATAATAGTCAATGAAATATTGTTTGAAAACGCTTTCTTCAGACTGCAGGTGGCCAAATGGAAACTGTGGCTTGCAAAATGAAGGAATTCATATGAATTCCATCAAAACTCACTTGTAGCTGGCCAATTAGGAATATGGCTCGTAAAATTACTGGATTTTGCTTTGCTGTAAAAATTAAATGAATTTTACGTTTAATTGAATGGAATGAAATAAAGCTCAAATGGATTGAGACAAGAATAGCAATCACTGTGTTAATTTAATAAGAATGGTGTTAACACGTGGTTCCTGCGCAGCATCCTAACCGTACACGTGGCGCCTGGCTGGCCTCCAATATTTTGACTTGCTTGCTGACTCATCTGCCTGCCTTCACAGGTTCTTGATCAGGTCCAACCTCGGACACGAAGGTTCAGCCTAACCTCGTTCCCGACGAACCAAGGCCACTTCTGATAACACCGGGTACGAGATTACAGAGCAGTGCCTGCCACAGTCAGCCCCACCTAACCGCGTCGTTCCCCGTACAAATCAAGGATCCGCGTGCTTCAACCATCACGAATTCCCAGAAGAAGTACCAGTATTAAAAGATATCATCCTCTTTTTACGGTTTTCGGCCCCTCCGGCGGCCGACAAGCGGCGTGAAACCAGAGCTTGTCCATCACTTGTTCTCCGGAAAATTTGGATGAAGCTATGCACTCCATCAGTTACAAATACTCCTGAACAGTTCCCCAGGAAAAAAGAGGCAGATAAACAGAGAAAACTTTCTCGCCCCCATTGTGTTAGGGCTCCAACGGAGGAGCTCTCTTCTTCTTCTTCTTCAGATTCCTCTTCTCTTTGAAAAACACTGTATTAGTCTTCAGGGTTATCTTTTTCCATTGGTGAAACTTCTTTGCTGATCGACGGGTGGACGTAGGGGATTTCCTCCCTGAACCACCTTAAATCTCTGTGTTCTTCTGGGTGCCTTGAATCCTCCCTCTCTTCCTTAAGCTTCTGTTAACAGGCTTACTCCTTTGCGCGCCGCCGTCTCCCGGAACTCTTTTCCTCTTTGGTGTTCCTTGGGACCCCCCACATCCTACGTCAACATTTTCTGGTGCTTTCATTGAGACCTGGGAAGATGGTGGCCAGAACGCGCAAAACCAACTCCGCTGCTCGCAGTATGCATGCGGGGGAACCTTCCGTTCGAGTACCGGACGACGGAGCTTCAGCCTCAACTTCTCGGCGTCACGCCGAATCAGCTTCCTCCTCCAGGGGCACCCGTGTCTCAGAACTTCAGGGGATGCTTGCAAATCTCACTGACATGGTCACCGGCCTTACAGCCCAGTAGGCCGTGCTCCTCAGACAGACGCAACCGATATGTGCAGTACTCTCTCTCTCGCTGGTAGCAGCGGTCCCTATTCCTCTCCCGCCGGCCGCGGCGGCTCCAGCGCCTCCTCCACCGATTGCGGCGGTCCCAGAGTTACGTCCGCCGGTTGCGGCGACCCCGGCTCCTCCTCCTCCGATTGCTGGAGCTCCCGCTCCAGCGCCTCCGGTCGCCGCACCAAGTCCATTACCACAACCGATGGATGGCAATGCTCTTTTTTCCGATGCCATCCGGCTGGCCCCAATCTCAGAGGACTTCAGGCCACCAAGGCTAGAGGACTTCAGGCCCCAATCTCAATCGCAGTCTGGCGGATGTGAATCAGGCCCACTCCGCCCACGTCAAAGACCTCCAAAAAAGAATAAGGGATTTGGACGATGATAGGGAGGCTTTGAGGGAGGAAAGAAAGAGGTTAAGGGAGGAGCTTGCCAAGGCCAGGGAGGCTTCTTTGGGGGCGAAGGAGACGATCTTCGAGGCTTGTCGCCGGGAGCGGTCCCAGAGTTACGTCCGCCGGTTGCGGCGACCCCGGCTCCTCCTCCTCCGATTGCTGGAGCTCCCGCTCCAGCGCCTCCGGTCGCCGCACCAAGTCCATTACCACAACCGATGGATGGCAATGCTCTTTTTTCCGATGCCATCCGGCTGGCCCCAATCTCAGAGGACTTCAGGCCACCAAGGCTAGAGGACTTCAGGCCCCAATCTCAATCGCAGTCTGGCGGATGTGAATCAGGCCCACTCCGCCCACGTCAAAGACCTCCAAAAAAGAATAAGGGATTTGGACGATGATAGGGAGGCTTTGAGGGAGGAAAGAAAGAGGTTAAGGGAGGAGCTTGCCAAGGCCAGGGAGGCTTCTTTGGGGGCGAAGGAGACGATCTTCGAGGCTTGTCGCCGGGAGGAGCTGCTGAAGTCTGAAGTCCGCTCTCTGCGAGCCTTAGTGGAAAATAGCTCTGGATGGCGAGGACGACGTATGGAGGATCTGGAAGAAGTGGTGAGGAGGGCGGTGAAGATTGTCAGTGCCTCGCCGGTGGGTCACCATGTGAAGAGCCAGGCCGCTTTTGATGCTCTCCTGCAGACATTGGTTGATGTAAGTATCTTGAATCAAGAGAACATCAGAGACCCAGCGGTTCTTCCCTTCTGTGGTCCTAAGGGGCCAGACAGGTTCTTTGACGCCAGGAGCCACTCCCCAGAGGAGATTCCTCCAC
>JAEMOT010001978.1:2768-28009 GCA_019297695.1 Apostasia ramifera | reverse complement strand
CGGCAGCGGGACCAGTCAGGGAGTCAGAAGTGACGGGTCCTCCTCCTCAACCAGCTCCTCAGCTTGATAAGGGAATCCTCTCCCTTTGCAGCACTTGAAGGATCCATATCTCAAGTAGATAACCCCAATGAAGCTGGAACTATCGCCTGAGGCGTGGTAGCTGAGGAGTCCCCAGGGATATCTGCTGCCTATGGTCAGGAGAGTTATAGCTTGGTCTCAAAGAGGAGGGGTTCTGGGTCCAGGAGATCAGGGTTACTGTCCTAGGTGTCTAAGTTCTGAAGCCTTGTACTTTTCTTTGTTTCTTCCTGTACTCATGAGAGGAACATGTGAGGACAAAGAAAGAAAAACTTATAACAAGTTTTATCATAAATGAAATGTATCTTTTTTTTCAAAAACTTGCTATGAATGAATTCTTGCTTGTATTTCTTCTTTCGTGTTTGAAACAGGTACCACGAAGTTTCAGAAGAGTGCATAAATTCATGAGTGAAAGTAAAGAACTTAAAAATATGAAAAATTCTAAGTAAAAAGATGAGATAGCTTTCCTCGTGCACGATATGGGAATATCGGGCACGGGAAAAAGAATGACCATCCCTCAAACCCTCGTGTACGATACGGGAATATCGGGCACAGGGAAATGAATGACCATCCCTCGAACCCTTGCGTACGACGGTAGGATTTTGCAGACGACGTACGACGGGATGGATGTAAGTGATGCTTTGTAAACTGTGTGTCGCTTCGAGACCCGTGCGTCGCCTCGATTCCTGAAATTGTCAGGGAGTACGGGCGGTCTGATTGCTTCCGCGCTCTGGTCAAGGAGATCAGACGGCCAGGAGACGAAAGGGCACAGCTGTTTTCTTTTTAAGAAGGAGAACTGGCTTGAAGAGCAGCTGACGCGCCCTTTCACCCCCTAAACCCTAAGAGAGAAAAAGAGAGACCTTCGCCCTCAGTGAATGTCAATCATGGGAGGAGGAGATGTTCAGTGGGCCGAGCTAGCCACCCAATTCCACAGGAACTCCAGTTATCAGGAGAGTCTCTTGATGGAACACGAGTTTCTCAACACCACCAGGGGCTTCAGAGGAAATCCCAACTTGACAATTATCCCTCCCTCCGCCGACCTTCGACCGAACCGCCCTCTCCAAGGAGCCGTCTGCGTTTACCGTGCTCAGGTGGAGTACGGTTTGATGTTGCCGCCGCAGCCAGAGTTTAGGGAGATCCTGAACTCCTTCCAACTTGTCCCTGCTCAGCTTTCTCCCAACGCCATTGCCTACGTGTACTCTCTCATGAAGCTTTTGCAAGCTCAAGGGATTCCGTGGACTCTGACATTGTTCAGAAGTTTGTTTGGTTGGATGACGGTGCCTGGGTATGAGGGGTGCTTGGCCCTTCAGTCGAAGACGAGGAGAGCGATGTTTTTGGGAGCGAGTAGTTCCCACTCTGACTGGAGGGACTACTATTTTTTCGTTGCAGGTGACTTGGGAATCCCTCTGACGCCTGGGGTGTGCCCCCCTGAAGTCTCTGGGGAAGCAAAGTGGGTAGCAGGGCAAGAAATCCTAAGGAATCTGGAGAAGTTAAAGGGGCAGAGCTGGCCCTTGAAAGATTTTCTGAGGCATGTAAGGAACGATATATCCTTACATGCCAAGACGCTAGGATACGGCGTCCTAAAAGAAGTCGCCCCTCCGTCCGGTGTGGCTACGATGAAGAGGGCCAGGAGGGGGCATCCTGTCACCCAACTTAGCAAAGAAGTAGCTGCGGAGGGGGAAGGAGAACAGATAAGGGTTCCAGAGCCGGTCTGCGGTGGAGCCATCGTCGATGTAGTATCCTCACCTGACGATACCGCAGACGACAAGAAGACGTTGGCTGAGCTGGGTTATACGGGAAAGGGTAAGGAACCTATGCCATCCACCAAGTCTCAGGCGATCCCCAAAGGAAACGCAGGGGTTGTCATAGGGGGGAAGGAAGAAAGCAAAAAGGCCGCCGTAGGCCAGGAAAAGGATAGGGTGGAAGAACCCCACCCGGAGTTAATTCCCAAGGAGGTTCCTGGAGAGAAAAGGGGTAATTCCGGGAATTCGGAGCCGGAGCCCCCACAGAAGAAAGTAAGGAGCGAAGAAGAGGGGGGCTTCGCTGCCAGGGGGAAGCATGACTGGGAAAGGAGTGTGGAGCCCCCGTTCAGTACGAACTTCACCGGTTACTTCGGGGACGACGGTGTAAAAATGGCGGTGAGGACAACTGAGGTGGATAGAAGGTTGACCGTCGTCACCGTACCGTCGGATAATAAAGGTCGAACCTACCGACGAGAGGTAGGCTTGGCCCTCAGGGGTGGTCTGGCGTCCCAGGACATGGAGGAGAAGATGGAGAGTACCTCCACACCAGACCTGTACTCAGGGTGTGCGAACAGGCTAGCCACGGTGAGGATTCCTTGTCTATTTCTCTTTGACCACTCTGATCCTGCTAACTGACTTGTCTTTGTCTGCAGGTCCTTGCTCGTTTACCGTTGGCTTTGAACAGGGCGATGAGGACCGAGGAGCAAGTGCTGGAGCTAGGAGCCCAACTTGTGGCCAAATCTTCACAGCTTGGCAATGCGGATGAAGAAAGGGTCAAACTGTTGGAAGAGAGGGATAAGCTGCAAGAGGAGAAGGCCAAGCTACAGGAGGAGAAGGCCAAGCTGTCCGAGGAGCTTGCAGCTCATCAGCCCGCCCTTGTTTCGGCAGGGGCCGCTAATAAAGCCCTGCAGAAGTAGCTCGTTGAGGCCGCTGGACAGCAGGAGGCCATCATTGCAGAGAAGTCTATGGCTGCCGTGGAGGCCTACAAAATGAGCTTACCCTGTAGAAAACTGAGGTTAAAAGGGATCAGGCGCTCATGGGAGGGACTGGCTTCCACTTTAATTCAAGCGGGGAAGGTTACTACCGCCGAACTTGAAGAAGTGGATCCTTTCCCTTGCATGGCTGTTAATCCTACTTACAAGGAAGAGGGTTTTGACCTGTCTGACGAACTTATCCATCGAGTATTTAGGCTCTTGGATAGGGCCGACAGGGGGTAACCCCTTTTCTTTGTAAGAGTAGTGAATGTAATCCCTTCGTAATTTCTGTAAGTAATAATAGAAAAAATTTCTCATACCTGTTCTTGCTTTGTATGTGTATTGAACAAGTGCCTTTGTACGAAATTGAGATGTTCAGACTGATTCTGAGAAAACTTGTAATAGATTTCCTGAACCTTGTAATGGATGGGTTCAAATTTGGAACTTCTTGACTGTAGTTCTGAGAGAGAAGTCTCCTAGCAAAACAATAAAGAGCTTTTGAACCACATTGTAGTTGAGTTTAAATTTGGAACTCCCTGAAATCCATATAGGAAGAGAAATAGTGTGATAGCCAGGGTGGATCCCGCCCAAAAGGTATCTTTGGTCCGATGCCACAAGGGCTTGAACGCCTAAAACACCGTGTACGATGTTTGTACTTGTGTCAAGGGCTAACCTCGGGGATCCCCTTTAGTAGAGTTATAGATATTCCTTTGTGATCCTGCACAGGAGAGAAGTAGTGATAGTAGTGGAGATCCTGCCCTGAAGGAGTTATCTGGCCCAATGCCAAAAGGGCTTGAGCGCCTGAAACATCATGTATGATGTTTGTGCTTGAGGCAAGGGCTGACCCTCTTGGAATGGCAGATATCCTAGTGGGAAGAGAAGGCACCCTGCTTAGGGAGGACCTGTATCGTGATTCGATACCAGGGACTGCCCTAAGGTTACGAGCAGACCTTCAGACCTTCCGCTAGCCAGATGGGCTTATGGAAGGGTCCCAGATGTTTTGTAGGAAATCCCGCCTGCCAGGCGCTGCTAGGCTTGATGATCACCGTATTAGTGAAGGTTAGTGAGTATCATCGTGCGCGAGGTCTGGAACTTCGGGTACGATGATTGAGGTTTGGGTTTTTAGATCATACCTGAGCGACGCTTAGGTCGTCATGAACATCTCAATATATAGGGACATAGGAGATATGCGTCCCAGAATAATACAGAGAAATCCAGATGTCTAGAGAATAATATAAAGGAATCCAGGCGTCTAAAGAATAATCCTGGAATTTGATGATTAAATCCCGTGTAAATGAATTTCTGAATGAATCTGTACAGAATGAACGACGTATAAGGAGCATTTTGAGATGAGCTGCTTTAGTTTTCAGGCGTAAAATTTCTTCAGGTCGTCCCCACTCCAACTCCTGGGGATTTGAGTGCCTTCAGAAGTCATAAGGTAGTAAGCATTTGGTCCAGCAACCTCGCGCACGATGTAAGGACCTTCCCAATTTGGCTCAAGCTTAGGAACCCCCAAGTTGCTGCCGGCGAGAAGTCGCCGCTTGAGGACTAAATCACCCCTATTGAAAGTTCTGGGGTTAACCTTCCGATTGTAATATCGTCCTATTCGACATTTGTGCTCCAAGCGTTTCAACGCGGCCAATTCTCTTTTTTGTTCCAGGAGGTCTAGATCGACCCTTCGTGAATTATCATTTTCGTCCTCCCATGTTTGCAAAGCCTCGGGTTCGAAGCTAGCTACTATTCTGGGGGAGAGGTGCTCTAGCTCAAGTGGTATGACAGCGTCCATTCCATATGAGAGGGAGAAAGGAGACTCTTGTGTAACCTCGGAAGGGGTAGTATTGTAAGCCCAGAGAGCTCCTGGTAATTCTTTTGGCCAACGGGCCTTGGCGCCGTCTAGGCGCTTCTTCAAGATGCTTAGAATGTTCTTGTTAGCGGCTTCCGCCTGACCGTTGGTGTGGGGATGCCAAACAGAAGCATACTTGAGGTTGATTTGGTGCTCTCCGCAGAAATCATGGATCCTCTGATTGGCGAATGGAGTGCCATTATCTGTGATAATTACCATGGGTATGCCATACCTGCAGACGATGTTGGTCCAAAGGAAATTTTCGACGTTTTGCACAGTGGGCTGAGTAAGCGGCTTGGCTTCAATCCACTTTGTGAAGTAATCGACTGCAACCAGTATCCACTTGTAGCCCTTCATGGCTGTAGGCATTGGGCCTAGGAAATCCAGCCCCCAAATAGCGAAAGGCCAAGATGAATTGATAGGCTTGAGATAACCCGCGGGTTGCCTTTGCATATCAGCGTAGTATTGGCATTAAGAGCACTTCTCTACAAATACTTGAGCATCCTTGTGAATATTGGGCCAAAAGAATCCTTGATGTAGGATCCGCATAACCAGGCTTCTGCCGCGGGCGTGTGTCCCGCATTCCCCTTGGTGTACTGCTTCCATGACCTTTAGGGCATCTTCTGGCCTTAGGCACTTGGTAAAAGGTTTGGCATAGGATCTCTTGTAAAGTTCTCCGTCGACGAGGGTGTACTTGGCGCAAATAAGTCTTAACTTCTGTGCCTCCTGTCGGTTGTCCGGTTGCACCCCATTCTTCAGGTAGTCTAAGATTTTGTCCATCCAGCAGGGTGGTGCTTCTTCAGAAGAAACTTCGGCACATTCGAAACTAGGCCTCTCGAACACCTGAGTCCGACGGAGGTCGGGAAGCCCCTCTTTCGCGAGTCGGTCTGCCACCTGGTTCTCTTCCCAAGGTATGTGTGTTAGGGAGAAGTCCTCGAATAGAGAGATCAAGGACTTGGCCAGTTGCAGATATTTCTTCAAAACCTTGTCCTTTGTTTCAAATGTCTGGTTCACCTGATTGATGACCAGCGGGGAATCACTGAATACTTGTATGCGCTTTATGGCCATGCTAAGCGCGAAGTTTAATCCTGCAATGAGGGCCTCATATTCTGCTTGGTTGTTTGTTGCCTTGAACTGAAGCGTTACAGCCTGATGCAGTGTAGACCCCATTGGGCTGGTTAAGAGGATTCCAGCCCCCTGGGATTGTGATCCGGATGCACCATCAACATGAAGTGACCAGAGGTTTGCCAGAGATTTGACGGGTGGTGGTTCCGACGTAGAAAACTCAGCGACGAAGTCGGCCAGGGCCTGAGCCTTGATAGCTGTTCGTGGAACAAATCTGATGTCATACTCTCCCAGTTCGATAGACCACTTGAGTAATCTTCCTGAAACCTCGGGAGTATGCAATATTTTTAGGAGCGGTTGATCTGTGACAACCTGAATAGTATGAGATTGAAAGTAAGGCCGTAGCTTCCTTGCAGTTGTTAAGAGAGCCAGAGCGAGCCTCTCCAGGGTGTGGTATCGACTTTCAGTATCCAAGAGTATGTGACTGGTATAGAAGATAGGACGCTGTACTCCAATCTCGCTGTCAAGGAGGACCACCGAAACTGCAGCATCGAAAACCCCCAAATAAAGAGAGAGGATAGTACCTTCTTTCGGTGCTCCTATTATCGGGGCTGATGTAAGATACTTCTTCAGTTCAATAAAGGCAGCTTCACATTCGCTATTCCATTGCCCTTTCTTGTTATTGCGTAAACACCGAAAGAAAGGGGAACATCGATCGTCGGCTTTCGAGATAAATCTGCCCAAACTGTTGATCCGCCCTGCCAGCTTCTGGATCTCTTTTGCCGTCCTCGGAGAGGGCATGCTCAGAATAGCTGATATTTTATCGGGATTGGCCTCTATCCCTCTGACAGAGATCAGATATCCCAAGAATTTTCCTGAAGCCGCACCGAAGGTACATTTAGCAGGGTTAAGCTTAAGGTTGTACCTTCAAAGAGTATCTAGCGTTTCCCTGAGATCACCAAGATGCTCTGTCAAGATTTTGCTTTTGACCAGGACGTCATCTACATAAGCTTCGAGATTCCTCCCCCTTTGGTTCCTGAAGACTGTATCAACCATGCGCTGATAGGTAGCGCCTGCAGTTTTGAGACCGAAGGGCATGACCCTGTAGCAGTAAGTGCCATAGTCAGTGATGAAAGCTGTCTTCTCCTCATCTTCCTTGGCCATCCAGATTTGGTGATACCCGAAGAAAGCATCCAGGAAACTCATAACCTCGTACCCGACGGTATGGTGTACCATCGTGTCAATACGGGGGAGAGGGTAAGTGTCTTTAGGGCAGGCCTGATTTAATGTTCTGAAGTCTACGCACATCCTCCACTTTCCATTAGCCTTTTTTACCATAACGACGTTGGTTAACCATCGGGGGTACTGGACTTCCCTGATGTAGCCTGCTCCAAGAAACTTGCTAATTTCCTCTTTGATGGCGTCTTGTCTTTCCCCCGCCATTACTTTTTTCTTTTGTGCAATAGGAGAGGTAGTCTGAGATACATTCAAGTGGTGCTCGCAGACGGCCCTGTCCATGCCTGTAACATCTTCAGGAGACCATGCAAAGACATCGATGTACTCAGAAAGCAAGGCGGTAACTTCCGCTTGCTGCTTCTCATTCAGATAAAATGAAATATTTATAATTTTGGAAGAGTCTTCACCCCCTAAGGCTATGTTGACGACCCCTTCCTGTGGTGTGACTGGTTGGGATTCTCTGGGATCCATCTGATCGACCACAAGCTGCGCCGCTATTTGGAAACACCGGGTAGCTTGTTTGGCGTCTCCTCTGATGGTGACAACGACGCTGGAGGTCGGAAACTTCACGCATAGGTGGGGCGTGGAAATCACCATCCCGAAGGAGTTTAGAGTTGTCCTCCCCTGGATGGCGTTGTAGCCCGATTTAGCCTTAATGACTGCGAAGTTGACCATGCTCATAGCGTGACCGTTGTCGTCGCCAAAGGAGATGGGCAAAGTGATGAATCCCAGAGGTTGGACCCTTTCACCGGAAAAACAGAGCAAGGTGGTCCCAGCGCGAAGGAGGGTTGCCTCTTTAAGTCCCATCTCGAGGAAGGCAGATTCAAACAGGATGTCGGCGGCGCTCCTTGAGTCGAGGAGCACCCGCCGGACATCGAAATCGGTGATGCAGGCAACGACCACTATCGGGTCGTTATGTAGATTGCCCTGCTGGGGAAGATCTTTGCTGCAAAAAGTAAGTGGGATAGATGAGGCGTGTTGCTCGGAGATACCGCCAACTTCAACTTCTTGGCGGCGTATGGTTGGGTCAATGCTAAAAATTGCATTGATCGTCCTGGCGGCCGGCGGGTATGGTCGCCCTGCTTGACTGGGGCCTGTAGATGGCGAGGCCTTAACAGGGGCTTCAGCAACCTCGGGGGCCTTCCCTTTCTGGGCAGCGGTGAAAGTTGGCGCCATCTGCATGAATTCCTCAAGCTTGCCCTAGTTCATCAATTTCTCCAGCAGGGTTCTAAGACCTCGGCACCTGTGAAGCCTGTGCCCATAGTTCCCGTGGAACTCATAATAGTCGTTGGGATCCACTCCGGGTGGTGGCGCTAGCCTGGGTCCGGCATGTCTTATCCAGCCCTGCTTGACGGCCGCAGCATAGACCTCGGGGAGCGGCCTAGAGAGAAAAAGCTTCGGAGGCTGGGCGTGTCGAGGCCTTCCCTCTTCTCGATCATGAGGCCTGGCCACTCGCATCCTCGTCGCCGAGGGTTCAGGACCCCGATGTTTCCTTTTACTCCTCTCCTGTTTAACCCCGGGGGCTCCTGTGGGGGAGGATTCGGCATCCTCCAGAAGCATGAATTGACTGGCCCTAGCCACCAGCTCCGGATAACTTCGAGGTTTGGCCAACTGTAGGGATTTGGATAGGTCCCCTACCTTGAGTCCTCTCCGAAAGTTGTGCATGGCCACTGCAGGTTCTACATCTTCAGCTTCTGCTGCAGCGGCGAAGAAGCGATTGGTGTAGTCCCGGAGGCTCTCTCTCTCGCCTTGCTTGATGTTGGCGAGCACTATATCAGAGACGGCCATGCGGGTCCGTCCTATGAAACGGGCGATCAACTCCAACTTCAAATGTTCGTAAGAAGAGATGTAACCCCGAGGCAACTTGATGAACCAGCTGAACGCTGCTCCCTTTAAAGTATTGGCCAGGAGGTGGCACCTTGTGGCCTCGTCCGGCTGGCGGTACCGGACAGCGGCCTCAAACCCCTGCACATGCTCACGGGGATCTGTTACGCCCTTGTAGACCTCCAGTCTTGGCGGTCGGAAGTCTTCTGGTATCGGGGCCAAGCGGATGGTATCGGAGAAAGGAGCATTTCCGTCCATCGGCCCAAAGAAGGGATCAGGCCCATGGTGAGGGGCCAGAGCGCCCGGGAAGAGGGGATCTCTTCCGACGAGAAAAGGAGGAAATGCAGGTGGATGAAAGGCGGGTTGTGGTAGTGGACAAGGTGGAAGAGAATTTTGGCGAGCCTGTTGGAGGAGAACAGGACGCCTGGGTGGTCTGGATGAACCAGAAGACTGGATGGAGGGTGCTGCGACCAGAGGCGCTGGCGCAGGGGGTCCAGCGGCCGGAGGAGGTGGAACAGGGATCGCCTCTACCGGCGGAAGTAACTCTGGGGCCGCTGCGACCGGCGGAGGTGGAGCAGGAACCGCCGCCACTGGCGGGAGGGGAAAAGGAGCCGCCGCGACCGGCGGGAGAGGAAGCACGGTACATACCGATTGCGTCTGTCTGAGGATCATGGCCTGCTGGGCTGTGAGACCAGTGACCAGGTCTGTGAGATTTGCGAGCATCCCCTGGAGCTCTGAGACACGGGTGCCCCTGGAAGAGGAAGCAGACCCGGCGCGGCGCCGGGAAGTTGAAGTTGAAGCTCCGTCGTCCGGTGCTCGGACAGAGGGTTATCCCGCGTGCAGACTGCGGGCAGCAGAGTTGGTTTTGCGCGTTCTGGCCACCATCTTCCCAGGTCTCAATAAAGCACCAGAAGATGTTGACGAAGGATGTGGAGGTCCCAGGAAACACCAAAGAAAAAAAGAGTTCCGGGAGACGGCGGTGCGCAAAGGGGTAAGCTTGTTAATGAAAGCTCAAGGGAGAAACCAGTTCAGAGCATCCAGAGAAGCACACAGAGGCTTAAGGTGGTTCAGGGAGATGATCCCCTACGTCCACCAGACGGTCAGCGAAGAAGTTTCACTAATGACAAAGAAATATATAGCCTTTAAGGCTTGTACAATGTTGTTTAGAGGAAAAGGAGAAGAAGAAGAAGAAGGAGAGCCCCTCAGTTGGGGCCTCTCTACCATAAAAGTTAGGCGATTTCTCCCGTTGTTCCTTGATTCTCTTTTCTCCCCCTCCTTCTTCTTCGGTGGACTGTTCAACGGTATTTGTAGCCGTTTGGAGTGCGTAGCTTCACCCTGGCTTTCTGGAGAAAAGGTGATGGACAGGCTCTGGGTTCGCGCCGTTTATCTGCCACTGGAGAGGCCTGCAGCTGTGCAAGGAGGACGATAACTTTTAATACTGGTACTTCTTCTGGGGATCCGCGATGGCCGGAGCATGCGGATCCTTGATTTGCGGTTTCTGGGGAAGGGTGCCTGCACGGAGAACGGCGTGGTTAGGTGAAGTTGATAGTGACAGGCGTTGCTCCGTAACCTCATGCCCGACGTTATAGGGATGGTCCTGAGATATTTGGGACGAGGTTAGGTTGAACCCTCGTGGCCGAGTTTTGACCTGGTCAAAAGACCTGCAAAACCTAGAGCTGAGTCAGCAAATCAATCAATCAAGTGGAGGCCAGCCAGGCGCCACTCGTACGGTCCGGATGCAGCGCAGGAACCACGTGTTAACAGGTCTTCTAAGTATTTCTTTGCTAATAATAGTTAAGGATTAATACACCATAATGTTCACAACATCTTTCTAGTTCTTCAACAAAAACTGATCACAACAACTTCATATAACATGTCATGCTTATTTTTCGCACTTAGAGCCGCCTTCATCTTGATTAGACGTAAAGTTTTCTTTTAGCTCAACTAGAGTTCTCGTAATGGTATAACTTTTTGTACTTATAAATGATAAGAAAAACATCTTTTATTTTTATGCATGTTATTCTATATTATTTGAGAAGTAGTTGGTGTCAATTTATTATTACACTAGTAATTCATTTATTTATGGCCTTAGCACATGCAACTAAGGTCAAAAAAGGCATTAGTATTCTATTTGCAGTCAATGTGTGAAGGTTTTGATATAAGTTGTTTAGCTATAAGCCATTTCCTCTTTCTTTATATTCTAATATTTCCATTGGATAACGAGTTTCCAAGGGACTAGAGGAAAGAACACAGTAAAGTGTTCATTGAGTAAAGGGTATCAACAATTGGTCACTTGTCAAATTTTTTTTTTAAATTTTTAATCTATGTAAATGATGTTGTTATGATACACTTCTACTAAGAGCCAATGGTTAATTAGTCTATGGCACATGTAACTTCTAGGTTACCATGCAATGCATGATGCTTTTATAGATCTTATTTTCACCGCAACCTCTTTAATTTGTTTTTAGCCATTTTCAATGATTCTATCATTTTCAAAACGCTAGTCGAAAATCACACTGTTGCTTAGGAGTATGACAGTACCAGGGTGAACAAATCTACAGCAAAAGCAAGCAGCAGGTGGCACGCACCATGGAAAAGATGGAGCTAGTTCAACTGCCTGCACATGGGTAGTTGGCCAGCCTGTATAATTAATAGTATGGTGTTCAAGTTTCATAGGCCTAGGACCCCCCGATTTAAAATACATTAATTGCCAACTACAGTCGACGTCCAAATCAGAGGTTTGTGGTATATATGGTGCGGCACAGGCTGGGTGGTCATAATTAGTGCTTCTAATTAATTAACTAGATAGTTTGGTGATCCATCGAGGTCCCATTTTATAACCATGCACTGCACATTCATGCATCAATTAATGTATGAATTAATCACTCAGCAATTAAATTATGGAGGATGAATACCTCCCCGGCGCCCCTACAAAGTGCGGAGCCCTCACTAGCTACCTGCATATGTACATGAAGCTAAAGCTTGCAGAACAAAACAGTACATATGTTTGTTAGAAAGAGCCAAGCCTTCAATCAGCAGGCATAATTACATATATTTGTGTGGGAACTGGCCAGCTGGTGTGTTCTCCAATACCTATCTATACGTTCGAGCGTAAAATGCGAATTATATATATATATATCCATAATATATATAAATAAATAAATATATATATTGTTCAGAGCTTAATTGCTCATTCAATTCTGGCAGAAACAAGAAAATTAACATGCATCAAACTCCGCCGGTTCTCGTATAAATAAAAGCTGCTTTATTTGCCAGGAATATGTACAACCATGAAAGCACGTCACGCATTCAATTTATATAATTAGTTCAAGTATATAGCTAGTTAGAGCTCACGTACTAATTCGATCTCATGGCCATCAAATTAAGGATCGAGGCTCCCACAAGGATGGCTCGTACGTGTCCTTCCCAGACATCTTCAGCCCCTCACCTTCTCTATCTGCAAGGCCTGCATATCTCTCAGTGTGTCCACTAGTGCGAGCGCGCGGACAGGTCCATCCATCATTAAATTTCAAGCTAAAGTCTCCAGACATCAATCATGGTACAGTCGAAGAAGTTCAGAGGAGTCAGGCAGAGACATTGGGGTTCCTGGGTTTCAGAGATCCGTCATCCACTCCTGTAAATATTATACAAGATTCTAGAATATGAACTTTTTTTTTTTTTTATATATTTGATAAACTAGAATATGATCTCATTCTATCATCTCTCATATATGCATATAAGTCCTCATATATAAATCGTTTCATATAATTATTGAGTGTACGTACAGATATATATCGCCAATCCTGATCCTACCATGTAGGTACGCATGCACATTATAAAGCACTAACTACAAATCTTAGTGACGCAGAAAGAGAAGGGTGTGGCTGGGCACCTTCGAGACGGCGGAGGAGGCCGCTCGTGCATACGATGAGGCCGCGGTGCTGATGAGCGGCCGCAATGCCAAAACCAACTTCCCTGTGAGTCGCACGGCCCAAGATGGAGAGCAGTCTGGCCCTGACTGCAGCCACAATCCCAACGACGTCAACGGTAATAAAGTTGGAAGCAACAGCAGCAACAACCTGTCGGAGGTGCTCAGTGCCAAACTCAAGCGAAGCTGCAAGTCCCCCTCACCCTCCCTCACCTGTCTCCGCCTAGATACAGAAAGTTCCCATATCGGGGTCTGGCAAAAGCGTGCCGGTACCCGTGCTGAATCCAGCTGGGTGATGACCGTCGAGCTTGGCATGGAGACGCCACCAATACATGAGAAAATTAGTCCAACAACTCTGCCCCTGCCCTTGTTGTTATCCCCATCACCAGCTGCTGGAGAACGCTGCAATGCTTCGCTGCCGCAGCAACTGGCAGTCGGAGAGGAGGAGGATAGAATCGCGCTGCAGATGATAGAGGAACTCCTTCACAGGACTGCATCGCTCTAAGCCCAATCAACTAGCAGTCACTTTCGGCGGCTTATGCATAGTTAATTAATTAATTAACTTTTGTGCGTGGGTAATTCATCTCTGTACTGCTATTCATCGATCCATGCCAACTACATATACATATATATACTAGTACCTTTTTTTTTCATGGAAACATATACTAGTATTTATAACTAAACAGAAATAAAGTACCAAATTAAACATTAATTGCATTTAAACTTCTAGCGTATCCTACCCCATCTGATCTCTCTTAGAACACTCTGCAGACGGTACGGTCGCTCTCGTTTTAATTAAGACCATCATGTATTGCACCTTATAAACATGTACAGCTAATTAACGACGGGACTACTCGGGTATGCGTCATACATATTAGAATGTAAAATATGTGCGTACTTGCATGTAACTTGCTAGAATGCTCGTAAGTTCAATAGATCAATATTTGTTTGAATCCATGGGCGAAGTTGTGCACCTAGCAATGATGATGCACAAGAATATGCAGCTAGCTAGCCTCGCATATGATCAAACTTAATTTGATTGGATAGTTAGTTTTTAAGCTAGAAAGAAATATATATTAATATATAAGATAAATTGCACTTAGATCTTTAGATCAGGGTATAATATTAGGTTTACGTTTAAAATTTTTAACATCCGGATCTTAAAATAAAATAACGTCATTCAGGTCCCTGGTTAAACACTTCATAAAGATCCATTTAGACATTTTTATTAATATTTGATAAATAAAAAAAGTTTAAAATACTCTTTAATTATAAAATTAAGACATTAATTATCTCTATCTTGTTTTTTTCTCCATCTCTCTTCTCTCTCTCTATATGCTGCCCCCACTAGCTCCATCACCGTCTCGCCATCTCCGACGGCATCGATTCTGGCAGCTTCTCCGTTGTGCCCAACATCTTGACCTACATCAACCACAAATTCTCACACCTTCCTCATCAATTAAGCTTCTCTAGTCGCTTGCTGCCGCGCGCAATGAGGATGAAGGAGAAGGAGTTCGATTTTTTTGAAGATTGAGGTGCGAAGTGTCGGACAATTATGCCATTCGAAAGATGTCTTCTGTAGAGAGTAAGCCTGTTATGAGTAAGTGGGGAGGAAAGATATCCATATGTTCTTATTCTTATTTCATTCCATGATCACCAACTCCTTCCTACATTTTGAAATCCCTCACTTGAAAAGGTAGTTGGATCCTTGGTAAATTAATGTGCACCAAATACTGAGATATAAAATGCAAGGTCACCTTAAGTTATTTAGACTTCAGAGCCCATGAAAGTCCGCATCAGATGAAGTTCATGTAGCTACAAAGCTATATTTTTTACAAAAGTTCTCAAAAATTTCCATCCATCATATTCATTTGTTCGAGATAGAATCAAAGAAAATTTTATTGACAAACGTACCCTTCCATTGTTATGATGAAGGCACTATTTTAAAGAAGTATCAGTTGAATATCACTTACTCTTGACATTGATTAATATCTTCAAACATGCATGATTGTATATATTTCTCATATTCATAAGGAAGTGTGCTCGTGAAGTGCATATTTCGAGGAGGGGTCCAGTGCAATATTCTTCTTCATGGCCGTTGTGATACTTAGAAACCATAGTATGTTCAAAAAGAAAGCGTTCACCAGGTATAAGATAGTACACTTGCATATAGAAGAAGGTTTATGTTGGTGTCTTTTGATGTTAATCTTGGACTTTCATTTTGTAAGCACTGCTTTATTAACAATGATTGAGGACTAGTACATTGTACTGTCCGGCAACTATATCTTTCTCGTTCTTTGATGGCAGATGATAGCAACCTCATATAATGACAACATATTGTAGAGTGTCTTTTTAAGGAATTTACATGCAAGCTTCAATCACAGTTGTTTTTAGCACTCCCCGTTTGTTTGCCGGTTTAAAATTAACCTAGTTTAATTTTAATCTGGCATATCACATCACACATAAAATTTAATATTAAAAATTAATTTTATTTTACATCTTACACACATTACTAAAATAATAACTAACTTATATCACATCCCTCATATATCCCAACATAATAACTAACTTTATATGACATCCCTCACACACCCCAACATAATAACTAACTTTACTTCACATCATTCACAACTTTTAATAAAAAAATATTTCTATTCAAGTTTAATTTTAATCTTGTTAGATTTAACCTTACAAATAAACAGACCCTTAGAGCCTTCTTTTATCTTGATTAGATGATTTTCATGAGGCTCAACTAGAGTTCTTGTAATGGTATAACATCTTTTATTTTTGTGCACGTACGTTATTCTATATTGAGTAGTTGGCAGCACTTTATTATTACACTAGTAATTTATTCATCTCTATATCCCTCCTCATTTGACCAGGATGTTATGGCCTCAGCACATGCAATTGAGGTCAAAAAGGCATTGGTATTCTATTTGTAGTTGATGTATGAAGGTTTTGATGCATGCAAGCTATTTAGCTATCAGTCATTTCCTCTAAACTATATATTCTCACACATCCAAGGATAATGTGCTTCCAAAAGACTAGAGGAGAAAACACAGTAAAGTGTTCATTAAGGGACATCTATAATTGGCTACTTCTCAAAGTTTTTTTTTTTTTTAATTTTTTAATCCATGTAAACGATGTTGTTACGATACACTTCTACAAAGGGCAAAGTGTTAGCCTATGGCATAAGGTAACTTCTATGTTACCGATGCATGATGTTTTGAGAATCCATTCATCCATTCTTGAAGATTTCACATTTGATTGGAAACACTATTTCTAGCTGAAAATTTCCTAGTTGTCTGACTCCTCATCAAGAATTGAAGTTGAAAAATGTACTCTCTTATTCTTTGCATATTGCTTTTATAGATCTTATTTTCATCAGAACCTCTTTTGTTTTTAGCCATTTTCAATGATTCCATCATTTTCAAAATGCTAGTCGAAACTTAATCGCACTTTAGCTTACAAGGATGGCAGTACTAGGGTGAGCAAATTAATCTACAGCAAAAGCAAGCAGCAGGTGAGCACGCAGCATGGAAAAGATGGAGACTAGTGCAACTGCCTGTACACGGGTAGTTGGCTAGTCTGTATAATTAATAGTCATAGGCCTAGGCCCCCGGCCGATTTAAAACACATTAACTGCCAACTAAAGCCGTCGACGTCCAAATCAGAGATTTGTGGTATGGTGCGGCACAGGCTGGGTGGTCGTAATTAGTGCTTCTAATTAATTAACTAGCCAGTTAGGTGATCCAACGAGGTCCCATTTTATAACCATGCACTACACATTCATCAATTGTATGAATTAATCTCTCAGCAATTATATGCACATTAATTATGGAGGATGAATATCTCACCGGCGTAGCTACCTGCATGTGCATGAAGCTAGCTAGCTTGCAGAACAAAACAGTATATATGTTAGAGAGAGCCGAGCCTTCAATCAGCAGGCTTAATTACATATATTTATGTGGGAACTCGCCAGCTGGTGTGTTCTCCAATACCTATCAATACCAATTATATGTCCTATATATATATTGTTAACACGTGGTTCCTGCGCTGCATCCTGACCGTACACGTGGCACCGGGCTGGCCTCCATTTCTCTGGCTTATTTGCTGACTCATCTGTCTGACTTTGAGGACCTTTGACCAAGTCAAACCTCGGACACAAGGGTTCAACCCAACCTCGTGCCCGATAAGCCATGATCATCCCTGATAACATCGGGTACGAAGTTACAGAGCAGTGCCTGTCACAATCAACTTTGGCTAACCGCGCAGCTCCCCGTACAAGGCACCTTTTTTCAGACCCGCAAATCAAGAATCCGCATGCTCCAGCCATCACGGATCCCCAGAAAAGGTACAAATATTAAAAGATATCGTCCTCCTTTCGTGGCTGCAGGCCTTCCCGGTGGCAGACAAACGGCGTGAGCCCAGAACTTGTCCATCACCTTTCCTCTGGAAAACCGGAAGAAGCCACGCACTCCACCAGCTACAAATACCGCTGAAACAGTTCCCCTAAAAAAAAGAGGCGTCAAGATATAAGAAAGGGGACCCCTCCATTCTCATTGTAAAAAAGCCCCAACTGAGGAGCCCTCTCTTCTTTTTTTTCTTCTTCTTCCTTAAAGAAAGTATTGTACAGCCCCGCGAGGCCACTTCTTCCTATTAGTGAAATTCCTTCGTTGATCAACAGGTGGACGTAGGGGATTTTCTCCCTGAATCCTTTGCGCGCCACCGTCTCCCGGAACTCTCTCTTTTTCGGTGTTTCTTAGGACCCCCACATCCTACGTCAATATATATATATATATATATATATATATATGTGTGTGTGTGTATATAGTCTAGAGCTTAATTGTTCATTCAATTCTCGCAGAAACTAGGAAAGTAACATGCATCGAACTTCCCCGGTTCTGGAACAAATAAAAGCTGCTTTATTTGCCAGGAGTACGTACAACCATGAAAGCACGCATTCAATTTATATTATTAGCTCAAGTAGCTAGTTAGAGCTCCCGTACTAATTAATTCGATCTCATGACTATCAAATTAAAGATCCAGGCACCCACAAGGATGGCTTGTATGTATGCCCAGCCCAGTGGCATTCATCACACTATAATCAACAAATTAATAATCATATTTAAGTTAATTTTGTTGATATATCCTACTACGGTCATCAGCCACTCAGCACGCTCGATAATTAAATACACTTTTAAAACTATAATAATATCTTGAAACATAGAAGAAAAGGGATACGTACACTATAATCTAATGGAGAATAGAGGTTTGGAGATGCAAAGAGGTTAAATGGCAGCAGCTAAAGTTAGGCATAAGCTCGGTCGGGATAATAATCAAACTAGTTTGGCAGATAACTCAGATTTTTATTTTTGAACCAGACCGCACTATGCTGGATTTCAGGACGGATTTAGATATAAATGTATATATCAACTGATCAAAATAATCACAATTGACCTGAAAACAGTAACATGTAAAAAATCAACTTGGCTTATTTAGGCTACTATCCATAACTAATTCCATAATCCCCGCATGCTTTCTATATGCTGCATTTGCAATCACGGCCTCAAGATTAATGCCCAGTTGAAAGATTTAATTGGTGCTTTGATTATACGTACACTTCATGTGAATATGCTTCAAGATCACATTGATATTTTAATTTCACATGCTAAATTCAGTGCGAAGGCCAAACGGAGCCGAAGCAGCCCAAAACCTACCCAATGATCAAGTTTGGGCAAAAAACATGAATTGTGATTAATTACCAAGTTGGGTTCAAGCAACTTGACCTGATTTGATCTGTCTTACGCCCAAGAGGAGATGCATGGAACCCTCAATCCCCGCTTAAAAATAATAATAATAATTTTGTATTTGTTGCTTCATCAATAAGTTCATTGTAAGCCCTTCTGGACAGATCCAAATAGAATTTTGGATCATCAAAACAGAATAAATTGCACACAGGTTTGTGAGGTTGCTCTTGCACCACACTAAACACGGTCCAGCAATTTGAATCAACTTGCTCACTGCATGAACACCCATTGTTTCTTTTTTTTTTTTTTGATAGCGATGAATACATCCTATCATTTTGTTGACACCCATTATATGCAGAAATTAAAATTGACATTTTCACAGGAATGATTATAGGCAGGTCCTAAAATTTAATTTAAATTCAAGACTTCTGGTATTAACTGGTTTTAAGTTAAATGTCGAGTTAAGTCAAGTTGCAAGGGTAATATCTTGCATCAAGCAACAGTCTACATATTTTATACTTTTTATAATCAACTACCTATATATGACTATATGTGAGATAACCTCAACAAAAAAAAATGGGTGGACCCCACAATCCAAAGCTTCCATTGCCAAAAGGAGAGAGAAAGCAGTGGCGGTTACAAATTAAACTTGATTAATACAGGATGCAGTTTCAAAAATCAATGGTCACGTTTTGACTTAATTCTGATATTAAATAGCTGATTCAAAATCTATATATATATATATATATATATATATATATTAGTGGTATTGAAGTCAGGAGTTCAATGCAAAAAACGGATCCACAATCTGAAATTTGTGGAGGGAGTTATGACTACTTTAGTGAAGACTATTCAACTACCCTATAAAATTAAAATTATGTGTTTATTAGTTTTAAATGAGTCTTGTTAAACTAATAAATATTTAAAAGTTTAAGAGTCACTTTGTTTAGTATAAATAGTCATTATAATCAGCATTTTAAGAATGAAGAAGATGACAAGTTAAAATTTCTTCCTTTCTTTCAAGTTTTCTTTTCTACCTCACTAAGTTAGGTAGTATTGTGCTTACCACCTTCTAACAAAGTGGAATCAGAGCTTGGTTGCTTAAAGATATGGCATCAAGCAACTCTCTTTTCTTCCAATATCCACGTCTCACTAAGGAAAACTTTGACAATTGGGTGCTTCGCATGAAGGCCATTCTTGGTTCACAAGGAGTATGGAGCTTGGTGGAGAACGGCTTTGAGGAGCCAGATGACGAGATAGCATTAACTCAAGCTCAAAGAGATGCTCTAGAGAAGATTCGGAGAAAGGACCAATCAGCCCTCACAATCATCCACCGAGGTATAGGGGATGATATGTTTATGAAAATCGCTAATGCTACTTCCTCCAAGCAGGCATGAGATATTCTTCAAATGAACTTTGAAGGAGTTGAGAAGGTGAAGAAGATACGTCTTCAAACCCTAAGGGTTGAGTTTGAAGCTCTTCAAATGAAGGAGAAAGAATCAATTTCAGACTATTTCTCAAGAGTATTGGCAATCGTCAATCAAATGAAAAGAAATGGAGAAGATGTGGAAGATCTTCGTGTTGTCGAAAGGATCCTTTGCTCGTTGGATCGTAAATTTGAATATGTCGTAGTAGACATTAAAGAAAGTAAAGATGTAGAGAATTTGAGCATTGATCAACTATGTGGATCATTGCAAGTTCACGAAGAGAGACTCAACAAAAGCATAACTAATAAAATCAAGCAGGTTTTGCAAACAAAGCTCACTTTTCACAACAAAAGTGAAGCTTATGGAGGAAGATCTCAATGGAGAGGTCGAGGACGAGGTCGTAGTTGTCATCAAGGAAGAGGTGATCAAAATTCTTTAAATTTAGAAAGATATCAAGCTTCGTCAAGAGGACGTAGAAGAGAACGTGGAAGAGGTAGAGGAAGAGGTGATTATTCAAGGTCATACAATTCAAGGTATGATAAATCTCATGTTGAATGTTACAATTGTCACAAACAAGGTCATTTTTCTTGGGAATGCAAAAATATTACTAATGAGGTGGAAGAAAAAGCAAATACAATTGAAAAGAAACAAGAAAGGGAAGAAGAGCCAACACTTCTACTGGCACTTCGAGATGACAAGGAAGATACAAGCTCATGGTACCTTGATAATGGAGCAAGCAATCATATATCTAGAAATTAAAGCAAGTTCGTGAAGCTTGAAGAAATGAGCAATGACTTTGTCACTTTTGGTGATTCCTCCAAAGTTGAAACCAAAGGCAAAGGTACTATTTTAATTTAGTTGAAAGATGGAAGTCACAAACTTATCTAAGATGCTTACTATGTTCCCAAATTGAAAAATAATATTTTGAGTTTAGGACAACTCTTGGAGAAGGGATATGAAATTCAAATGAAAGATAAATATCTTTTCATAAAAAATGACAAAGATAATCTTATTGTCAAAGTGTCCATGACAAAGAATAGGATGTTCTTATTAAATCTCCAAACTGATGTGGCAAAGTATTTGAAAGCAACTGTAAAAGATTTATTATGATGCTGGCATATGAGATTTGGTCATCTTAATTTTGAAGGGCTGAAGTCTCTACATCAAAAGAATATAGTGAAAGGTATTCCATATATACATCCCAATTATGCGAAGCTTATTTACTCGGCAAACAAGCAAGAAAGAGTTTTCCAAAGGAAGCAACTTCAAGGGCAACCGAACAACTTGAGCTTCTACATGCAGATGTTTGTGGGCCGATCAATTCTCCATCACTTGGTAAGAACAACTATTTCTTATTGTTCATTGATGATTTTTCTCAAAAGATATGAGTATATTTTTTGAAGACAAAATCGAAAGTTTTTAATGCTTTTAAGAATTTCAAAACATTTGTTGAAAAGAAAAGTGATTTTAAAATCAAATCTTTGAGAACCGATAGAGGAGGTGAATTTACTTCAAATGAATTCCACTTGTTTTGCGAAACACATGGAATTCGTCGTCCTTTAACTGTTCCAAGATCATCACAACAGAATGGTGTAGCCGAAAGAAAGAATCGGACAATCTTAAATATAGCTAGAAGCATGTTGAAAAGTAAAAAGATGCCTAAAGAATTTTGGGCGGAAGCAGTTTCTTGTGTTGTTTATCTTTCAAATCGAAGTCCTAGCAAAACTGTGAAGAATATGACACCTCAAGAAGCATGGAGTGGAAAGAAACCAAGTGTTACATTTACGAATATTTGGTAGTATTGCTTATGCTCAAGTGCCTAGTCAAAAAAGATCAAATCATGATGATCTCAGCAAAAAATGTGTGTTCATTGGCTATAATGCAAGTTCAAAAGGCTACAAGATCTACAATCCAAGTACTGAAAAACTTTATATTAATAGAGATGCTAAATTTGATGAAAAGGCTACTTAAGATTGGAGTACACAAGAGAGCAAGAGGCTTATGACTTTTTTTCATATTTTATAGAAGAGAAACGACAAGAAATATTTCAAGAGTACGTCACTACACCCCCTTCTCCAACTACACCAATTACACCTCATTCACAAACAAATTCAAGTGAAGGATCAAGAAGAATGAGGAGCCTTCAAGATCTTTATGAAGAAATCGAGAGGTTAGATAATCATACTTTATTCTGTTTTTTCGCTAATATTGAGCCTTTAACTTTTGAAGAAGCTATGCAAGACAAAAGATGGGTGGAAGCTATGGGTGAAGAAATTCAGTCTATTGAGAAGAATAAGACATGAGAATTATGTGATCTTCCTAAAGGACACCAAGCCATTGGTGTTAAGTGGGTGTTCCAAGCGAAGAAAAATGTCAATGAAAATGTAGAAAAGTATAAAGCAAGGCTAGTTGCCAAAGGCTACAAGCAAAAGCAAGGAGTTGACTATGAAGAGGTATTTACTCCAGTTGCTCGATTAGAAACAATTCGACTATTAATAGCTTTTGCAGCTCAAAAACAGTGGACAATCTATCAACTCGATGTAAAATCAGCATTTCTTTATGGATTTCTTGAAGAAGAGGTATACTTAGAACAACCACAAGGCTATGAAATTGAAGGGCATGAACACAAAGTGCTCAAATTGAAGAAAGCCTTATATGGTTTGAAGCAATCGCCTAGAGCATGGAATTCTTGCATTGACAAGTACTTTCATGAAAAAGGATTTATTAGATGCCCACATGAATATGCTCTTTATATAAAGATTGAAGATATTACCTAATGTTTATTTGCATATATGTAGATGATTTGATCTTTGCAGAAAATAATCCTAGCATGCTAGAAGATTTCAAGAAGAATATGGCTCAAGAATTTGAGATGACGAATCTTGGTATTATGGCATAATATTTGGGCATTGAAGTGAAGCAATTGAAAGAAAGAATCTTCATCTCTCAAGAGAGTTACACAAGAGAAATTCTTACAAAATTCAACATATTGAATTGCAAACCAACAGATACTCCTATAGAACTTAGAATAAAATTATCTAAGTTCAATGATGAAGAAAAGATAGATACAGTAAGCTTGGTGGGAAGTCTAAAATACTTAACATGTACAAGATTGAACATCTTATTTGCGGTTGGATTAGTTAGTTGATTTATGGAGGATCCATAAATTAATCATTGGAAGGCTGCCAAGAGAATTCTCCGCAATCTAAAAGGTACTCTAGACCTTGGGTTATTCTATTTATCTTATAAGAATCTTGTTCTTTTCGGATATTGTGATAGCGATTTTGCTGGAGATTTGGATGATCGAAAGAGTACTAGTGGTTTTGTTATTCTCTTAGGAGAAAATGCAATATCATGGAGTTCAAAGAAGCAACAGATTGTGGCACTTTCAACTTGCAAAGCTGAATATATAGCTGCAACATCTTGTGCATGCCATGTCATATGGTTTAGAAGAATGATGAAAAAATTTCAGATTGAGCAAAAGGAAGAAACAAGCATTTATATTGTTAATAAATCTGCTCTGGCACTTCCAAAGAATCCGGTGTTTCATGATCGAAGCAAGCACATTGATATACGATATCATTTTATTCGTGAATGTATTGCGAAGATGAAAATACAACTAAAGTATGTTAAATCACAAGATCAAGTTGCTGATGTGTTCACTAAACCGATTAAATCTAGCACTTTCCAGAAGATTTATGAACAATTGGGAATGATGAGAAGATCAAGTTTAAGGAGAAGTATTAGAAATTAAACTTGATTAATGCAGGATGTAGTTTCAGAAATTAAAGGTCACCATTGGCTTAATTCTGGTATTAAATGATGATTAAAATCCTAATATATATATATATATATATATTAGTGGAAAGGTATTAAGTCAGAGTTCAATGCAAAGGGAGTTATGACTACTTTAGTGAAGACTATTCAACTACCCCATAAAATCGAAATTATAAATTTATTAGCTTTAAATGAGTCTTGTTACACTAATACACGTTTGAAAGTTTAAGAGTCACTTTGTTTAGTATAAATAGTCATTGTAATCAATATTTTAAGAATGAAGAAGATGACAAGTAAAAATGTCTTTCTTTCTTTCAAATTTTCTCTTCTACATTACTAAGTTAGGTAGTATTGTGTTTACCACCTTCCAACAGTGGCTGTGTGTGCAGATATATAAGAAATATATATAATATAGTAATTATTATTAATTTATGTATATTAGCTCTCTCTCTTGCAGAGCCTCACCCTTTTCCTCTCTGTCGAGCCCACGCCAACGCCAAAACTGAGCAACTGTCTGTTTGTTTGTAAGGTTAAATGTAAGAAGGTTAAAATTAAATTTTGATGAAAATATTTTTTTATTAAAAATTATCAATGATGTGAAATAAAGTTAGTTATTATAATGGGATATGTGAGGAATGTGATATAAAGTTAGTTATTATGTTGGGATTTGTGAGTAATGTGATATAAGTTAGTTATTATTTTAATAATGTGTGTAGGACGTGAAATAAAATTAATTTTTAATATTAAATTTTATGTGATGTGATATGCCTGATTAAAATTAAATCAAGTTAATTTTTAATAGCTAAACAAACGGAGCCTAAGATGTTTAAATTTTATAATAGAAACTTAAGACGAATGTATACTTAAGATTAAGATTAAGTTAACTTGAAAAATTTATTATGTTTTCATTACAATTTTAATTTAAATAACTATTTTTAATTATTTCTAGAAATATTCTTAAATTTATAACTTTATTTAGATATAATTTGTATATACACATAATTTTGTGTATATTATCTAAATTAATCAGAGATATTCAAAAAGAATATTATATGAATTTATTCGAGTAATTTTTAGGGTGAATAAACCAAATATATATTTAACTTTAGGTTTAACTGAAGCCGAGGAAGCAGAAGATTTGAGGTGGGCCTTAGATCGTTTTCAACTTATTTTGAGGTGGGTAATTCTTAATTAATTAAGTGTCATTCTGTTGATATGAAAACTAGTTAAACCGCAAGCGCACGGTAATGTTGTAGAAAGCAAGTGCGAGTACGGGTCGAATCCACAGGGATGGGTTGAAACAAACCGAACATAGTCTCTTCAAAACGATTTGATTGAGATAAGATGCAAACAAAAATATTAAATATTTAAATGCGATTAAGTAGAGTAGAAATTCGGACAAGAACATAAAACGTTTAATAAAAACTGAACCACGGCTCAAAGATGAGCTACAAAATAAAAGTACTTTTGCTGAAATGAGATGAAAACTAAAGCTAGAGTTCGCTAGAACAACATAAAATTAAAACTACAACTTAGCGAAATAAACGAACTAAAAACAGTGCGAAAAAGAAAAGAAACAGATTAAGCTTAAGATCTAGCT
>JAEMOT010001977.1:179064-213400 GCA_019297695.1 Apostasia ramifera | reverse complement strand
GAATAGTATCCTTCAAAGTAAAATTAGTCCTAAGCGCAATTCTAATTTTAGTAGCGTTAGGATTGGCTTAAACCGATCCCCGCGCTGCATCAAAAAGAGTTTAAGCAAACAACATGAAACAAAACATGATAAAAGATAATTTTATTTACACAAACAGAGTGAAAAATACGTACAATCGAGCTCTGATACCAACTGGGGAGGTGTGATGCTTTAGGAGGAGAATTGATGCTTTCGAATGGATGCCTAACCACAGTCCGAAGGTCATCCTTATATAGACGATAAAGCTAGCTAATAATGTAGTGTACAGTGTTCTATTATTGCTTCATAATAATAGTATTCCATTATTGCTACAGTAGTACAGTAGTACAGTGCTCTATTATTATTCTATTATTGCTGCTACAGTATAACTACAGTGCTGCCACTTTGTATTATTGCTGCACGGGTTCTGATTATAATCACTTTTCTTTATTTGCCACATTTTGTTGTCGCGAAATATTCGTCCAAGCTTGAGGTCATTAATCAGATTGTAGAGAGATATTATCGGGTGTTGAGGAGAACCCAATTTGAATTTCTTGGAATAATTCTGTTGTTTTTGGTCCCCAGCAGAAATCAAAATCATTTTCGCCTTGGAATTCTTCAATTATATGTTCTTGATCATATATCATAATTCGTCCGTTATAAATGTACCGATACTGATGTCTTTCTTGTTGAACTGATAATAATTCGGATAGATTCGCCTTTTTGTTCATAATCCCAAGAGTAGCCAAAAAATTCTTTTGTAGTCTGGTCTTCCTCGGGTTTATTGTCGAAATAATTTTCAGATCTGATAAGCTGGATATACTAAATGTTCATGTGGTTCGACGAATGTTAATATAATTTCAAACTCCAATATCCTTTCATAGAACTCAGTAGTAGATATTAGTGTCTTTATTATCTACGAAAAATTCTTCTATTCATCGTAATGATGTGTATCGATTATAACTTTTCGAACAATTCCTAATTCAATTTGTCTTTCCATATTGGTTTCAAATGCAACAAACATCCTTTGTCGCCCATCTGATAAAGTAATTAATTGTTCCTTCAGTAAGTATGACAGAGCTTTATCTTTATAGATAATATCCAAAATTTGAGTTTGTAGATCTTCTGGTAGTAGTGTCTTCACCTTTTTCAGACATTCTTTTCATTTCACCCTTTCCATATTGACTGAATTGATATTTTTATAGCTATATATTACTTCCAATATAAGATATAGTTCTTCATATTATTGTGGATAAAAGTCTTCACATTTCTGAAGCAAATATTTAGAGAATTCTTCTTCGTGCTGGACCTTCTGTGTCATATTATTTAGAGAGATTTTCATATTGTAAATATGAGAAATAATTTCTCGAATAATATATAAGAGAGGTATTATATTGTAGGTTCCGATTATTTTCTAGAGACTATTGATAATATTATATGTCTTGGGAGACATCGGAATAACTGACTTATAATTACTGGTAGCTCCTACCAGTGCTGATATTGCTTGCTGATTATATTTATCTAGGCAGTCAATAGTTATTTTGCCTTCTCAAAATATAATATCTCGCTTATAGATTCTTGGCGAGGAAGTACTATATATTTTCTGAGATGCAATATGTGAAGCTAAGTTTTTGTCTTTCCATGGATTTGTCATAGTCCTGCAAATTAGGATTATAGATTTTCTCTGAAAAAAAAATTAGCAAGAATATTAGTAACACCAGGATTAAATGAGATATCATAGCTATATTCATCTAATTGTAATAGCCATCGTATTCATCGATTATTGTTATCGTGTTTTTTATTTTTAATATAATGATATAATCCTTTATTATCTGTGATTATATGAAACTTAATGGGTAATAGCAAAAATTTAAAATATTTGACAGATTTCAGAATTGCTATAAATTTTTTTTCATAAGTGGAATAATTTATTTCTAGTTTTGTTAATTTACTTAAAGTATATCCTATGACATCTTTTATTGAGGTGACTAATACGCCGGCCCAATAAAGATTACTGACATCTGTATAGAGTATTAATTTATCTTCTGGTTTTGGAATAATTATTTTAGGTATTTTGTTAATTAGTGTTTTTAAATATTTAATTTTTCTTTTTTCAGATTCATTTAATTGTATTTTAATTTTATCAGTTTTCTATCAAGAGATTGTTTTTGCTTTATTTCTTTTATGTTGTCTATTAATTTCAGTAAATTTTTCTTGTAAATTTTTAGAATGTTCACTTAATCTGGGTAAGTATTTTCTTCCATAGTTTAATATATCAAGAAAACTTTGCAGTTATTTTAGGGTTTCAAAAGTATCTGAGAATTTGTTAATTTTGATTATAATATGTTCTTGTAGTGATATTTCTCCTTGATTTATAATTTAGCCCAGGTATTCAATTTTTTGTTTACATAATTCTATTTTATTTTTTCCAAGAATAATACCATGTTTTATGAATAATTGTTTAGCTATTTCTAAATATTGAATATGATCTTCATATGTGGAAGAAAAAATAAGTATATTATCTATATAAACTATAATAAATTTATTATATGGAGAAAATATTGAATTCATCTATTTTTGAAAGATTTGTGGTGCATTTTTTAATCCAAATGGCATTACTTGCCATTGTAAATGTTCGAATGGTGTTGAGAAGCTGCTAATTCTTTAGATTTTTTATTTTTAATTTTTATTTGTCAAAATCCTGATTTAGCATCGAATTTACTAAACTATTTTGCTCCACTGACATTTTTTATAATATTTTTCGTACTTGGAATAAAAAATCCATCAAATTTAAGATTGTCATTTAATTTTTTATAATTTATGACCATTCTAGCTTTTCCTCGTTTTTCTTCAGCGTGATTTCTTACCATAAAAACGGGTGAAGAATGGGGGGCTATGAGAGTTTTCTATTAAGCCAAGTTGTTTTAATTTTTACTCTTATGATTTTATTATCGTCTAGGGTTTCTAGTTCGCAGAATCTTGGACTTCTATTAAAATGTAATAATGAATTTTCTGAGAAAAATTCTTTTAAAGAATCTAAATATTTATTTTTGTAATTTTCAATTAAGGATAAAACTTCTAGTTTATAGTTTATCTTAATGAGTTTTAAATGATTAAAGATTCTAAGTATTTTAATTGGTTTTTGTTCTATAGTAAATGTATGATAAGTTTTGTGAATAGTTACAGGTAAATATTAGTTTAATACGTCCATTCCTATCACACGAAAAATCTTTACAGATATATATAATGGGAAAAAATAATGCAATGTAATTATCTTCGACTTGAACTTTTAATGTTATATTTTTTTAATACTATTTGTTTCTGTAAAAGAAAACCTTCTCTTCTAATTGTTCAGAGAAATCAACCCAAAGTTGTTTATTAATTATACTTCTAGTTGCTCCAGTATCTACTAAGGTATAAATATGAAAAGATTTATATCCTGAAAATTTTATTTTGATACAAATTTTATTTAAATGTTGGTTTACTTCATGAAGATTCATATTCAAGTTTTGTGATTGAAAATATTATTAAATCGAATAACTTATAATTTTTTCTTATTCGAATCAATGTATCTTGTTCATTATTTCTTATTACGGCTTTAATTTCACCTTCATAATTTGATCTTATTATTCCTTCTATTATGGTCATATCGTTATTGAATACTCATATATTTTTTCCTTTTATGGGGCCGTAATACCCTATACAAATTTTAGCACTAATTCCTATTCTTATTTTAGTGAAAGTATTTGGTTGTATTATAGTGACTTCAAAGGAATAAAATTCATAACCAATGTCAATCTCAGTAGAATTTTTTGCATCTTTTTCTATCTTGTGAAAATATATTTTTTTATTATTATTTTAAGTTTCATCATTAGTTAGAATATTTATGGTATGTAAATTACACTTTTTAGCTCTTTTAATGTGTATTATTTGTTCTTTAATTTTTAACTGTATTCTTTCATAATTAATTTGCAAGGGATAATATTTTTGTAATATATCTTGTCCTATTAACATATCAAATGTACTTTTTTCATCGCTATAAATGATTTCAAATTCTAAGGCATGTAATTCATTATGGGTATCTATAATCATCAAACTATCTATGTTTGCTTTATAAATAAGTTCATGAATTTGTTTATCAAAGGTATAATATCTTTTTTTTTCGCTTTTGATATATTATTTTCTATTAATTTTGATTTTATATGAGATAAGGATGCTCCTGTGTCTATTAGGGCTTTAAGTGTTATAGTTTTATCATTAAAACTAACTAAGATTTGTATTATACTTAAGTCTAATTTTACATTATTTATTTGTAAATTAGAGTTAGAGCTAGGTAGATCTATATCATCTTGATTTAAGTCTTTTATTTGTAGTCTTCTATTTGCTATATTCATAGAATATATTCTTTATAATGATCTATTATATCCTATAGATAATCTTCCTTCATTTATTTGAAGTTGTTTTATTAGAGGTTTTCTATTATGTGATTTTATCTGATTTCTTTTAGATTAATATTCCATTCTATAGGAAGTTGTATATCTTTATTTGTTAATTGTCTAGGATATATAATTTCAGAATATTGATTATGTAGATCATCTAATCTAATATCGGAAGGAATATGTTTGATTTCTACAATTTTGGTTTCTGAAAAATGTCCTAATAATCGTCAGGTAAATGTTAAAGGTTTGCTTCATTTTAACATAGGAATATTTTCTAATTTATAAAATATTATTAAACTTTGATTTATATTTTTATCTGCTAAACTTATAGAGAAATTAGGAAAAAGTTTAAAATTTATTACTTGATATAAAAGATTAGACTATATTATTCACATTAAAGATTGTTCTGTTGTTATTAACTTATTGTCGGAGATTATTAATGTTATAGGTGAATCAAGTTCTGCTCTAAAATTAGCTTTGATGGTAATCTGTATACATCCTAGATGTAAATATTTGATTCAATTAGAGTGTTTAACTCATTTTAATATTTCTTTAATTTTATTTTTTGTAATAATTTATAAATTAGTTATGGTTGTTAGTTCTTCAGAGCTATCAATAGAATCTTCAAAATATTCAATAAAATGCATTACTCGTTTTATGAGTTGTAAACTAAATTTTTCTTTATAAATATCTTTTTCTTTAGTATTATTTTTAAATTTAATAATTTTTTGATATAAGTTGTTATCAAATATGAATTATTCACTATGATCATGATTTGTAGTATTGATTATTTGTTCAATGGTGACTCCTTCATTTTTTTCTTCTTTTAACATAAAAATATAATTTATTGTTCGTCTTCTGATGATGTTAAGGAGTTGGAGTTTGTAATATCAGATTTACTATCTGAATCTAATGCTAAATTATCTATATCTTTAATTGAGGAGACTTCATAGTCAATATAAGATAAGTTTGAAAGATTGTGTCCTTGTATTATGTCATAATATTCGTCTATTAATTGAAACTGTTGTTCTTCTAGAATTTTAATATCTTTTTTACAATTATTAGCATAATGACCTTCTTCGCCATATTTAAAGCATTCACATGTTTTTTTATTATAACCGGGTTTGCGTCTAAAATATTTTTTGTGATTATGAATATACTTAGGTTTATATCGCATATTAAAACGATGTTTATTTTTTTAGTTAGGCCACAGTTTGACAAATTTAAACTTGAGACAATGATGTTTAGGGTGATATTTATATTTATGGGTATGTCCACCATGCTTGTTGCATGGAGGAAGAATGCCAAATTTATATGTTGGTAGAACATTGATACAACAATATTTATGATTAGCTTTAGAACGGTCTTTATAGAAGGATTTACGTAATTTTTAATTGCGGCAAAAATCCATGAATAAATTCATGACACATTTGACTCTTAAAGCCAAAGTATCAAATTTTAAATATTCGATATCTTCGGTTAATGCTTTATCTATAAATCTAGTATATTCTTTTTTACATTTTTCATCCCAAGGTGCAGGTAATTTGTTAAAGTATATTTGAGCTCAATGATTATATTGTGAAAGGGGTAACTTCCAAACATATTTCATATATTTTTGTGAAAATTCTTCTAGAAAACAGATATTATCGATCTGCATCCTAGAGAGGATTGTTTCTATGCATTCTATGTCTTCTGTATTATTAAGAGATCCTCCAGCAAAAAATTCTAATAAAAATTTTCCTAAGAGAATTATTGCATCATCCTTAACCTTTTTTTCTTTTATTTTTTGAAATTGTGGATAGTTTTCTAAGGATTTTAAAACTATTGAAGCTGAACCTTCAAATTTAGAGATTATTAGTTCTAATAATTATTGTGTGATCATATAAGCCTATATATGAAGAAGAAGAAGAAGAAGGACTTCAAGCTTTACCAAAATGATAAATAAAATAGATAATTCTTTCTCTAAAATTAATATTAATTTATTATTATGTTTGTGAATATAAATTTAATGTTATGAGAATATAGAAATTGTGATGTTATGCCAAGTATTTTACTAATTGAACAAGAAAATGAGTTGGATTTGAAAATCTGTGAGAAAATGTGGTACTAATAAATTTTTGTATACCAAGAACCGCTGAGGGCGAAAAGCTGCCTAAAATATGTTATTTCAATGAGGGCGGGGAATATACGTCGGGTGTTGTTTTTAAATGGAGTCACTGTTACAAAAGTATAAATCCTATCAAGGCTTCTAAGATAACAAGCTAAATAGACTTTTACAGGCTTCAAGGTGAATAATTCCGAAAATATATCCACACCATTAAAAAGAATAATATTATGATATTACTAAATTTAGTAAGTTCAGGAACAAGAGAATTTGTTGGCCCTTAGGTCTTCCCAAGAGGGGGGTGAATTGGGATAAAAAAAAAATCGAATACATTATGCTTACAAAATTAACAACAAGAAAATTGCATGTACAACCATGTATTCAGGAAGGATAAGAAAGCTACAGCGAAAATCAGTCAAACAGAGCACGAAAGAGCAAATTGATCGATTTTATCAAATAAACTGGATAACCTGTAACAGTACAGAAAAATAGAGAAATAAAATTAGTTGATTTGGGCAAATTGACCAAAACAGTAAAAGCAACACAATAACAACTCAAAATAAAAAATGCGAGAGATATGATTTAGATAATATATGAATCAATTATATTAAAGTAGTTTGAGTTTATTTTTGAATTAAAATCAAATTTAATATAGTTATATGTTAATCAAATTTTAACGACCTAAAGAGGAGAGAAAAATACACAAGCGATTTATAGTGGTTCAGCTCTCCGCCTAGTCCACTTCCCACGCTCCTCAAGTGGGATTTTAGTCCACTAACACACTGGCTTTTTAATGGGAACTAAAACCGAACAAACCCGATTACAAATCCACCGGCTCTTTCTAAGAACCAAAGCTGACCAAACTTTACAAACCCACCTACTTTTTCTAGGAACTAAAGCCGACCAAATCTTACTATGAATTTTTAAATGAGAAAAATTCTGACCCACTTATTTTCCTACTTAAATTTTAGGTTTTGCTTGATTGCTAGCTAAAAACTTCTTAAAATATTCACTTCTTCAAAAGGAAATGCAGTTTTTGCTAAGGAAGAAGTGGATGAACACTTAGAGTTTGAAAGAAGAGCTTAGAAACACTTAGAAAATTTTTGCAAGTCAATTGTATTGTTGTTCTGCAGTTTGGACAACAAGAAATAGGTTTAGCTGAGTGAAAATATGCTCTTGATTCAAACAAACTAATAAGAAAATGTCAAGTGCTCATGTCCTACCCAAAGTTAATGAGAGGAAGGCAAGTGAAAAGCATTTTAGCCATTTTTTGGGTCAAGAAACAGTGGAAAAGTTCCAAATTTTTGGGAAACATGTTGCAGGAATTATGGCAGGAAAAAGCACACAAGACTGGGTGAGAGAAAAATATAAAAACACTTAAGTGGGCTTACTTAGCATAAGTACAAATGACAGAATGTCAACTAGAATGATATTGCCCTTAAAATATGCTGAAAAAGACCACTTTGTTTCAGCATATAGTACAAAAATCTGAGCCAAAGGACAAGATTGGTGAATGTCAACTCATTTTGCTTCTTTTAGAAAGTGACAAAAAAGGAGAAAAAATAAACCTTTGTGAATATTTCATGAAGAAAGAAATATGAGAAAAATCTCTTGGCATTCTTCATGTAGAGGCTTGATGAATATATCTGCAGACTGAAAGTCAGTAAAATTATAAACCAATACAATATTTCCTATTTCTACATGATCCCTAATAAAATGCACTTGAATTTTTTGTTAAACAAATTGCACTTGTATTATCATATTTGATAGGTATATGATAAAGAGTGATGTCGTAGTCAATAAGTTGATGTTTCAACCAAATAAGTTGAGCACAACAACTACCAGCTGCTACATACCCTACTTCTGCAGTCGATAGAGCAATTGAATTTTGTTTACGACTAGACCATGATACTAAGGCATTTCTAAAGAATTGGCAGGTGCCTAAAATACTCTTTCTATTGATTGGTGCAAAATCAGTATCGAAGTACCTTATCAAATCTGGTGTGGCACCTTTGGGATACCAAAGGCCTACTGAGTGTATGCTTACTAAGTATCTAAAGATCTATTTAACAGCAGTTAAATGAGATTTTTTAGGAGATGGTTGAAATCTAGCACACATGCAAATATACTAAATACTATGTCTGGTCTACTAGCAGTTAAATAAAGTAAAAAATCAATCATACTTCGATAAAGCTTTTAATCCACACTTTTATCTTTTTCATCTTTATCCAATTTGGTGGAAGGGCTCATCGGTGTACCAATTTATTTAAGTTTGTCCATTCCATACTTTTTCAGAAGCTTTCTAGTATACTTTCGCAAATGAATATGCCGTTAGAAAGTTGCTTGATTTGCAATTGAGTTCTCTCATCATGCGCATCTCAAATTTCCTAAACATACACTTAAAAAATTCTTCACATAAAATTTCATTAGTAGCACTAAAAATAATATCTACATAAATTTGCACTATTATAAAATTATCATTATGTCTTCTTGTCAAAATATCCCTTGACAAAACTATTATCCACTAAAAATTTGCTTAATCTCTCGTACCAAGCACGAGGTGCGTGTTTCAAGCCATATAGAGCGTTTTTTAGTTTGAAAACATAATCCGGAAGATAAGAATTGATAAAACTGAAGGGTTGCTCGACATAAACCTCTTCTTTAATAAAACCATTTAAAAAGGCACTTTTGACATCCATTTAAAATAATTTAAAACTTTTGAAACAAGCAAATGAAAGTAAAAGTCGTATAGCCACCAAACGAGTAAGGGGAGCAAAGGTTTTCTCAAAATCAATACCTTCAATTTGAGTAAATCCTTTTGCAACTAAACGAGCTTTATTACAAATAATAATACTGGAATCATCAAACTTATTTCGGAAAGCCCATTTTGTATGAATAATAGAATGATCTTTAAGTCATGAAACAAGTTCCCAAATATTATTTCTATTGAATTGTTCTAGCTCTTCTTGCATAGCTAGAATCCAAAACTCATCTTTTTCGGCTTCCTCAAATGATTTAGGCTCAATTTGAGAGATAAAAGCGGAGTGAATTACCTCATTTCAGAAAAATGCTCTTGTGCGAATACCTTAAGATGGATCACCCATAATTTGTTCCTGTGGATGAGATTATTTATATTTTAATTCTTTTGGAAGATTCAATTGTTCACCACTTTCTTGATTGCATGGTATGGGTGCAACAATATCTTGAGGTTCATCCTTTAGTTTTGCATCTCCACCTTCCAAAGACTTTTTCTCAAATCTTATACCTTCATCAAGATTATTATTTTTTCTTGAAAAGTTAGGGTTAGAATCATCAAATTCAATATAAATGGATTCCTCAACTAGCATAATTCTCGTGTTAAATACACAATACACTTTGCTAGTTAGAGAATACCCTAAAAAGATGACTTCATCAGCCTTAGGGTCAAACTTACTCAAATCTTTCTTACCATTATTTAATACAAAGCATTTACAACCAACAACATGAAAATAAAAAATATTCGATTTTCAATCTTTTCATAATTCATAAGGGGTATTCCTTAGTATTGAACGAATAGTAACACTATTCACAACATAGCAAGCCGTGTTTACCGCTTCAGCCCAAAAATACTTTGGAAGTCCACGCTCATGAAGCATGGATCGTGCCATCTTAATAAGAGTTCGATTCTTCCGCTCAACAACCCCATTTTGTTGAGGTGTTCGAGGGGCTGAAAAATTATGTGAGATACCACGTTCATCACAAAAGGATTCAAAACGTTCATTCTCAAATTCGCCACCATGATCACTACGAATAGATACTACATCAAAATCTTTTTCATTCATAATGCGCTTGTAAAGAGATTTAAAACAATCAAATGCATCACGCTTATGAGCAAAAAATAATGTCCATGTGAATTTAGAATAATCAACAAGAACCAAATAATACTTCTTTCCTCCTAAGCTAAGTGTCTTATTAGAACCAAACAAATCCATATGCAAAATTTTAAAAGGCTTAGATGATGTTATAGCATGCTTGATTTTAAAGAAATTTCTAGTTTGTTTTCCTAATTAACATGCATCACATAGTTTATCTTTTTCAAAAGTAATCTTAGGTAAGCTCTTAACTAGGTTTAACTTAGATATTTTTTATAGGGTATGCATACTACCATGACCTAATCTTCTATGCTATAGCCATAAATGACATATATATGATGCCAAACATTTTACATTATCACAATCAATAAAAAATAAATCTACTTGATATACATTATTACTTCTAAAATAAACAAATATAATAACATTATCATGCTTAATTAAAAATTATGATGCACTAAAAGAAATCTCATAACCATTATCACATAATTGAGAAATGCTAAGTAAATTATATGCAAGTCCATCAACTAAAAAGATCTTATTTATAGAGGTAGAGAATTTTTTACCGACTTTACCAATGCCTATAATCCGCTTTTTAGAATTGTCGTCAAAAGTCACATAACCTCCATTTCTTGATTTTAGCGAGGTAAACTTAGATTTGACTCCGGTTATAAGGCGTGAACACTCGCTATCCAAGAACTATTTGCCTCCATCGGTCCCAGTGTGAACGCATACCTACAATGAAGATCTCAAGTTTTGATTTTAGGTACTCAAATAAATTTGAGTCCTATGGGATTAATTGCAATAAAATTATTTACATGAAATATGCTTTTAAAAATTCATACATAAGATGTAATTCTTGAAGAAAACATAGATTTTCTAATTATACATGTATATGAAACATGACCATATTTGTTATAAAAATTACAAATAACATGAGACATCACACACATATGTGCATGAGATAAATTATGCAAGCTACTTCTAGTATAATATTTAATTTTTATATCATGAGAAGAAGTAATTTTATTTTTAATATTAATATTATGCATGCTAGATCTAACTTTAAGAATCTCATTCTCTTTAGTTAATCTACTTACATGCATGCTAAGTTCTTCATTTAATTTAGAAAGATTTTCATCATGCAACATAGGCTAATCAATTCTATCTTTTAATGCCTTACATGAAGATTCACAAGCGAGATGCAAATTTTTTAAGAAAAAATATTTATACTTTAATTTATCATATTCATGAATAAGATAAAAAAAAAATCTCTTCTAATTCATCATATGAAAGAGATGAGTCTTTTATCTTTTTCGATGATTCTTCCTCATCATCTTCATCATCTTTATTTGTCATAAGACAAAAATTGATCATCTCATTCTTTTCTTCCTCTTCACTTGTGCTAATATCGGAATCGCTCCATGTAGCTACTAGAGTTTTCTTTTTCTTTTTCACCTTATCTTGTTTTGAGTGGCGGACAATTTGGCTTTATGTGGCCTGGCTTATTGCATTCATAGCAAGCTATCTCTTCTTCTTTATTCTTTGATGTGCTCTCTTTCTTATCTTTTGCTTTAAATAGCTTCTTTTGAACTCTTCGTGAAAAACTTCTCTTTTTCTTCATGAGAACATTGAAACGCTTAGACCTAAAGCAATTTTATCATCAATTTTACCTTCATCTCCACTAGAAGTGGTGTCATCAACAGAAGTAGTAGGTGAAGCGACTTTTAAAGCAATGGCCTTCTTTTCTTGAGGCTATCATCTTCTTCTTTCTTCTTTTCTTTCTCTTTATCTCCAACTCATATGTAGTTAAGAAACCTAACAACATATCAAGTTCAAAGATAAACAAGTCTCTTGCTTCTACAATCGTCGTTGCTTTGGCATCATACTCCCTTAGTAAACACCTAAGAATTTTTCTTACAAATTTTTCGTTAGTAAATATTTTTTCGAGTGACATAAGTCCATTAGTGATATTAGTAAATCTTGTAAATATATCTTTAATGGACTCCTCGGGATTCATTTTGAACAATTCGTAGTCATAAATCAACATATCTAGCTTTGATTCCTTGACTTAATTTGTTCCCTCATAAATTACCTCAATCTTGGACCACACTTCATAAGCGATGGAGAGGATGCAAATTCGGTTGAACTCACTAGGAGATAATCCACATTGAAGATGGTTGAAAGCTTTGGCATTTAATTGTGCTAATTTTTTCTCTTCAACCGTCATCTCGAAAAATTCATTATAAGTAACTCTATCTTCCTTTTTAGGAATAACAAAAGGCTTACGAGTTATTTCCCATACCTCTATGTCAATTTTTTGAAGATATATCATTATTCGTCTTTTCCAAAAGTTATAATGCAAATCTTTCAAAAGAAGAGGATGATTAGTCGAAAGACCCTCACATATAACATCGGGTATGTGCATGGAAAGAGCCATAGATTGACTCTAAGATATTAATCCTGAAATAAAACAGTGAAAAGAACACAAGAACCCTGCTCTGATACCATTTGTCAGCCCATAGGTCTTCCTAAGAGGGGGGTGAATTGAGATAAAAAAAGATTCAAATAAATTATGCTTACAAAATTAACAACAAGAAAATTGCATGTACAACCAAGTACTCAGGAAGGATAAGAAAGCTACAGCGAAAATCAATTAAACAAAGCACGAAGAGCAAATTGATCAATTTTACCAAATAGACCGGATAACTTATACGAGTGCAGAAAAACAGAGAAATAAAACTGGTTGATTTGAGCAAATTGACCAAAACAGCAAAATAAAAATCGTGAGAAATATGATTTAGATAATATATGAATCAATTATATTAAAGTAGTTTGAGCTTATTTTTAAGTTAAAATCAAATTAAATATATTTATATCTTAATCAAATTTTAACGACCTAAATAGGAGAGAAAATACAAAAACGATTTATAGTAGTTCGTCTCCACGCCTAGTCCACTCCCCACGCTCCTCAAGTGGGATTTTAGTTCACTAACACACCGTCTTTTTAATGAGAACCAAAGTCGAACAAACTCGATTACAAACCTACCGGCTTTTTCTAGGAACCAAAGCCGACCAAACTTTACTATGAATTTTTACACGAGAAAAATTTTAACCCACCTATTTTCCTACTTAATGGGAAAAACTAAACAACTCCACTAAGGGAGAGAATAAGAGAATAAAGAGAGTTGCTAGTCTAGCTAGCTAATATTACAATTTGAGAACAATAAAAGCAGAATTACAAAAAGGAGCTCTATACGTGCAGTGATTTGCCAAGAGAGGACTCAAAAAATCCGAAAACGAGTTACCAAACTTGTTTAAAAACCGAAAAAAAAATAGATCTTGAAGAGAATAAATTCATTTACAAAACTTGAAATGCTCAAGTAAAGATATTTTTATGTAAGATCAAGCACACCTCAAGAAAACCTCAAATAACCTTTACCAAAACAAAAACTTACTGATTTCAGAAAATATAAGCGGCAGGAAACAGAAACAGAAAACCTGAAATTATTTGTCAACAGAATGGAAGAGTGCAGTTTCAAGTTTTGCTTGATTGCTAGCTAAAAACTTCTCAAAATATTCACTTCTTCAAGAGGAAATGCAATTTTTGCTGAGGAAGAAGTGAAGGAACACTTAGAGCTTGAGAGAAGAGCTTAGAAACACTTAGAAAATTTTTGCAAGTCAATTGTATTGTTGTTCTGCAATTTGGACAGCAGGAAATAGGTTTAATTGAGTGAAAATATGTCGTTGATTCAAACAAACCAATGAGAAAATGTCAAGTGCTCATGTCCTACCCAAAGACCAATGAGAGGAAGGCAAGGAGAGGGCATTTTGATCATTTTTTGGGTCAAGAAATGGTGAAAAAAATTCAAATTTTTGGGAAACATGTTGCGGGAATTATGACAGCCAAAAGCACACAAAATTGGGTGAGAGAAAAATATAAAAACACTTAAGTGAGCTTACTTAGGATAAGGATAAATGAAGGAATGTCAACTAGGATGATTTTGCCCTTAAAATATGCTGAAAAAGACAAAGGTTGGTCGATATCAACTCATTTTTCTTCTTTTAGAATGTGACAAAAGAGGAGAAGAAATAAAGCTTCGCGGACATTTCATGAAGAAGGAAATATAAGTAAAATCTCTTGGTAAAACTAACGCGTTTACATTAAGTCCTATGAAGAATGAAAAAATAATGAATTATGAACTTTGCTTCACTTGGACTTGAGAGTGTCTATTATCTAAGAGACGATTAGCCTGTAAGAACATGCTTAAAAGAAGATTAGTACTAAACTTAAAGTAATTGTATTCATTAAAATTAATGGGGTTCAATATGCATGACCCTTCGAAGAACAACATCGTATACGACCCTTCAAAGAACAACGTATACGACCCTTCAAAGAACAACGTATACGACCCTTCAAAGAACATCATGCACGATCCTTTGTTGCTGCACAAATCATACACGATTGAGCAAACCCTAAAACATTGTACATGACCTTTCGAGCCTCCTAAACCTCGTGTACGACTTCTCAAACATCATGCACGGCCCTTTCGGAACAGTTCATCATGTACGACTCCAATTTTACTCAAAAGCAATTGTAATTGTAATCATGAAAATCAATGAAGTTCAACAGAATTTATGATGATAATTTTAATATGAGGCATATTATGTAATTATATTTATGTGAATAATTATTGAGTATTCCATAATATTATTCGTATCATTTCTTATGACATATGTACATATTTTGAATATTCATATTGTATGTTGGGATATTGCTTTACCTATAGAGTTTGTATTAACAGAATCCTGTCATTTTTTGTGGCAGGTATTGCACTAGAAGGATCACAGGACATGGTGTAAGATATCAAAAGTTGCAACAAGTAGATTTTAAGTTATATATTGCAAGTGTAAAATTGTATTTCTGACGTCTCGGTTGCTAGTAGCTCGGCCAATTGTAAAAGGGAGGTCGAGTATTAGTAGCCGGAACGTCACATCCTTGATCCAAAGGTTCAAGTCCGGGAAAGATGCGGTCTTAGTCAATGGAGACAAGTTCGTTACGTTCAACGTGTTCACCCCTGTGAAAGAAGAAAAATGAAACACAAAGAACAAAGTAGATGCAGAACAACATGGTTTGAAGAAATCATTTTACACCCATGGACTAAACTAAGAGAAATTCCACTAATAAGAGAAAAGATCGTGAGAGAAGTTACAAAGAATCCATTAGATCGTAACGGGAACATAGAGAAGAGGAAAGGGAGAGATTGAATGGCTCTCGGGAGAGGAGGAAGTGGGGATGGCTAGTTGCGGCCTGAGAATCTCTCTTCGACTATGTCATGTTGTTGGTTCATTCCCCTAGGTCACGTATTTATAGGGAGGAGAGGAATTATTTCCCTGACAGGAGTAGCTGGGGGTGTTTCTCTAAAGCCATTAGCATGTCCATTGTCAATTGGGCATTTTCACCATGTGTTCACAATATGCTGGTTAATGGAGAAGCAGGCGAAATTAAGTGACAAGTTATTCTTCTATAACTAATATTAAGGACTGATCTTGAAGAGATTCCCTAGATCCATTAAAGGGAGGTGGGGTGGAACAGGATAGGTCAGAGTAATCTTTTATTAAATTGTAGGAGACTGTTGAGTGGATTAAGTGCTCAAAGTGGAGTCTGGAGGTACAATTTATTGTGGATAAGCTTATTTTCACATAGTTGTCTATGATAGGATTCAACAAGAGACTTCAACGAAAAGGATATTTCTTAAGAGCCATGTGAATTTAGGTCAGTCCAGAACATTTAATTGGGGATTTTGACATCTTTGACCAAGTTGCCACATGAGGAACTGTGGTTGGGGTTTCTGCACTCATAACATATATCTCTTTTTCTTTCCAAGCAAGAGTTGCCGTCTTATGTGCTCTTTCGTATCTTTGTGGTTTCCTTATCCAAAGGAACTTGTTGAAGTGCTATGTAAGAAGAGCTAGATCAACATTTAAACTCTCCACAGTACTGTGCGCTTCCTGGATCACCTAAGGGATGCGTTGATATCTTCAATATCCTCAACAAACATCAAAGGATGATGTCGTCCAGGAATAACTTGTTGGGTCCTAGAGGAACGGCAGTGGCAAACAAGGTTGGGACTTGTCGAACCAAGTTTGGGAGGACCTGGAGACGGATTGCTCTGTGGTCGAAGGTTGGCCGGCGGAAGGCAGCCAAACGTGCATCGACACAGAGATGGCCACATGTTCTAACAGTGGTCGGCATAACGTTAGTGCCTGGAGTGAGGCCGTTGGCAAGTTTTCCTTTGAAGCCTGTCCTCCCACGTACATGCGGTTGCACCAAGTAATCAAGAATTTTACTAAGTACAAAAGAATACAAACATATGAGCTCTGCCTAGGGTTAGGAACCTCCCAGGTTAGGGACCTCCTCACAGACTGAACCAATGAATAAAATAAAGGGCGTGAGAGAGGAAATTGAAGAAGAATGCTCCTTCATGCGTTAAGAGACTTATTTATAACAAGGATGGATTTTTGACCATTGATGCATTTTTAAAGATGTTGACATGTGGCCCAAAGATCTTGAAATGCTAAGGATGAGAAATCCTCCTTGGATATTAAAAGTGTGCTTCACCTAGATTGCCCACTTGCACTGCATGCACATTCGGAAGCATTCCCTGCTGCCTTTTAAGTTGAATGCGAGTTCTATCGCCTCAATGGAAGAGATGTTGAAGAAGATAGCGCCCTATCCTTGAGGGAGGTGTCAGCAGACCCCGGGCTAGACCTCCAAGCAACCGCATCAGGGCATCACTATGGACCTAGTTTCACTGTCATTGTCAACTGCTACATGGATGGTTCTAATGGGGTGGGGATCCCATGTGTAAATATGTAGAAAAGAGTATATCCTAAGGGATAATCTTCTGTGGTCATCACTACAAGAAGTTCATGGGACTAGAATCCCATTGGTCTAAATGAGTTGGAAGGAGTTAGGCTCCATGATAAAAGCATATGATGCAAGGTCCTTCCTAATTAGGCTCGAAGTTGTTGACACCTAGCTTGCTCTTGACGAGGTTGCATTTGTGTAATACCAAGTAACATGTGGAGAATATGCGCAAGTTAACTTGATAGTTGTAATATTGTTCAATGTGGTGCTTTTACTCTAGCACCTTTAGTGCAGCTCTATCTGTGGCATGTCCTCTACAATAAAGGTGCTCATGATGGATGATGTGAAATGTCGGGTAACGCTCCTGATCATTATCTTCTGTCTGTGACCCATCATGGATAAACACCAAAGATTGTATTGACTGTTGTCAGAAGATGTTAAGATGGTTTTTCTACCTTATAGTTGGATGCATTCATTTACCTTCCAGCCCAATTGGCATCTTGGCAAGGCTTCCTTTGTCGAAAAGGATTGTTGTCTACCGACTTACGGTAATATTTGTTGCATGCCTGCAAAGGCAAGGAATTCCTTCAAAATCCCCTGATCAATCACTCTATCATTCCAAGACCTCAGCATGTGACGACAAAGGAGCGCATGTCCGCAAGCTGCAACATTTTTAAGCGTCAACTCAATAAGGTGGATCAGACTTCTTCTTTGATAGGTTGATTAGGCCTTGCTTCTATGCTGCCATCTAGACTTCAAACATGGGGTGGCTAAGTTCATGATGAGCCTCATAAGTAGGAGGATCCCGACTCGTCAATTTCATTCTGCGATTCCCGAATAATGACTTGCACGAGGCTTGGAATTGGAAGAGGAAGCGTCGAAGGTGCCTTTCATTTTTTTCTTCCTTTTCTTGTGCATCCCCCATCTAGACATATTGGCTTACCAAGCTGAGAAGCTCCAAAAGGTTCCAGGGCTTACGAAGACTCAGTGAATCATGAGAGGTTTCCGTCTATCAGCCATCGACAGCAGGCATAAATAGAATGTCATGCTCTGTGTCTTCAGCCTTTGCAACAGCTGTGAAAAACCGATTTTTGTAATCCCTGATGACGTCTTTTGAGTTTGTTTAGATGTTAGAGAGAGCAACACAGAGACAACCATCTTGGTGACTTAGAGGAAGTGGGATAGGAGTTTTGACTTCAGGTAATCATACAATTAGACTACCCCATCAAGCAACTGGGTATACCAACTCAAGGTAGAAAAAAGGATGCCACCTCAAATCCTTAGACAAGCTTGTGTTCATATGTAGTTCCCTTGTAATAGTCAAGCTTAGCAGGTTAATAGTCCTCTGAGAGAGAAGTAGCACAAATCAGCTCAAAAAGTGGGGAATCAATATCAAAGGAGAAGAATGTTTCAGAAGCAAGTCTGCTCTTGCTATTAGTGAGGATGAAATTGTACCTAAATAGCGAGGCCCCCTACTTAGGGGAAGGTATTGTGATGGAACTGTTATTGGGTTTGGTTGGTCGAATGTAGCATTGTGATGGAACTGTTATTGGGTTTGGTCAGCTAATCATTTGGCCGACCAATAGGAAGGGAGCTGACATGACAGTAGTGGGCCCACTCAATGCAAACGTGACGCCCATCCAATGGTCGACCAAACGATTCGGCTGACCGAAACCAATAATTTTCCGTTGTGATGAGTGGGAAGTGGTCATTTGCCAACTAATTTTCAATTAATATTAGCCTGGACAGCCACCACATCATCCATTGCTTAGAGACTAATGGAGCCTAATATTGACATAATAGTACTTTGTGCGCAGTAGTGATGAAAGACAAATCATCCTTATACGAGTGTGATTGCTTAGTAGTTGATAGCAGTAGAGCAAAGCGAGAGAACTAGCGGCAAATGAGAGATTCAACTAGTAGATGAAGAAAGATGCACCAATAACTCACAATCTCTCTCGGGTTGTCCTCTGGTAAACTAGGAAAGGTGATTGAAGAGTCACATGAGAATATGGAATATAGCACGATAACCCATAGTTAACCCGCACAGTCTTTTAGAGTATTGAGAGCTAGATTTGACTAGGCACTTAGGCGAAGTTCCCAAAAAAAAAGTCCATCTGGATTGATAAGATTACCACATGGACATCCTGAATTGAAGCATCACCTAATCCACATAAAGCATTAGGAAAGAAGAAAGGGGCAAAATCATCCCATAGCTGAATTATTTACTGATGTAGTTGAAAAAAGCAATGATTTTCATTGTGCCAGACAACCACCTCAATCCCTTATGTGCAGAGAAAAAGAATAAGGAAACTTCAACCAAGTCAGGAAAATTCACATTTATGGATAGATCATATACTTCAATATTGTAAAAATTTAGTACTCTAGGATAGTCTGCAACCAGTAGACTCGAAGAACCTCCTCGAGGACATTCAAGGGTACTAACCTCAAAAAGATTACCTTCCAAAGGAATTTAAGAAAAAATACCAGTGATAAGTTGGGTAAAAATGCATCACTATCAATTAGCTAAAGTTAAAAATATGTACATAAGAAAAAAAAACATCAATAAGCTCAAGTTGAGATCATGTCTGACCTCAAGCTAGACATTCCAGCTCAAGTACTTGAGAAAGTGTAGCTATCTGAAATCTCAAGCTTCAACATATTAACTCGAGGGCTTGAGAACACAATTTCTTGATGATAATATCAACTCATAGCCTTTAAGACTATTCTCAAGGATAGAGCCAACAAACCTGCAGCTGATAAAAACACCTGACACCAGAATATTAGAACGATAGTGATGCGCGAAGGTGCAGGGATGAAATATAGGGGAAGACCAATGCACAATGCAAAACTAACCCTACAAAGCATAATGAGATAAAACAAGTGTAATCGAGAGGGCTAGGTTTGTACCTTACTACAACTGAAACAAAGAAGTTTCTTCTCCTACGACTTCGTGCCTCAGCACTTCTTTTTAACTCATCCTCTGACAAGCGAGTGACACAAAAAAAGTGAGCAACAAAAGAGAAGAGAACACAAACACTCAAAACCTCCTAGCTGCAGTCCTCGTGAGGGAACTAATTAATAGATTAAATAGAGCTCCAACATCAATAATTCAGATGCAATTTAACCAAACTATAAACAAAATAGAGCTCCCATCTGCAGCTGAAGAGAAACACTCAAAACCTCCTACCTGCAGACTTCAGGAGGAAACTAGAGATAAAATAGAGCTCCTAAATCAAGAATTCAGATGCAATTTAACAAAAAGAAAAATAATATATACAAAAGTCAGTGCTGGTGAATCACTAGTTCGCTATACTAATGAATGTCACCATGGGTCGTAGTTCACTCTTCTAAACAATAAGGCCAAGAAATTGTTTAGTTCATGTTACTTACATAAGGACACTAAATATATCCAAGAAAAGGTGTCTTTTAGTGCATACTTTTTGTAGATGATATTCTTCTTATTGATAAGACTAGGTATGGGGTTAAAACGAATTATGAAAGAATACCTTACAGCTTAAAAGTTTTCATCTTAGTAGAAGTAAAACCACATATATGGAGTAGAGTTTTTTTTTATAATGATACGGAGTATAAATTTAATTAATGTAGAAGAAATTGTATTAAAAAGTGACATTTAATGATCAAGTTACTAGAAAGAGTGATTATAAAAATAAAAAACAGTTACTAGGAGGTGTTAGAGATTTTAGATATCATATACCAATCATACAAAATAATTGTAAAATAGAATATAATGTTATTAACAGAATTCAAGCAAGATATATAAAGTGTAGAATGTATCTAGTCTATTGTGTGAAAGAAAAATTCTACTTAAACTAAAAGGAAAATTTTATAGGACGGTGGTAAAACCAGCGATATTATATGGTACTAAATGCTGGCTTATAAAGCAAAAATACATAAATAAAATAAGTGACAGAAATAAAAATGTTAAAGTGAACAAGTGAGTATACACGAATATACATGATGAGAAATAAGTATTTGTGAGAAAGTTGAAATAGCCTTAATTGTGAGGATAAGCTCAGAGAGAGAGCTTAGATTTTTTTTTATGAAAAAAAATTGCAAGAAAGAGAATTGAGATATTGAATCTTACCCATATAAAAAGGGAAAAAGAAAACAAAAAAACAAAACAAGAAACTAAAAAACACGGTCTTAGATATTTGCAGCTAAATGAGAAGCTGTTATTTGATAAAATGTAATGAAAATAAAGGACTTATATAGCTGATCTCACCTAATAGGATAAAAGCTTGGTTGTTGCTAATGTATGATATTATTCTAATTCACATACCATTATTGTGATTTTTGTGAACTTTGTTTTGTTGTGGTTTCCTGCTAAGTCATAGTTTCACATGTGTTGGCTCTGGGTGGGGTGGCAATTTTATGATATTTCATTTCTATTAACATGGAAAAACATTACATTATATCAAAAGCACATCACATTATATTATAAACAACATTTCACAATATAAAGAATCCACCACTCAACTGATGGAATGGTTGAACATGCTCCTCTCTCTTCTTGAATAAAGTATTAGTAATTACAAGATCATATGCTGAAGACAACTCTAAAATAGTTTCACTCCTCATTTATCTCTCCAAAACCATATCTACCATGGATACTATTAAATTCCTCAGCAACACTTCCAATATGTACATTTAAATCTCCTTCAATAAATAATCTTTCCTCCTGAGATATCTCTTGTATTAACTCTTCTAAATTATTCCAAAATTTTTTCTTTATGCCAACTTGGGGAGCATACACATTTACAATGTTAACAGTCATTCCATTGATTATAATTTTTAAAGCCATAATTCTATCACAATTTCTCTTAACTTTCACTACGTGATCCTTCAAGCTCTTATCCAGAATTATACCCACTCCATTCTTGTTTTTATGTCATCAATTTCCTTAGCTTTCTCTCCAACCCATTTTGTTTCCTGCAGGCATAAAATATTAATCTTTCTATGAATCATAATATCCACCAACTCCATTAGCTTGCCCGTCAGGCTGCCTATATTAAGGCAAATAATTACAACACCAAGCAAAAGCCCAAAAATTGATATATAATTCAAGATACAACAATCACTGCAGATGAAGGGAAAAAAATGAGGTCAGCATCAACCTTCTTTCATATGGAATTAACAACTGATAAATTGTCAAAATCTGTCAAGAGTTGAAAGGGAGAAAATGCAATAATCCTTTTCTAATAAGGAAAGGACAGTTACATATTACAACTTTACAGATAAAAGATATGTGATGAGATGAGGTTTTAACATGTTCAACATCATTAAATGAAAAGGTCTAAGTAAGCGAATCCAAATCAAAATGATAAAAGAAAAGGGGCGTCGAAAGAAAACAAAAGATACGCACAATTTTTACTCCTGCTTATAAAGACCATTGATTGAATGAACAGAAAGCCATATAACAGACCCCAACTTACTAACAAATCATGATTGAGGTTTCCTTGCCTTCCATTTACATGTCCAAGTATCTTTGAAAAGAAGGAAACATAATGAAAATATAATGGAAAAACCACAGTAGTGCCATTCTAATATCACAATTGTTTTCTGTAACTCAAATCGAATTACACTTGATCCACTCATGCTTACTGTTGACAACCCAAAAATATCAATGCTCTCGAATGATTTGTACTTACAAGACCAGTTTCGTTGCCAAATTATACGCTACACCTTATTCAGCAATTATTTTGAGGCTAACTAACCTCATAACAAACATCTGTAGGTCATATATCCTTCATGCAATTTTTTCTTCCTCAGCCAAAGGTCAAATTTACTTCAAAACGGACTTCTTTACCCTCGTAAATAAAACAAAGCAACCTTTCAGAAAAAAAGAAACCAAATAAAATTCATGAGTAAAGCAAATAGACTTGCCCATCAACAGAAAACTGAACACTATAGAATATGAGCAGAGTGATTTCAGGGTCTTAAGATACTACTATCCAGATACAAAAAACAGTTTAGGAACCGAAGCAGAACTAAGAAGGACAACAAAAATCACACAGGATTAAGCTGATAAGAACTAAAAATTATGCCATTGTAGTTTATAACAGCAACTATAGGTGATTATCTCTAAATGAGCAGCAAAGAGGAAAGGCTAGTTGTTTAAATCAAGGAAAAACAAGATAGGAAACGATACAACACAATAGAAAACCAAGGGCAAAATATACCTAATAGCATAACAAAAATTGTTGTGAAAGTCATGATAAGTATAATCTTAGAAGCACCACCTTCATCCTAACCGGCCACATGGCTGAACTTATCAACTATAACAATTATCCTGACAGTTTGTAGATTTGGCTTTTGACCTCCCAGCTCTGGCACCTGCAAGCCCTCAAAAACCACTGCAACGCTAATAGTCATCCTTGAGGCCCAATGCTAGATCCAACCTTCTCAGAGCACAACTCCCAAGGCTCAGGTCCCAAGGTCAAGCTCTCGAGCCGATATCCATGAAAAGCCTTCAGATTGGAGTGTCTTCGAGCACCCAACCTTCAGCAGCGAAAGTTGAACTCCCGAGCTCAACAAAGTCTTGATTTCCTACTAAGGTGTACTTCCTCCCTCTATGAAGGGTATACGTACAAGTAGGAAAAGTAAAAGAATCAACACATAACTATCTACCACCTGCCGACCCATCTGCCCATGCATGTCACTTTCCTTACTATGTGGGCAGGCTGGGCTTATGTATCGCACCTTCCCAAAGGAACTACACAATATATTCGCATGCAACTACTCATTCGACATTACTCCAGAATATGCCAATAAAAAGATTGCAAGCATTTGTCCATAAACACCCTAAGGCCCTGTTTGACGTGAAGACCAAAATAATATTAATTTAAAAAACAATAATAATAATAATAAATAAAAAATTTTAATCATTTTACACAAATTCTAATATAAAAAAATATTATTTTACTTCACATACTTAACAATTTTTAATAAAAAATATCAACTTTATTTCACATCCTAAGTTAAAATACTCGATTCAAATATTTTGGTCTAGAATGTAAAATGAGGTTGATATTTTTATTAAAAATTACTGAGTATGTGAAGTAAAATAATATTTTTATATTAGAATTTATGTAAAATAATTTAAAAAAATATTTATTATTATTATTGTTATTTTTTAAACTAGTACTATTTTGATCTTCGCACCAAACAGGGCCTAAAGGAAGGAAACAAGCAAAGCAATTGCCCAAAGACTCACATACTCATTCCTTTGATTCTCAATGTCATTCTGCCCTTGCTGTAGTTAGTTAGGCACCTTTGCGACTATTCTTCAGCACTTCGATAACACTTGCAATCTTTATCTTTTTCTTCTAGTTTTCCTTTTGTTTGATCTTGTCAATCTTTACTTAATGATGTGCTGAAGCTTGATATGAGTTACGAAAATTCTATCTATGTCTAACCTAAGTTTGTCTACGGAATCAATATTAGTTAACTTAGGTGGCATGATATACTACTCAATCATGCTACTCAGATGAAATCCTAAATAAAAATAAATAAATAAGTAAATTGCAGTTTTTTTAATAATGAAGTCAAACAACTTATCGAAAATAAGGTAAATGAAACCAAATAAACATTCAAAAACTTAATTTCAGATTATATGTAATTATTTCGTAATCAATAGGTAGGCCGAATTAGTGGATCTCTCCCACACAAGTTGACGCTTAATTTTGGTTTTCCGGCAAGGTCAATTTCGAAAAACTGGCTTGACTTGTTTGGTGGAGTTTAACTAATGATACTAGGCATATTTTTTCGATTTTCACTTAAGCATGAAATAAACCAATCTTCACTAAAGTGTTTATCCAAATCAAATAAATGAATTAATACAAACAAAATTATTTGATGTGTTGCAAGTCCACATTGTGGTGGTGTATTGACTGCCAACCACTACATTCATTAGCACAAATCAGAGAAAAGACTTGGTTGATGCTTTTTTCTATAGTTAAGCTAAATTCTGCAAGCAGATCACAAAACTATTGACTTCCAAAAAAAGTCATCGTCTACTCTAAGAAATATTTTTCTTTATATTGAAAGTCTTGACTGGACATATTCAAGATGAAGTGTCTTGGTGTATGCTCTTCGCAGATGATATTATCCTTGTTGAGAAAACTAAAGAGGGAGCTAAAGCGAAACTCGAGTTTTGAAGGAATGCTCTAGAATTTAAAAATTTTTATCTTAGTAAATCAAAAAAAGAATATATGGAGTGCACATTTAATTAAAAAAGAAATACTTATATTGAAGATGTGACAATTGGTGATCAAATTGTCAAGAAGAGTGAGCGCTTTAATACCTTGAATCAATCATTAGCAGGATTCAAGCAGAATGGGTAAAATAGAAAAATGTTTCTAGTGTATTGTGCGATAGAAAAATTTCATCCAAACTTAAACATGAATTTATAAAACTACAGTAATGTCAACGATGATATATGGTGCTGAATGCTAGCTTATAAAAAGAAAATATACAAATAAAATAAGTATTGCAAAAAAGAGTCCAAAGTATGATCAGCAAAATGATTTTGGTTTTAAGAAGAACCTGGTGTAAGACAAGAATCAATACAAGCATGCAAGTGCACGGAACTTCTCTCATCAAAAATGGGGTTCTCCGTTAAACCCGATAGTCACTTTGGGTTCACACAAACAGCCAAAAGAATCTAAGCATGAGGGATCCTTCTCAAACCCTTTGCCAAACTATGGCTTGGCGAAACATCTCAGCTGCCTCTTATGAATGTGGACAAGGGATTTTCAACAATGATTCTAGAGAAGATGGGAATTTGGCCGAAGCTCTATCTTCTCTGAGAATAAAAGCTTACATTTTAAGCCTAATCCCACCTAAATCTTACATATTTAAGGGGGGAGACTTGGCCATTATACTAGTACAATTTGACATTACAACGTTGGGAATGTATAGAGTAAAGTAGACATGGACTAGAGTTGATTTGGCAATGCAGAATTTTGCTGCTCGCTGATTGAAACGGGTGGGGACACAAATCAATATTGAATTGGATGGCTAGGATGATGTCAAGTGCTGAATCAAAATTCAAATTCAAATTAATTAGAGCTATTAGAGATTTCCATATTAGCTTTATTTAGATTACATTTGATTTGATTTAATTCAGAGCATATTTGAGATGTTTGAAAGACTCACCATATTTAGAGCTGATTTTATTTTATTGTAATAGAATTAGTTCCATATTTGCTTTTATTTATTTGGTATTTTATTTCCTACATTCAATATTGTATTTTCAAATTTCTTTATGGGACCTCTCTATATAAAGAGGTCGCCTTGCACTGTAAAAGAGATAACATTTGATGAATGAAATTATGTTTGAGTTTTCTAAGAGCCTAGATCCGAGTTAAGGGGTCGATATTTTGATGAAGGAAAGGGTAGGGTTAGCCTTTGGTAAGAATCTTTAAATTAGCCTACTTATCCACTTTTCAAAAAAAAAAAGATAAAAAAAAAATCTTTGCGCACTCACCTACCTCCGAAGCTCTCTCCACTAACACTGCCTTCGCCTCCGTCGACCTGCCGACTACCCGCGAGAGCCAGCTTCAGCCGTGCGGCCAGCCACTGCCCACTAGTTCTGCCTTCTGTAACATCGTGCACACTGGTTCGGTCATCTCAAATCTCGTGCACGACCTTTGGCCTTCTGCAACCTTCCGCGCCCGACGTTTGGCCTCTGCAACCTTGTGCACGACATTGGACCAAACTTTGATCCCGTCGATCTCTTGCAACATCGAACACGAGGCTTAAGCCAACGGCCTCCTCCATAACATCGGCTACGATGTTTTCAACCCGCCTGGCTGCGACCAGATCAGTTAACCCTCATAGCCAGTGACTCTTCTCTGATTCAAATCGTTGATAAATTCTTTCTCGAACCCAACTAAGCTGATTATTTGACTTCAACACAAATTATTCGCTTGATTTGGGTTATTTATTTGGCTCTAATTGTGTGACCCGATATTTCTTTGTGTCAATTACTGTTGGATTTAACTGTGAGGCGTCTGTCCTAAATTCCTGAACTTCGGATCTTATTTATTGAATTTAAATTGACGCCCTAATCTAAATTGATAAATCTTTATTTATCATACGATCCAGTTAAATTTTAATTTTAAAATATCTTAATTTACGGGATTCAAAAACCTTATTTATCATATAATTTATTTAAAAAATATTTTTCTCTTAATTAAAATAATTTGCTAATCAATTTTGCTGAATATAAATATAAAATATCATTTGCAATTTATTTTTTTTCCGTTCTGCATCAGAAACTCTCCTAGATTTGTGGGTTTAGGAGACTTATGGTAATCTAGTTTTTGAAATTGGGCTATGCTAAATTTTGAGGAGTTTAGAGTTTCGAGATGGGGATGGAAGTGCTGGAGCCACCTGAGTCTCTTCAAAAGCCGAATGCCTCATTTTCAACACATTCCTTGGGGATCGGGTTTTAACATCCAAGGTTTTCCCCGATGTCAACATCGCCTGTTTGTCTGCCAAGGTCACAATCCAACATCCTCCTACTGAAGGCGCCCTTAATGTTGATTCCCAACACTCGCCTCATATTATTTCTCAACTTACCTAATCCGTTAACTTCTCTGCGCTGATGTTGATACATTTATGGTGTCATCAACTATGTTGATGCCAGATACGCACAACACGTTTTGTTCGTGGCGATGCCAACTTTAACGCATTTGGGCCTTACCCTTCTTTTGTTTGCTCTCTCTCCATCCCTCCCCTTGTAGAGAAATGGACGACAAGTGATAGATTAGGCAGTCAATTTGAGTACCCCAAGTTGATCCCTAGATCATAGAAAAATACAATAGGGCTAGCACTATTGAGATACAAAGGGAACAATCTCCCTCCCTCCCCCATCCCTCCCTCTCTTGTAGAGACATGGATGGCATATGAGAGACTAAGACCTCGTTTGTTTCAAGGTTTTTTTAGCTCAACACAAATTTAAACTGTAAAAATCAATTTTATTATACATCTAACACAAATATAAATCTTAGAATTAGCTTTATTTCACATCTTATGCACTTTTTAATATTAAAATAAAGTTCTTTGATATTAAATTTAAAAAATAAATTAATTTTTTTCACTTGTCTAAAAAAAAAACTCGAACCAAACGAGGCCTTAGGCAATTGATTTGAGTACCTCAATTTAATCTCTAGATACAAAGAAAAATATAGAGAGGAGGCCCTAGTGAGAAACAAGGGGAACAAGATCCCTCGAATTCACAACAAAAAATTGCCAATGTGGGGTAGGACAGTAGGAGGGTAGGGAAGATATGCTTACTAAATAGGAGCATACAAATAAAATAAAGAAAAAGGGTAAAGAGTGGGGGGTTTGCAATTGCTACAAACAAGCTTGCAAAGAGAATACAATAAAAATGCTTCGAGAAAACTAACTTAAGACTCTGCTTGGCTCATGGCTAAGATAGCCATGCCTAAAAAATCTAACAACAATATGGCATCATTATTTTAGCTACTGATATTATTTTAGCTATAGCTATTTTAGCCACGAGCCAAATGAGGAGCCTAAGGCTCCGTTTGGTTTGAGAAAATTTTAGCTATGGCTAAAATTTCCTCCAACTAAAAATCATATTTTATTTTTAAAAAAATAAAATAATATTTTACATCTCATTTTACACAAACTTCAATATTCAACAATCACTTTATTTTACATTAAATATAATTTTTAATATAACTAACTCACTTTATTTCACATCATACGCATTTTTTAAGAAATTATATAAAATTTTTTCAAATCATCTTTTTTTCTTCCAACCAAATAGAGCCAATAGTTTGGGAATGGATGATTTAACCCTTTTGATAAGTTATTGGACAGGAATACAAGAGGCATTAACGGCTATGCCTTGCAAGTTGAAACATATTGAAGCAACTGAAACATTTGAAAATTTACGAACCAATAGTTTGGGAAAAAAAGGAACCATCTCCTAAAAGAAATCCAGATAACCCTTTTTACTTGTTCCAATAAACAGCAGGTTCATAAGTAATAGGTGAAAACGATAAGCCTCTCCCAACGTTCTGCACTTTAAAAAGAAAAGGATGCACTGAGGATTTGACTGTTGGCAGTGTTAGCATAAGTAGAATAATCACCAAAACAAAAAGTACAAATAGTTACGTGAGTTTCAATCATTAAAAAAGATCAAGGTAGAACCATCCTGAGTAGACAAGATAAAACATGCACAATAAACACCAAAGAGCTTTAAGTAGAGAAACACCAAATCTATAAATCATCCCATAAATAACATGCGACTACATTGCTTAAAAATACATTTTTATCTTTAACAATGGATCTCAAATGTAGCATCATTATTCCAAACGCAAGAAAACATAGAAGTGAAACAGCAACAATAACAAATAAGCATGATTGAAAAGTCGAAAAGACAAACCAGAACTGCCAACCAGAAGAAAGATCAATTTAAAGAACCACAGCACCAGCCTTGCTCTCTCGAGCAAGCTTTGTCCATTCAGTGTGGAATGAACCGGGACGATCAATCCTCTCATATGTGTGAGCCCCAAAAAGGTCCCTTTGTGCCTGGACAAGGTTTGCCGGAAGCCTTGCTCTTCTATAGGTGTCAAAGTAAGCAAGACTGGCACACATCCCTGGAGTACTGATCCCTGCTTCAATTGCCAATCCCACAACTCTCCTCCATGCTCCTTGTCTTTGCACCATCTCTCTTGCAAACTCAGGATCCACAATCAAATTCGCCAAACCTCTGTTACGCTCGTAAGCCTTCTTGATTCGATCAAGGAACCTTGCCCTTATGATGCAGCCACCTTTCCAAATCCGAGCCAGTTCCCCTAAGTTGAGGTTCCAAGCCTTCTCCTCACTTTTTGCCCTGAGCAAGTTCATCCCTTGAGCGTAGCTGCATATCTTGGATGCGTAAAGCGCCTGCCTTACGTCATCAACCAGCCCCTTCTTTTCAATGGATCGACTCCTCTTGACAGAGACGTCTCCATTGATCCCAGCCTCATCTAAAACTCTAGCAGCAGATTCCCTCTCTTCCTTGAGCCCGCTGAGGTACCGGCAGTCAAGGGAAGCAGCAATGGTGGGGGCAGCAATCGATAGCTCAGCCGCCTGCTGGACCGTCCACTTGCCAGTTCCTTTCATCCCGGTTCTGTCAAGAATCTTGTCAACGAGCTCTCCCTCACCGTGCTCGTCCTTAACTTTAAAAATGTCAGCGGTTATCTCGATGAGGAAACTCTCGAGCTCACCGCGATTCCACTCGGCAAAGATTTCAGCGAGCTCCACGTTAGACAGGCCTCCGATGACCTTGAGGACATCATAGGCCTCAGAGATGAGCTGCATATCACCATACTCGATGCCATTATGGACCATCTTAACAAAATTGCCGGAGCCCCCCTCGCCCACGTATGTGACACAAGGGCCGTCGTCGACCTGCGCAGCGACGCGGGTAACAATCTCCTCTATATTCCCGTACGCCTGGAAGGAGCCGCCGGGCATGAGCGAGGGTCCATGGCGAGCTCCGTCCTCCCCACCAGAGACGCCCATCCCGAGATAAAGGAGACCGCGGGCGGAGGCCTCACGGATACGCCGTTCGGTATTTTCATACCACTCGTTCCCCCCGTCGATAATGGCGTCGCCGGGCTCCATGAACTGGGAGAGCGTGGAGATCGTCTGGTCCACGGGAGCACCGGCCTTGACGAGGATGATGATGGACCGCGGCCGCTGGATCGAAAGCACAAATTCTCGAGGGGAGTGGTGGCCGTTGAGGGGGAGACCCCCCTCAAAGGTGGCTCGGCCAACCGTCTCGTCGACCTTGGACGCTGTCCGATTGTAGACGGAGATCGGAAAGCCCTTCTCGGCTATGTTGAGAGCCAAGTTCTGGCCCATGACGGCCAGCCCGGCAAGCCCGATCCGCGACAGTGCCGCCGCCTCCATCTGGACTTAGGGTTCCGGCGGAAGCTCCAAGGAAATGAGTAGCAGGCAGAACCCGGCGGCGGAGGAGAGTTGTGGGGATGGAAGCGACATCGGACGGAGATAAAATAGGGCTTCGGCACTCGCGATACGTGTAGCCTACTGTGTAGCCGGAACCAGTTCGGTGCGAGCCAAGCCGCCAGGAGATCTGAACCAGGCTGCACAGGAGGCTACATTGCCTTGAATTGGAACTTCGAGGTTTAGAATCTATTTGATATATTTTAGGCAGTCAAAATCTTAAATTTATTTATAAAAAAATTTAAAATTAATTTATATCTCATTTTACATATATTTTAATATTAAATAATTATTTTATTTCACATTCAATATAATTTTTAATATAATTAATTTATTTTATTTTACATTATACATATTTTTTTAAAAATTTTTATAAAAATTTTTCAAATTATTATTTTTTCTTTCAATTAAACAAAGCCTAAAGATGTAACTATTCGTTCTTCAAAAAATACATATAATTACTATTTAATAAAATTGCTAATTAAATTTAAAGTTTTAAAGATTATATGAAGATTTTAGATTTTCTTCTAATATTAATTGCATTTAATTTGTTAAAAAAGTTAATTTTTAAATACTACATATTCTTTATACATGATCAAAAACTTTAATTTCAATTAAAAATTTTATATATAAGTGATGCTATATAAATAAAAATTTACTTTTGTTAATGTAAACCCTTATCATAAGAATCATATAAAAATTCTACTTGAATTATAAATTTTGAATCACTAAAAAATTTAAAAGCATTTGTAATTTTTAAGTTAAGCTAAAAGATATTTTTGTTTTACATTAATCTAAAAATTTTATATTTCTTGCCATCAAAAAGAAAATAAGTTTCTTGTTTTATATAAAAATATTTTACGTTCCGATCAATCCTATGACATAATTTGAATTTCATGTTTTACCATTTAATCAATCTAAGAAATCTTCATGACATGTTCTAGCTCTCCAAACTTACAACAAAGCTATCTAGACACACATCGAGACTGTCCTCTTCTCCATATACTCCATCCACTGATGCTATACCTTAAATGACGGGTGATACTTATCTAGTAGACTATTTTTGCTTAACTCGTAGCATGGATGTAGGACCGAGCACCTCTATGGATCATGTAATTATTATATTTTTCTATTCTCTTTCTCTCTCTCTCTAATTTTCTATGATGACCACTCACACATAAGAAGAGAAATAGAGAAAGTAATGAAAGAAGCATTTATTTAAACTAATGCTACTATAAAGGTTCACATCACAACAACTGAGTAAAAATTAATTACTAGAAAAGATAAGCAAATGGTAAGGGCCATCAAAGTCTCTACTAGCAATAGAAAATGAAAGTCTCTCCTTTAGGCAAAACAAGAAAAATATTTAGATCTTCTCTTGGTTGGCATTCTCCACACCTTTATGATTTTGTGTACTCGTAATTATCACATTAGTAACAGTAGTCCGTTAAAACAGACTCATAAGTTATATATTAACAAAGCCTTCACAATAAAAGTATTAATTGATGATATTTGTAATAACAAGATAATTTGATATAACAATATAATAATTAACTTTAGTAAGGTATGATATACACAATAAACAAATTCAAATAATTCCTTGGTTTGCATGGCAAAGATAACATAAGTATGAAAATGAACAAGTACAGATACAAGAATTGATCAGATGTTCTTTTTATTTACTTCATTTTTTATCTTAAAGGCCTGTGATTTCTTACACCATGCCACAGTTATTTTTTACATTATAAGGGATCGTCAACCCCTAGCTCTAATTGCAATACACGCTGTTACGTCTAAATATCATATAAGGTCTTTTATATAGTGCTAACATATTTACTTTAGTAGCAACATATCTGCAATTTTGGGGTCATCACCCCTATGCCCTATAGGTAATAGATGCCATCGCATCATATACATGTCATATGCTCTAGCCAACGCAAATGCAAAATTCCAAAGAAATCACTTCTAGTATTAATTCGTTTTCACATTCAAAGTCTTATTTTACAAGTTATTTACATACCAAGTCCATATACTTGCTCCAACCATCAAATATATCTCATAATGTATGATGACAAGTTCATACACTTGTCCTCCCATAAGTATTATGATCAAAAGTTAAATAAGTTTAGTTTTATATTAAAATAACTATACAATATTCACCATAGAATAGTTGATTAAACTGTCCAATTGATATACCAGATGGTCTGATCAGTCACTGCCTAATCCAAAGCCAGCCATTAAGCATTGGATAGTTCGTTCACTAATAAGATAGTCTGATCTCTAGTTTTTATCGGCAGATCATCAAATCAGACAATCTGAAATCTTTAATTGCCCACTCCCATGCTATCGAACAGTTTGACCTTGAAGTTGCCTGATCGAGACCCGAACAAGATCCATGGATCATTTTCTTAAAGTTTTAAGCCCCAAATTGCCTCCAAATCTCAAATCACTTACAAATTAACAATTCTAACACATTTCTAATAGAGAAAACACGATCAACAAATTTTTCATGAACAAAAGATGAATCAAACAACATGATTTTCATATTGTCTGCAACAAATACAATAAAACATGAGCATTGCCATGTAGATCAAGATTTTTAGGCATTCAAACAAATAACTGTCATTGGCTTTACAAGTGAAATATAAAAAAGGGCAAATTACATCTAGGTCTTTAAGTTTAACTTTTAATATCGCGCAGGTCCATGTTTTTAAATTTATAACATCGGAGTCCCTGAGTTTTAATAAATATCAAATGAGTTTTTTTTATTTTTTTAATTATTAAATTTTTTTAAAATTACTGTTTTACCTCCTGTCGTTCTCTCTCTCCTCTCGATCCGCCGCATGCGCCCGCGCAGCTGCTGGCGGTTTCGACTACCGTGCGAAGTGTTTGACGGCGGCCGCGCGTGTGCGCCGGATCGGGAGGAGAGAGAGGTGGCCTCTCTCTCTCTTCCAGATCCGGCGCACGCACCCGGGTCGGGCTGCCGCCGGCTGGGTCTGCGGTAGCCCACTGTAGCGCAGCCGCCGGTGGGTCGCGCTCG
>JAEMOT010001977.1:138745-161261 GCA_019297695.1 Apostasia ramifera | reverse complement strand
TATATATATAATATTTAGAGGAGAAATGAAAGAAGAATTTCAATAAAAAAAAAACAAAGTAGATAAGATATGTTATTTTTCTTAATAAATTTATTTAAATCAAAGGTTTTAAAATTCTATTTTGATCACAAGTTAAAAAATATCAGATTCAAAAGTTTAGATTTCACTATTGATACATGTCATGAATATTTAAATTTTGAATATTTATAAAATTTTGTATTAAAAATGTGAGAATTTCAACTAAAACTTAAAAAAAATATTCAAATTTTGAATATTCGAATAATCAAAATTGAAATGAAATCAAAACTATGATTTGAAAATCGCATGAATTTTTTTCAATTCATTTTTATACTCAATTTATGATTGGCATGATAAATAAGCAAACATACAAATTTAGTTTTTACAATTAATATTTAAGATTTACATAAACATTATAGCTAGATGATATTTATGCAAAGGGAATAAGATTAAATATAATACATCCAAATTAATTTTTTTGTATGCTTCAAATTTAAATTAAGAATAAAATTGATAATTAAATATTATACTAAAAAAAAATCTAAGAAATCTGAATCGATATTAATTAATTAAAACAGCATATATTCAACTCAAAGTTTGAAATTTCCTTTTGAGTTGTGGTCGGCTCAATTGTTGGTTTGAAAGATTAATTTTAATTTAATTTAAGATTAATTCTATATAGCTATATTTGTCTTAAAATATGAATAAAATAAAATAAATAATAAATTGCACTCGTGCTATCGAGATTTTATGAGCATTACAAATGAGTCATAAATTTGTAAAGTCACTCAATTGATTTCTTTTGAGGCTCCTCCAAGTAAGTCGATCAAGAAAAGGTGGGAAAAATAAAAATCAAACAAAATTTGAATAAATTGAATTGAAAATCGAACTAATAGGTTCGATTTTGATGAAATAGAAATCGATGATTTCAATTCAGACTAAGATTTTTACTATAAAAATTCGACAGATAAATAAAACTTTTACCAAATTTATGTGCCACTTACTCCAATGCAATTAAAATATACATAAATATTATTAAATATTAACATTATGCATAAATCTAAATTATTATTTAATTATTATTTATTTAATTTAATTTAAAATACAATAATCATCATGGATCTAAAAATAATTTATTATTCAATTCGACTGCTTCTCTATCGAATCTGGTTCTTGTAATCCTCATCACTTTTATTCCAATTTCTCTTATTTTTCTATCATCAATGATCCATTTGTCAATATTGAGGTGATATTTAAATATTATTTTTTAGGTCGCAATAACATCAAAATTTTATTTAATTTTTTCATAATGTTATATAAACTTATTAGAAAATTAAACAAATATCTTATCATTAAAAAATATCATGACAAAAATTTATTTTATTTTAAGAAATAATTGAAAAATAGAACCCCAATAATATTTTACAATAAATTTGTTTTATTTTCTTACATATTTTATAAAAAGTTAATCAATTTTTTTTTACAATTCATATGTATATTAACTCCGAAAAATTCATAATTTTTTTCGATTTTTCTTTTCCTTCTTACCAAATGCTGGCTAAGCTGCGCGTCTATAGGCGTTTATGCCATTATAGACGTTTAATTCGAATGAGTTATTTTTCTCGATTCGATGAATAAAAATTATAGACAATTATAGTTTAGCCAAAGTAGACTTCGTTTTTAAGAAATGAAGCACACAAGGAAATCACATGACTGCACATGAAAAGTTTGCTCACAATTTCCCATAGTTATCATGCACGTTGACCTTTTTCTTCTTTATATTTACGTATCATACTTCAAAAACATTCATATTCACATTTTTTTTTCTCATATATTTCTCATTAATTACAATATATCATTCATTTATAAGTTTTGCTTACATGTGAATCATATGATATGCATTATTATCATGTTTATTATCATTATTAGACATGAGAATTAAAATAAAAAAATAATTACCTACATGCTACATAATTTAGTTTTATTTATGCCTTACCCATCCATTCTTAGTTAATTACGCTATGCACACTCAAAACATTATAAAATCTTGCATACACACATTTTAACTTATTTCTATTATAATGAGTAATCATAAATTTTCAATAACCTAACTATAATTAAATTATAAAAAATCTGAGCAGTTCATCATATTATTTTAAGGATATTTAAATATATTTTGGGTGAAAATCTAAAACCTTAATGTTTAGGTGGCGGCAAAGGAAGAAGATATCCGCGACGTGAATTGATTTTAGGACAAATCAGTGCTTTAGTGCGGTATTGAGGAAGAGAAAAATATATATCATTAAAATTAAAAATATAATTTTAATGATTTACTAACAGAATATTTTTTTTTCAAATAGATTTTGATTAAGTTTTAACTCAAATGTGTGTATGTAAGATTTTATAATATTTTGAATGTGCATTGCGTAATTAATTAAGAATGAATAGTTAATGCATAAATAAAATTAAATAGTATGACATGTAGATAATTATCCTAATATTATAATAGAGTGGAAGTCTTTGCTTACTACAACCTCAACATTCCTCATGGAGTGCAAGAAACGTGCAATGTCTAACAAAATGGAAGCATGGCATCATTATAAAACGTTCATTAATGTGGTCCAATCTCCTTGGAAGCTCTTGATTCGATATAAAATGATTAATTCTATTTCATTAATTTAACTCGAAAAAAAAAGTAAATGAAAAGTTGATACTATCGATCGCATGATTTTTAATAGTACGTTTTAAGGTAATTTTTGTGCTAATGCTACTACAATCTATCTATTTTATGTATTTGATGTCTAAATATATAATTAATATTAGGGCAAATAATGTTCAGGTCTTTGAGTTTAATACGTAATATCGGGTAGGTTCATGTTTTTAAAATTATAACATCGGAGTCCCTGAGTTTTAATAAATTATCAAATTGGTTCTTTTTTTATTTTTTTATTATTAAAATTTTTTAAAATTACCGTTTTACCCCTGCCATTCTCTCTCTCCTCCCCATGCGATGCCGGCGGCCCGCGCGTGCGCGGGATCAGGAGGAAAGAGTGAGGGGCAGGGGTAAAATAGTAATTTTAAAAATTTTAATTATAAAAAAATTTAAAAAGGACCCATTTGATTTTTTTTAAAACTCTGCGACCCCAATGTTATAATTCTAAAAACGTGAACTTACGCGATATTAAGCATTAAACTCAAGGACCTGGACGTAATTGGCCTTAATATTATATAATAGCCACAAAATTATGTGAAAACTAATCTTGCTATAAAGTTATTGTTTTAGCATTTAAATGAAATATTCTCTAAATATATATATGTGCACAATTTATGTATTTTAATATGTATATTATACGTGTATTTTTACATAAATAATGTGATCAATTTTTGAGAAAACTAGTATTGTTTTTAATATGATATATAAAAATTATTATGTTATTATTTATGTTAAAGCACACAATATATGTGAATAAAATACATTTATATACATATTAATATTCATAAATGTTTAAATATATTAAAAGAATATTTTATTTCAATGTTTAAATAATACCATATTTATAAGATTTATAAATTTTATAGATAATATGTAATATTAAAAATTTACGTATCACATATTTAAATATATTAAAAAATATGTATGTATCATGTATACAGTAATTCATTATCTTACATTGTAAAGCTACTGGGCTTGCGGATTTTCTCCTAACTCAGTGAAAAGGGAGCTTGCATAAAATCAGCGAGTCACAAATTCAAATTCAAACCACTATACTTTTTAATTGAGGTGGAGAAAATTTTGAGGTGTTTACGGGAATAGAATCAATAATAATAATAATAATAATAATAATAATAAAAGTACTTGAGTTTTTGAATTTAGGATTTAATAATACGCAAGTCCACATTTTTGAAATTATAATATCGGAGTTTCTGCATTTTAATATAATTATTAAATAGTCTTTTTCTAACTTTTTTATTATTAAAATTTTTTATAATTATTATCATATCTCTCCCCCTCTCTCTCCTCCAGATCACTATGCGCGTGAGGCCACGGTTAGCAGCCCGCGCTCGTGCAGTGATTGGAGGAGAGAGAGGGGTAGGGGGAACAGAGAGAGAAAGGAGAGAAGGAAGGGTATAATGGTAATTTTAAAATAAAAAATTAAAAAAGAACTATTGGTAATTATATTAAAACTCAAGAACGTTGATATTATAATTTAAAAAAAAATAAACCTGTATATTATTAAGACCTAAACTTAAGGACCCAGATGTAATTTACCCTAATAATAATAATAATCTACTGGGCCTTCCTGTGGGCTGTTAATGGGCTATCGTGGGCAATTAAATGAACCCACTAGATTAATGAAAGCATGCTTTTCTTTAATTAGTTCGTTACAGTATTAGTATTTTGGGCCATCCTTGTAGGCCGCTAATGGGCCGATTGTTGGGCTTTAAATTGCGCACACTAGAATGCTTGCCGTTAATTAGCTCGTTACAAGAAACATATTTCTTAGAAAGGATTGTAAGATACTTCGAATTTGGTCTGAAATTTATTGGCAAAAGAATGCAATTTATTATAGTTGCAGTAAAATTCACCATCGACAAATAAAATAATTCAATTTTAAATTTTAAATCTAGGTTTTTTTTGCATATAATGTTTGTTTTTTAAATATTGCTATAAGCCCATAATTGGCCCAGAACGGGAGCAGCCCAGACCGGCCCAGATCTATTGGGCCGATTTTGGGCTTAAGTATTTACAAGTTTTTTGAAACAATTTACATATAGATATTTCGTATAATAGAATGTGAGTCTAGTGGGCTATGGGCCGCTAATGGGCTATAAATTCTCACACTACCATGCTTCTCTCTCTCTCTCTCTCTCTCTCTTCATTTTTTTTAATGAACATATGATTTCCTTTAATAAGCTTATTAAAAGATAAATTCTATCTGATTAATTAAATCCAAAATAAGTAATTGAAAAGTTGATATATTGTCGCAGCCAAAAAATAATGAAAAAGGGTGATTTTTAACTTAGTTTGAATTGTGATTCAAGTAAAATAATATATTATTAAAGTTAGTTAAGTATTTATGTTTTATATGTCTATCATATATACTAGTGCTATTATACATGTCAAATATTTGTGTGTATATATATATATATATATATATATTTATATTTGTGGTACAATAATTTTCTTAACTATTACTCTATTGGGCCATTCTATTGGGCAGCTAATGGGCTTTTAGCTGGTCTTTTAAATGCGCACATGAGCATGTTTTTCTTTAATTGCTCATTAGAAGGCATATTTCTTAGAAAGGGTTATAACATATTGTATATTTGGTCTGAAATTTATTTGAATGTAAAAAGAATTCAATTTATTATACATCACTTTAAAAAATTTAATTATGTAGTTTAAATTGTCAAATTTATATTCTTCGGATTATTACATCATATTATTTTGTCTCTTTAACATTAAATTGGATAGATATTGTGTTCTAACTTTTTTTTAAAAAAAATTATTTAGGCTCCTCAAGTTGATTTAAGCTTCATTTAGTTCGAGTTAAAATTTTTACCCAACATAAATTTTAACTATAAAAATTAATTTTTTCACATTTAATACAAATTTCCATTTTTAATCTTAGTATTTTACATTCTATTTTTTTTAAAATTTAATATTTTAGAGAAAGGACAATTAGGCAAGAAACTTAATTTTAATTTAAATTTCATAATTTAGGACCTATTTGTTTATAAGGTTAAAATTAAATTTCGATAGAGATAATTTTTTATTGACAATTGTGAATGATATGAAATAAAGTTAGTTATTATATTGAGATATATGCGGAATGTGATATAAAAATAGTTATTTATGTTGAGATATGTGAGGGATGTGATATAAGTTAGTTATTATTTTAGTGAAGCGTGTAGTATGTGAAATAAAATTATTATTTTAATATTAAATTTTATGTGCGACGTGAAATGTCAAATTAAAATTAAATTAAACTAATTTTTAATTTTAAAATAAATGGGGTCTTAGTATTTATAATTTTTAAGTATTAAATTCTAAATTTATAAAGAAAAATGTGAAAAAGAAGAATTAAAGAAGGTAAACTTTAAATTTATTTATTTATTTCAATTTCAATATTTTTAATGGAAGCATTTACGTATATATCATAAAAAGTTTTGAATATTACATCTTAGTTTAAGTACATATTAACGAATAATTTAAAATTTATAGTGCACACGGCATGTAACTAATATTTAAAATTTCTTATGGCATTTATGTAAATTTCTAAAAAAAAATATAAAACTAAAAATTTGAGAGAAATTATATGATTTGACGAGAAAAAATAGAGAGAAATTATAGGAGATAACTCACGATATCCTTGTACAAAGGCCATATGTGGTAATTTTATTAGTTTTATCTTCATTGGACCAATTTACGATGCATGTATGACTTCATGGGCCGAAGTGCAATTCACCCTATCGAAAATCTTTTGTTCTTCTCCTTCACATTTATTCAAATTAATTTATTTTACGAATGCAAGCTCTAATCAATGTCGTCATCTTTCTTGATACTTATTTTCACTATATTCTTAAACAAAATTATTTTTTTAACCTTAAAGGTATAATTAGTAAGTAAATCTCTTTAGAAAATATTCAACCTTTCATGTAACACTCTTAGCCGAAGAACGTAGAGAGTTATCGCAGAATGATGTTTTAAAAAAAAAAAATTATTATAATAAAATATGGCTCTTCACAAGCTTCCAGGCCAGATAATAAATCAAAAAAAGCACTTGAATGAATCATAGCACATCAAAAAATGAAAGAGAGTTCCTAAATTTTATAAGTAAATAACGTGATTTCAAAGGATAAAGAGGCTTTTGAAACAAAATTCTATGACTAATGATAGAAAACTCTATAATTTGATTAAAATACTTTTCCTTCATCAAGTAAATGAAGATTTAACTCTTTATCATTTAAATAAAGAAAGCATATCATTCATCAGTATAAAGATGTACAGTTTGTCTAAAAAAAATCAATTGACTCAAAAAAATTTAATTTCTAATTTAGTCCAACTCGCTCGAGCTTCACTCAAATCGAAGTTTCATCATTTAATGAATTATTTCCCTTTTAGAGAACTGCCTACTATAAATGAAATTAAGTTTAGGGTCCATACTGTAAAATTTCAAATGATTTTCAACATTTACGCATAATAATATCCACCTCAGCCAAATCCATGGATGTGAATATAGGATTTGGGATTCTCCGTCCCACGTGTCAGCTCCTCAGACCGCCACGTGGCTCGATCTATCTCCCCCCAAGATAAGCCTCCTCATCCCTTCTTCTTCATTATAGTGCTCATCACCACCATCCCCTCTCGCCTTCCTCACATCTCCTCGGCATGGCTTCGATTTGCGCTTCCACCGCAGCCGTCGCCAACTGTTCTTCTTCCAGGCAAGAAGATCAAATGGGAAACAAAAAAATGACAGCTTTAATTCCTTCGCTTTTCTTCTAACTATTAATCGTAGTTTGATTTTATATGATTACTTTGAACAGTGCTCGAAAAAATTGGAACGGAATTGGAGCAACTAAGGCCGCCTTCCTCGTCGGAAGGAGACTCCGGCTGGGAAAGGCGGCGGCATCGTCGGCAGCCACACCCTCACGTTCTTCATTCTCAGTGTCTGCAGCGGCTCTCGAGAGACCTATCTGGTTCCCCGGCAGCACTCCTCCTCCATGGCTTGATGGCAGGTCCTCATAATTCATAATCCTCGGATTCCTCTCTCTCTCTCTCTCTCTCTCTCTCCCTCCCTCCCTCTCCCATGATCCATTCAAGTTATTTTGTGGATGCAGCCTTCCTGGAGACTTTGGGTTCGATCCGCTGGGCCTTGGTAAGGACCTTCAACTGTAATGGGCCTTTCTTGGGCCAAGGCCTTTAAATTTGGTGCTTTTATCTGATTGAAATCCAATCTTATCATTATTATGAGTTTTGGATGATTTCTTTTATCTGATTTCAAACCAATTTTCCAGTTGGAATCATTCTTAATTATCTGCCACATTTTTTATTTAAATGCACATTGTATTGCGCGCGCACACACACACGAGTAATTACAAAAATTTATATGTTTTATCATTAATGATGAAATATTATGTATATTACACCTTTTCAATTAGAATCATTCGTAATTATCTGATTCATTTATTATTTAAATGCATCTTGTATTATATATATATATATATACATAAGTAATTACAAAAATTTATATGTTTACGAAATATTATGTATATAATATTAAAATCTTATAAAATTATAGATTTTATTATTTTGAATAAAATTGCACTCTACTTTAAATTTTAAGCTCTAAAATTAAAACTTATAATTCAAAAATATTAAATTCTTTCTCTAAATTACTTTTAACATAAAAGCTAAACCTTGTGTGTTTGTTTATAAGGTTAAATTTAAGAAGATTAAAATTAAATTTAGATAGAGATATTTTTTTATTGAAAGTTGTGAATGATGTGAAATAAAGTTAATTATTATGTTGGGATATGTGAGAGATGTGATATAATGTTAGTTATTATATTGGAATATGTGAGGGATGTGATATAAGTTAGTTATTATTTTAGTAATATGTGTAGGATGTGAAATAAATTTAATTTTTAATATTAAAATTTATGTGTGATGTGATATGCCTGCTTAAAATTTAATTAGGTTAATTTTAAACTCCTAGACAAACGGGGCCAAATCTTAAATTTTAAACTTTAACATTATATTTTAATATTTATTTACTAGATTAGTTATATATTAAATTCACTTTAAATTTAATTTGGTAAAATAAAAGCCCATATTATAGACTTATGAACCAAACACAATATGATAAAATCATTTAAAATACATTCATAATTTTATAAGATTTCAGTATAATATATGTAATATTTTATTTTTAACAATAAAATACATATTTTTTTATGATTAAGGTATTCTCTAAAAAAAATCTCCCTATATATATGTTACATATACTATTACGGTTAATTATATATATATATATATATATATTATATGCACATATGTAGAACACATTAAATGTAGATATTCATACAAATTAAGTACAGATACATAATTGATTATGAGTAAAATTACAGTGAGAATATAAGATTTTTGTTTTTTGGATCAGATGTAGTGAATAATGTGAGTTTCAAACAAATTAATTATAGAGTTGAGCATTATAATTGCACAGGTTCTGATCCGGAGAGCTTGAGATGGAACGTGCAATCGGAGCTGGTCCACTGCCGGTGGGCGATGCTGGGCGCCGCTGGAATCTTCATCCCGGAGCTCCTGACGAAGTTCGGAATCCTCAACACTCCGTCGTGGTACAGCGCCGGCGAGCTCCAGTACTTCACTGACACCACCACCCTCTTCGTCATCGAGATGATCCTCATCGGGTGGGCCGAAGGACGCCGGTGGGCCGACATAATCAAGCCGGGGTCCGTCAACACGGACCCGATCTTCCCCAACAACAAGTTGACCGGCACCGACTTGGGCTACCCGGGCGGGCTGTGGTTCGACCCGCTCGGGTGGGGCAGCGGGTCGCCGGAGAAGGTGAAGGAGCTGAGGACTAAGGAGATCAAGAATGGGAGGCTGGCGATGCTCGCCGTCATGGGGGCCTGGTTCCAGCACATCTACACCGGCAAAGGACCCATCGACAACCTCTTTGACCACCTCGCCGACCCCGGCCATGCCACCGTCTTCGCCGTAAGTCCGTTCTAATCAAAATTAAATTAAGGGTAAATTACATTCAGGTCTCTGCGTTTAAGGCTTAATAACGCACAAGTCCACATTATAATATTAAAATACCTAAGTTTTAATAAATTATCAAATCTGTTCTTTTTTTAATTATTAATTTTTTTTAAAATTATCATTATACCCCTCTCCTCTCTCTCTTCTCCCTAAAGTGTGGGACCCACCGGCATGCGCGGGGATCGGGAGGAGAGAGAGGGGCCGCTGGAGGAGAAAGAAAAAAAATGTATAATAGTAATTTTAAAAAAATTAATAATATAAAAATAAAAAAATTTATTTAATAATTTATTAAAATTCAGCAACCTATCTTATAATTTAAAAAATCAATATATTCTTCTTAACTAATATAAGCTGACCAAATTTAATAAATTTTGTTTAATTTTTTGATTTAAACTGCTTAATGTACATTCCTAATTTATAGTAATATAAAAATTAGATCAGACCATCTAATCTGACTATGATTTGATATTAAAATTAAATTGTATATTAGAATAAATCAAATTATACCAAATTAATATATTTCTGTGGTAGATTTATAATTATATAAATTAATAGAATAAATAATTTTGTTAGACATTTACAATTATTTTTAGCCCAAATTTTTAATTTTTTGAATTTGTTTTTTAATAGATAGTGTTTAATCGGTTTGATCAGTTTCATAACTAGTTTAATTAGTCTGATCATAAACCTTGGAATTTGTTTATTTAATGATGAATAACATGTTCTAAAAATTAAAATTAGATCATTTATATATTAAATACCATATTATCATTAATTTTTACAACTTTAACTCGTGACTAAATTTTAATTTAATTACCTTGTTATTAATATTCCCATTTTTAAATTTTCTCGATATGGAGTGTTATGAAGAATTTAGGCCCTGATTGGCGCGAGGACCAAAACAGGACCAAAATGGTACTAATTTAAAAAACAACAATAATAATAATATATAAATATTTTAAATCAATTTTCACAGATTTAAATATAAAAAATATTATTTTACTTTACATACTCAATAATTTAAAATAAAAATATCAACTTTATTTCACATTCTAGACTAAAATATTCAAATCGAGTATTTTGATCTAAGATGTGAAATAAAGTTTGTATTTTTATTTAAAATTATTGAATATGTGAAGTAAAATATTATTTTTTATATTAAATTTATGTAAAATAATTAAAATAATTTATTTATTATTATTATTGTTATTTTTTAAACTAGTACTATAAATATTAATTTTAAGTATTATGATAAATGTTTCTTTATTTTAATTGTTTCCTTTGTGATTGCTTCATAAGTTTCCTATAATTTTCTCCCTCTTCAATTATATCATATCATCTAGAGAAAATATTTACTTAATTTAATGATATATATAAATAATGTTTTTAAAATTATAAAATTATGACTAAAAAAATGACATATAAACATAATAACATAATACTAAGATGACATTGAGCTAAATGTTTCTTTCATATTATCTTCCATATTACAAATAAGTAGTTGTTTTATTTTTTTTTATTTAAGTTGTTGTTTTAATTCTAATTAATGAATATATACCAAATGAAATTAGTAGAAGAATGATAGAACTTTAAGGCCTTATTTGGTTTGAGTTTTTTTTTTTTATAAGAGAAAAAATATTTTATTTTTTAAATTTAATGAAAGAAAAATTTATTTTAATATTAAAAAGTGTGTAAAAATGTGAAATACTTTCAATTCTAATATTCGTATTTATATTGGTTATGAAATAAAGTTAATTTTTATAGTTGAAATTTGTGTTGGACAAAAAAATTGAGAGGCCTAAGGATCTGATTAAAAGAACTTATAAAATGACAAACACTTGTAAGTAATTTATTATTTAAGTATAATTTTACTAAGCTTAATTAACTTTATTTCTTCTTGGTTTTAATTAGGCATTCACTCCAAAGTGAGCACATATGGAAGAAGCTGCTGATTTGGAGTTCATCCTTATATTTACCTTTGGAAGTGCATTTGCTTCATGAATTGATGGTTATGCTAGAATGGGAACAACCATGCAAACTCTGTTATTTTTCTAGTACCTTGTGGGACATTATTTAGTCTAATGTACAAATTATAAGTTATATTTCTTTATGATGTTTGTTATATTTTTTGTGTCACAACCCGCCACCTTAATCATCTTACTCTCTATGGTAGTGGGGGTGTGACCAAAAAAATTCTCTTGGTAAGAAAATATCGAGTTCGATAATATTAAAATTCAGCATAAAATAAAACAACTATTATAAATCACTTATCTGCTCACTCAAAAAATATTGTACATGATGATTATTATTATTTAAAAATAGAAAAAAGGGTGATAGTTCAAGCCTCGCCAATCCCTTTGCTCTTATCCAGTGTTTGATCAGGTCGAAGAGTACCTGTGAAAAGTCACCAGTCTCAAAGTACTGAGAAGACAAAGCTCATACTAAAAGAATATTTCATCAGAACACTATCAGTAGATTAGCTCAACAAATTCAATATTAACTTTGATCATGATGTTAGTAAATCACCCTGATATTGATTACCATAACATCATGTGAAAGTACAGAGTTTATATGAACACCTCTTAACAGAGTTTATTGTACCACAAGTAAATTCCATAATATTATTTACGATGTTATAAAAATATGAAATCACAGACACGTAGTTTGCACAAATCTCGGCCACGATATGTGCACCATCAATCCGCAGCTGCCAAACATCGGACAGTCAAACCACAATCAGTCTAATGTACAAATTATAAGTTATATTTCTTTATGATATTTGTTATATTTTTTGTGTCACAACTCGCCACCTTAATCATCTTACTCTCGATGGTAGTGGGGGTGTGACCAAAAAAATTCTCTTGGTAAGAAAATATCGAGTTCGATAAATTAAAATTCAGCATAAAATAAAACAACTATTATAAATCACTTATCTGCTCACTCAGAAAATATTGTACATGATTATTATAATTTTAAAAATAGAAAAAAAGGGTGATAGTTCAAGCCTCGCCAATCCCTTTGCTCTTATCCAGTGTTTGACCAGGTTGAAGAGTACCTGTGAAAAGTCACCAGTCTCAAAGTACTGAGAAGACAAAGCTCATACTAAAAGAACATTTCATCAGAACACTATCAGTAGATTAGCTCAACAAATTCAATATTAACTTCGATCATGATGTTAGTAAATCACCCTAATATTGATTACCATAACATCGTGTGAAAGTACAGAGTTTATATCAACACCTCTTAACAGGGTTTATTGTACCACAAGTAAATTCTATAATATTATTTACGATGTTATAAAAATATGAAATCACAGACACGTAGTTTGCACAAATCTCGGCCACGATATGTGCACCATCAATACGCAGCTGCCAAACATCGGACAGTCAAACCACAATCAGTCAAACATCAATTTTTCATAACCCCATATTATTAGTTATACTCATAATATCGGTACACTTATAACATTTATATTTTCATGATAGTACCACTCAACACATCAGTCATACCAATCATCGGGAATGATAATTGTATTACCAAACCAGTCCCACCAAACATCGGGGACGATAATTGTCTCACCAAACATCAGTCCCACCAAATATCGGGGCCGATGATTGCTCAACCGGTTCTGATTTCTCGGGGTTATGCCTAACACGAGGTTTCATGTTCCTCGTGCACGATGGTACGCCTTAACTTGAGGCTTTACATTCATTGTGCACGACGTTACGCCTAACTCATATACATAACATCGTTTACGAGGTTATGCATAACTCATACCTCCCATGTAATGTCCAAACAGTCATATTCACTCTAGAACTAAAATATAGAAAGCAGAAATACGTGGACGTTATATTTTGATTCCTATTGGATGGATCGAACCTGATCAGATCGCAAAACGAGGCTAAATACATAGATTATGAAGCCTGTGGCCGAAGATGGTGAGGGTGATCGCCAAATAATATTCTAAAAAAAATAAATCATTGAGGTAAAATGAGATTTATGGTAGGGTTATAGGCTGATAAATAGTGGTGAGAATAACATAGAAATGAATTGTTCTACATCAAAATGCGGGATAATAGCTGTATATTTAAAACTATGAGGCTAATGATACTATATCAAATAGTAGAGACATTTTTTAGAGTAAAATTATGAGACTAATGATGAAAAATTTTGTAATTAAATTGTTGGGCTAAAAGAGCACTGAGATGAGTCACCTCATGAAAAGTACTCAAATTATATAATTTTTTAAAGCTAAAGTGAATAATACCTATATATTTAGATCACGAGATATTATATTTATGGTTGAGTTTTTACAAAGAATATGTAGAGGATCCTGGTGTATGTAATTTGAAGAAATTAATTATTTGATTTAATGATTTTTTATAATAATTTTATTTATTATAAAAAATTATAAAGATTATTACTTCAAAATATTATCTAGATAGTACTTAAAATTAAGTGACTGTTAAATATTTATCTAATTTTAATATGTTACACTAATTTGAACTAAATAAATAAATGGCTACCTCTATAAAATAGTGAAATTCTTTATGTCATCCCTCCATTGAACATTTATTGGCTTGTGGATTAATTATGGCCATGCCATTATTTCCATTTTTTTTTCTCTCCATAGAATAATGATCTTTTATTTTATCATTTGGAGAATTTGCTTGTACATTTACCTATTTGCATTGTTTTTGAATTTTTTTTAAAGTTAATGATAGTAAAATTATTCGAATATTGTGATATGAAATAATATTATTTTAATATTAAAATTTGAGTTGAATGTAATATAAAGTTGATTATTTTATTGAGATATGTGCAAGATGTAAAATAAAATTAATTTTTAAAATTATATGTACATTGAATATGAAATAAATTTAATTTTAAATATCAAAATTATTTATAATGTGAAATAAATAAAAAATTTTAGTTGGGTGTTTTTGAGACGGATTTAGATAGTTTTGATTCAAATGTCCAACACAGTCTGACATCATGCTGGTGGGCCTTTAATTATGGTTTAGGCCCATCAAGGTTAGATATTAATTTGAGACTACACTGGGCCTCCGGTTCAAGCCCAAACTAAAGTTTGGATGCCCCAGTTCTCATAATAATGAAAGATAGTGGGCCTTCAATATCGGCCCAATAAGTTCAAACTTTAGGTTGGATCATTATGGGCCTCCGGCCCAACTTGATAAATCCCACTCAGAGGACAATGAGCGGATTGAAGTGATGGGTGATGAGGATCAGCGGTTGGTAAATATCTCCAAGCATGACTTGTTGATATATCTTTGAACCACTTTTGGAATACATTTTAGAAACTTTAGAGAAAAAAAAAGAAATCTATTTTAATATTAAAATGTGAAATAAAATTATTTTATTATTAAAAATTATATTAGATGCAAAATAAAGTATGTATTGGATGTAAAATAAAGTTAATTTTTAAGGTTTGAGTTCTTATAGGATATAAAATAAATTTAATTTTTAATATTTAAATTTATTTATAATGTGAAATAAATATAAAATATTAATCGGGATTCTGTTAGAAGAGTTTGAATTTTTTTTTTAAAATTTTGCTCTAAAGCACACCTATCTAAATGAATAAAAGCCCAAAATATTAATGGACTATAACAGTAGAAAAAAGAAACAGCCCACTAATTGAAATTTTCAAAGGCCCAACTAATAAAAAGGCCAAACAAATTATATAAGAAAAAGGAGGGGCCCAACAATGCATAAAAATGGCCCAATAAACTGCACTCATGAATATATTTCACGTTTCAGTATAACCTAATATATATTAATTAAGTATATTTAGTAGGTATTTTACGTTGAATATAGTCAGAGTAATATAGTTTTTTTAAAATCTTAATATAGCAGTTCTACTAATTTTATTTTACTATTGTTATATTTTAATTGAAATATTTTTCTTTCTATTATTTATTAAAATTTCTAGTTTTTATATTTTTTATGTTTTTTATAACTCATCAAGTTGCCCGAGAAAACAAAGCCAATGGGCCTCACCCACCAAGGCCCAAACTATTTTGTGGACTTGCCAAAGAAATGGAGGTGGGTCTCGTTTTGTTCGAGCTTTTGTTTTACGAAAAAAAAAAAATTTATATTTTAAATTTAATGTGAGAAAATTTAATTTTAATATTAAAAAGTATATAAAATGTGAAATATTTTTAATTTTAATATTAAATATAAAATAAAATTAATTTTTACAGTTGAAATTTGTGTTTTGTAATAGAAATTGAGTCAAAGCAGATGAGGAACATTATCATATTATTCCTTTTGGTGATGGAAAATATTTTAGGGGATTTTCCTTCGAAATCATAGAACTATAAAATGTGCTCCAAAGCAGTGAGAATTTTATGATGCTTTTGAAAATTTCAGATTGAGTTGATTTGGAGTTCTAAATTTTTTGGTCCTGTTTTGCGCGAGGACAAAAATAGTACTAATTTTAAAAAATAACAATAATAATAATAAATAAATTTTTTTAGTCATTCTACACAAGTTTTAATAAAAAAAATATTATTTTACCTTACATACTCAATAATTTTTAATAAAAATATCTATTTTATCATCTTAGATCAAAACAGTCGATTCTATTTTTTGGTTTAGGATGTGAAATAAAGTAGATATTTTTTTTGAAAATTATTGAGTATGTGAAATAAAATAATATTATTTTATATTAAAATTTGTGTAAAATAATTAAAAAAATTTTATTTATTATTATTATTTTTTAAATTAGTATCATTTTGTTCTTAATTTTCGTCCTGTGAATACAGCTGAAAGTCAACTGCATTAGGATATACTGTTTCTTCTATTTGGGCTCTGGCTTTGGGCCTTTTGTTGAATTTGATGGGTTCTGCATATTGGGCTTTTATTACTATTGGGCCTTTTGATGTTTTGTTGGGCTCCTCGAAATTTACCATTTTGGGCCTTTTAATGCTTTAGGCCTTTTCTCATTTAAATTAGTGGGCTGTTTCTTTTTTTCTGTTTTTCTGTAATGGGTCTTTTAAAAAAAGAATAAATTCAAACAAAAAAATTAAGTTTTTGGACTTTTTGCACATCTAGATTAGTTGCTTGTATTGGGATTTGGTTCAATATCCGTATTTGTATTGGATGTAAAATAAAGTTAATTTTTATAGCTAAAATTTGTGTTGGGCAAAAAAATTTCTCGAATCAAACGAGGCCTAAAAAGAAGAGATTAACCTTATTTTACATCCAATACAAATATGGATATTAAAATTTTTAAAGTTTTTTATATTTCACATATTTTATAATATTAAAATAAATTTTTTCTATTAAATTTATAATTTTTTTTTATAAAAAAAATTTAAACTAAACGTGGCCTTATTACAGCTCTTACCATTCAAGGTTAATGACTTTTGCCTATATCTCTCCTCTTTTTGAGGGTTTATAATCTATTTTTACTATTATATTGATGCTGGTATAGGGCTGAAATTTTAAAATTCTCAAAATAATAATATTCCTTTTAAGTTTTTTATTTTTGAGTTGAGTTTAGTTTAATTTGAGTAAGTAAATCAAATTTTTATTTCAACTCAATTTTATAGTAAATAATGAAATTTAATTATTTTTAATAAAATTTATTTGCTCAACTGCATTATTGATCGACTTTAAATCAAGAGATTGAAAGATTATATTGTAAGATTTAATTACTATTGAAATTAATTTTGTGATATTTATCTTATTTTTTAGTCCTTGAATTTGAATATTTAATCTGTTAAATTTTAAATAACCTCTTTTATTTAATTTATCATTTAGTTTTAATTTTAAAATAATTTAAATTTATTAATTTTATAAATATTATTTATTATATAATTTATTTTTAAAAATATTTTTACATTAATTATTTTTCTTGATTTAAATTAAATATATTTAACTTTTGAGCGCAACAAAACACCGTAGGGTTTCAGGGGCCATGTGCGTGGGCAGGCCAGAATCCTGCCTTTCTTGCCGATCGTCGCGAGGGCCAAGCAGCGGGGCGATTCAGGAAGAATGCTGCTGCTGCAAATTCCCAGGCCTGGGGAATGAACATCGGTCGAATCGCTGCCATGGCCGGTTCTCGGGTATCCTTCCTTCCTGGCTTCTTTCTTTCCCGTCCAAGCCGAAGAGAAAGAGAAGTGTATGAATAGAGTAAACGGCGCTAATTCTGGGGAACTTGTTGGGGTTAAGGCTGCTGGATTTTGATGATGACGATTTATTTCAGCGCAGGCTTTTGGTGTTCGATAGAGGCTTCATGGGACACAGCTCTTTGGTTTTCTTGTATATTTTTGTTGTAGTAATAGCAGGAAAACTTCGATGCATTCTTAAATAATTGAGACATGGCTAGCCAGGGTTTGATGATGATGATTATTTATTTTAGTGCAGGACTTGGGGAGCTTGCAAGTTGCAGGAAATAGTTTTCTTGAGGGGTGTTTGGTTTAGTGTTATCTTGATGCTATGCTATGCTATCTAGATGTGTTGACATTAGGGGGCCGTTTGGATCGGGTGTGGGATAGGTTAACTCAGGGTAACTTACCCCCATTAATAACTTACCCCCGCTGGGGTAAGGGATTTGATGTGATTTTCTGTTTGAATGATAACTTGGGTTAACCTGGGATAAACATAAATTCTGTTTGGCAAATTAATAGCTTAGCCCAAGATAATAAACAAAAGAAAAGATGAAAATAAAAATAATGCATTTACATATTTTCTAAATTCAATAGTCTAATTAATAAATATAAGAACAATAAGCTTCCAGCTACATACATAATTTATAGTTTGATATACAAATACAGAAAAAGTACAATTTCGAAGTAATAGTCTTTCAACAGGCACAAAAAGAACAGGGCAACTCACGCTTCATAATAAAGCAAACTGCCAAAAAGAAAAAAATTCAGAGACATCAATAAGCTAAAGACATTAATTATAAACTAACTTGCTGTAATCACCAAATAAATTTGCATTAAGTGTGCTCAGATTCCAAATAACAAAACGATTTAAGTCCATATGAAGAAACTTTAAAGTGAGTTCAAAATTATGTCTATCAATTATGATATCTTTAATCGACAAAGAGCATAACATTTTTATGTTTACCTCTCCACTATCATACCAAGGGTAGTTGACATCATACCCTCATATCAGATTAATGATTTGTCGAAGCTAGATTTTACTTTTGAATAGTGAAGAATCCATCATTGCCCATATTTCAGAAGAACCATAAGTGTAGTATTTGAGGACAGAATTTAGCTAGCAGAACATAAGCATTAAATGAGAGTTGGGAATAGATAGACTTACTAGAAAACCGGAAGAGCAAAGCAATTAGGGGAGAATGCTAGAACTTGAAGGCACAGGTAAGATGAGCTCTGGAAATGCAACAATAAATAGAGAACTAAGCACACAAACAATTGAAAAAAAAACCAAATCACAATGAATATTTAATGGAATAATATAGTGGAAATAAGAATAAAAATATAAACAATGATATAACAGTAACATGATATGCATTATAGAGTAACATGACAATGAAAGGAGTAACATGGCTTATGTAAAATAAAATCCAGCTCACCAGCATGTTAACATGGCTATGGATCATAGGAAATATATTAATATCAGGAAGATGGTAGACATCATAGGGCAGTATGATAATAAGAATGGTAACATGGGTTGCATGAAAAAAATCTAACTCATCACAATGTACAATCAGCTCTCAGGAAAATTTCTGAGAAGATTTCAAAATATTACACAAATTTGCATTTTCACATATAAGATTTCATAATAGTTCTCAGAATATTTGCAATGCTCTATGGAATTCCACTGAATTCATGCAACTGATATAATATTTATATCAACTTTTAGGGAAAGTGGTTCATTTGCAAAGAAACTTAATTCAGTTTAAACATTGAAAAAAATTTCACAGAAATGTCAATGTAATGATAAAAAAGCGTGAGATTCAGCAGCTAATTTACCAAAAGCAATAAACAAGGTCTAATTGCTGAAACGGTGAGCAAAGCTACAAATATTTCAAGCACAAATATGGTCCAAACGAAAAATAGTTTCCATCACAGGATTCACGTTGGAAATAAAGAAACAGTGATAATATCGCAAACCAACTAGGAATGATGAAGATAAACACCGTAGAAGCAAGAGAAAATAGAGAAAAAACAAGCCTAGTTGAAGATCTAATTATCTATAGTAACGTCAAACCTCTTAATTAAACGTGATAGAACTCAGATTTGGAATTAGGGCAGACAAGATCCACCGCATCAAAAGAGGGAACAGATAAAGGTGATAGAACACAGATCTGGAATTAAGGCAGACGGAATCCACCGCATCAAAGGAGGGAACAACGTTTACCTGATCCCACCGCAGAGAAAACTGGTAGGGCTTACCTTCACGCTGCCGGAGAGGCACTGCTCCGGCTTGCGTTTCAGAGCGGAAGACCGCGCCTGAAGCTGCGCCATCATCCGGCACCTTGCGCGGACAACCTCTCATCAACCGCTCGCGAAGGCGTCGCGCGTGAAAGACTCCACCATCTCCGCCATTACTCCAACATCACGCATGGGGCAGCCAAACCCCGGGATAGGCGAGTTAAGGGGATCCCGCTGGGTTTGTTAACTCAGGTTTAAGAAAATGCGTTTTTTAGCATTTGGTGGGTTCACTGGGTTAACTTAAGTTAACCCAGCTAACCCACCTATACCAAACGGTCCCTAGGGCTGTTATTGGACTGATTTTGAGCAAGCCCAAGACAACTCGAAATTAAAAATTTAGAGATCGGCTCGGTTTGAAATCAGTTTGAAATCTAAATGGTACATGATTTAAGTCGGCTCGGCTCGAATTTACTTGATTCCGAGCTTGCTCGAATCATGATTCGAATTGGCTCGTAATTATAAAAAAATTTAAGAATATTATGTATTTAAGAGAATTGATTCCTAGACCTTAGGAAGAATGAGCCTTAAATTTTCTTCAATCTACCATTAAACCACTAACAATCGAGCCTTAACCCGGCTAGGTGGGGTCGGCTATATGAATCATTTATTTCTATTGCGCTTTATTAGTTACCAAGTTCTTATTTAAGTTTAAGTAACTAAGATTACTTCTTATAGTTTCTTGCCATGTCTTCTTTGGTCTCCCTCTTCCTCTTTGTACATGGACAAAATTCAATAACTCAATTTTTCTAACTGGAGTTTCAATCGGCCTACGATTTAGATGCCCAAACTATTTAAGCAGACTTTCTCTAAGTTTATCCTCAATAGGTGCAACACTAACTTTCTTTCGGATATACTCATTTCTCATTATATCTTTTCGTGTATATCCACACATCCACCTTAGCATCTTTATTTCTGCAATATTTATTTTATTTGTATGTTTTCTCTTTGCAGGTCAGCATTCAGCACCATATATCATCGCTGGTCTTACTACAGTTTTATAAAATTTACACTTGATTCTGAATGAGATTTTTCTATCGCACAACACACTAGAAGCATTTTTTCATTTTTTTTCATCCTGCTAATAATGTTATTATCTATTCCACTATCATTTTGTATGATTAATCCAAGGTATTTAAAGCGTTCACTCTTCTTGACAATTTGATCACAATTTGTCACATCTCCTATATAAGTATTTTTTTGACTAAATGTGCACTCCATATATTCATTTTTTGATCTACTGAGATGAAAACTTTTAGATTCTAGAGCATTTCTCCAAAGCTCTAGTTTCGCTTTAGCTTCCTCTTTAGTTTTCTCAATAAGGACAATATTATCTGCGAAGAGCATACACCAAGGCACTTTATCTTGGATATGTCCAGTCATGACTTTCATAATCAAAGCAAAAAGATATGGATTTAAAGCCGAGACTTGGTGTAATCCAACTGTAATAGGAAAATTTTTAGTCAAACCTCCTTATGTCCGAACACAGGTAAATCGAATCATGTTTCGAGTGAGCTAGGGCCAATTCGAAATCGACTCAAAATGAACTTCAAGCCAAAGCCTATGCTCATGATTTGATTTAAAATTGTTGAACCAATTTCGAGTTTATTTAAAAACCGAACGAGTTCCGAGTGAGTTTCGAGTTTTGGATATTTTTAACACCTCTACTAGACATCTTAATATCATCTTTTATATGACGATTCTATAATTTTTTTGAAAAGTTTACATATATCATCAAATTAAATAATTATTATTTTTAAATAATATGATATTGCACTAACATAACATAAAACCAAACCCCTCCTTTAGTATTATTTTCGATGGAACTTTCATAGGTGGTTTCATAGGACGCCAATTTCTAGGTTCATTGGTGGGGACACGACGACATCGGACTGTCAATTTATTTCAAGCAGAGTCTACACTCGACGGCCGAGATCCCATCACGTGGCGTCGATCTGGATGAAGGATTGATCTGCAGATTTGGCAGCACGCACGATCGGTGGCTGATCAGTGGATTGGAAATTCCCATTTAAATCAATTTATTGATTTGAATGGGAATATTCCAAATTTTGGGCGGATCTCATTTATTTTCTTCTATTTTTAGTTATTCGCATTTGGTATGTTGTAATCAGTTTTATTTTTGCATTTATTTCTGCAATTTGAAATTCGATTGTAATCGCCTATATAAGGGCAAGAACTTGTACTGTTTTTTTCTTAATCCTGGAATGAAATTATTTTGAGTTTGAATATTGTGTGTTATATCCCGGTGAAGGAAAAT
>JAEMOT010001977.1:116422-138551 GCA_019297695.1 Apostasia ramifera | reverse complement strand
CTCGCTGCGCTCGACCGCGCCTCGCTGCGCTCTACCGCGCCTTGCCGCTGGCCGGCGAGCTCAATCACGCGGCTCTGCTACCTCTGCCCTATCGATCTGCCGCGCCACGCTTCGCATTCTCCGCTAGCCGCTCTGACCCCCCCTAATCCACATCGCCTCCGGTTCGTCTGCCTCGACACCATCAGCTTCGGTCGCTTCGACTCATCCCGCTGGTCACGGAATCTCCTCTCGAGGTAAACCTGAACATCGATTGAATATCTTGAAAATTCTGCGAGATTTGGTTGTGATAATGGTTGTCGGGACTGCGACTAAATTGCTGTTGGATAATATTATATTGTGAGGATGCCTACATTACTGCGTACCCTGGCTCTGATTTACTGAGATGTAGTTGCCCAAAATTATTTGACAAATTTATTAAATATCATTTGAGCTTGCTTCTAAATATTTGAAATCGATTTACTTATCGAACTTGTGATTTCTTGATTATTGCATAAACCATCATCACAATATTCTTGGATAGATTTTTATGATCATCTGCTAAATTATCTACTGATCTCTAAATCAGGATTACATCACACATATTGTCCCGCATCATTTATGTTGTATATAGATGTGCAAAATGTGCGGGAAGAATCAAGCGCCACCATGTGACTGCGTGGACCCCATGCATACAAATAGTGTCGTTTGGGTCTGGCACCCAAAAAAATTGTGTTTGAATAAAAAATCCAATTTCTATGTGTGGGAACTGGTTTTTCATATCCAAATTATGAAACTTTTTTTGTAACAAGCTATTTTCATAATTGAATACAAAATGAAATTTCTGTGCACAAAATCCAGTTTTATCTCTAGGTATTAGGTTTTTGTTATCAAATACAATTATTTTTGGTGCAAAAACTCATTTTCGTACTTGAATGCCAAATAAAATTTCTGTGAATTTCATTTCGTTTTCAAGTACAAAAATGACGTTTTTGCATGAAAAAAAAGAAATTTGTATACAACTTCAAATGTAATTTTATAAGTTCTATAAATATATGCATATTTATGCAAAATTGTATAATATTTGAAATCATATGCATAGATTCGTGTACTTACATAGTTATCTATGTATACATATACATTTAACAAGTGGCATATCTATCTATGTTTTTGTGCATGTATCGACTAGTTGATGTATTTATTTTTATATATTTGTATGGATCGTGTAAGTAATTATGTATTTATATGCATATTTATTTATGTATTTTTTGCAATATTTATTTATTTATAAACGTATTTACGTACACATATATACATGTGTGCATGTATCTATGAGACCTTTCCTTTGCTCATTACCTGCTGAAAATTGGATGTACTTGCTGTACTCCAAATCGGTTGTGTGTGGACTATAGTCAAGATCTAACTAAGTAGAGTAGGGATTGTGAGAGAGTGAGAAAGTGAACCTCCTCCTTACCTACCTACTCTCTTTTGCATCCATAAAGTGGCAGAGAATGGGCGGGAGCTACTTGTCAGGTCTGTAAGGTGGAGGCCTTGGCCTCAACAAGTCGGAAGAGGCGAAGCTGTGAAGGGGGAGGGAGGGGGAGAGAGAGATGGAGGGAAGGGGGGGAGGGAAAAAATGAGAGTAAACTGGTCTTTCTAATCAAACTTGATAATATTTTTAACGTAAGGACCGATTTGATATTACCTCCTAAACTTAGGGACTAGATGATAAAATTTGAAAATCTTGAGCTTATTTGATATTCTCTCTAATTCTAGGACCTGTGTGATATTTACCCTTTTATATATTGTATGTGGTAAAAACATTTTTTGAACTTGCAAAGACATCCTGCCAAAACATGTCGAAGCTTTGTGATGAATTTGAAGATAATGTGATCTCAAACTCATTTTAAGGAGACTGACATAATAAAGCTCCACAGAATGTATGATATTTTATGGTAGCTTAGTTTTTTTATGTTCTTGAATTTTCAACTTTAAATAACCTATTTGAAGATGCTCTAATTTTGTGTGATGACTATTTATTGGAGGAGATTATATCCAGTTCTTTCAGGCAATATTTCAGTGCTTCCTGTAAATTTGTGGATGCACAGCAACTATAAGGCCTTAATCCTGAAATAGTTGGGGTTGGCAACATGGATATGTCTAATTCATGCAACTTCATATAATGCAACACTTTTGTGGTTGCAAATGAGCGAAGATTGTGTCATCCTGAAATTGTCATGATCATATCCCATGCAATCTTGGCTCAATGGATATTGTAGACAAGAAGGGGGAGTGGCTGTTAATGTTAGCAATGATGGTAGGCAGGTTTAAACAACCAAGAATTGACTACAAAAGCTTCAAGGAAGATATAATGGTATTACAATTACTGCTGCTATTGTCACCTAAGAAGATATGGTGTATTGTGTTTGCAATAAATTATAATGAAAGTGACAAAGTTATCTTTTGGTGCTTCATGTTTGAATGGACTTATGTTGATATATATATATATTGTTGTGAACGTCCAACCTGTTACAATGGATGACATTCTGCTGCCTAATGTAAGAGTTTTCAGCAAAACTTTTAATGGTTTCATATTTAGTTGATTTTTATTCTTAAGCATTTTCTAATATCCTTGGATTCAGTTATACTTTTTCTTGACTTGTGATCTGTTACTGATGGAGTTGCTTGTTTGATGGTGGAGGTGATGGTGGTTTTTAGCTGAAAATGGAAACATGCCTTCTCTACTTTCTGATTTTTGTACTCTTTGAACTTGAATCTTATGCAAGATTAGCAGTTAAACTATAACAACCACTGTCACCATCACATCAGCATCATTGTGATCATTATCGTCAATTGCCTTATCCTAACCAATTTGGGGGATTTGTTTTGCCCAATCAATCATGTTTTTCTCTTCAGCTATTTAAAAAGATAATCTAAGTAGGTTTAGGTCCGTTTACCTTTTTTGGAGGCTGTTGTCTCAATTTGTTTTGCTGTGGTTAAGGAAGGTATACTGATTTGTTTATTGATTACTTTTAAAATTTAAATGGTCTAGGTGAAGATTGGTCTGCTGCATTCTCTTAAGAGTAACCTTAAAGTAGATGATGCAACCTCAAGCTTGCCAATTTTTGAAGGAGTCAATTTTGTAGGACGTGATGATATTGCTGTGAAGGACAAGAGAGTCAGCCGCAAGCATATTAGTTTGCATGGATCGACTGATGGATCAGTTGAAGTGATTGTTGTATGCGTCATTTTCCTTGTTTTATTAAAGAAGCATTTTTTGTTCCTTTTCAAAGTTTTTACCTTTTTCTTCATATCACCTCTAAATGCGATGGTGTGAAAGATTTCTTCTTGTCAATAGAGTGATGAGACAAAATTTTGATGCATTTTCAGTTTGATAGCATCATATTGAGTATTATTTGAAGCTATAGCCGTCATTTTTTTTTTTGAAAAGTGAAGCTATTTATGGCTCACAAGACAACAATCTGTTGTTCTGCGGAATGTGCTTCATATCAAATTTCTTGAAATATCATATTTTATATGGGTTTTTGATGCTGGCAGCTTAAAGTATATCTTTTTTTTGTTTGATATAATAATATTTTGATGTCTCTGTAGGAAGGGCCTAACCCCATTATTTTTAAGTCGGGGAGTCAAAAAAGGAAGCTCGCCTCTCAAGATAGATGCTTTATAGATGATGGTGACATTGTTGAACTGATTCCTGGTAATCATGTTTTCAAGTACGTAAAAATTGATGTTGGCCTTACACAACCTTCTGGAAGAGTTCTAAGCTTTTTTGATAAACATCCAAAACGATCACAACAAGAACTCTTAACTAATGCTGCAATGCTACGAAGCCCTCAGAAAGAATCACTGACAAGAACGTTGCAGGTCTTTGACTGAATTTTGTTATTATCTTAACATTTCTAATTTGACTAATTGACTAATTTTTGGGTGCAATCATTTATTTGCAGGACTTGCAGAATGCGAAAGAGAGTGGTCTGCCTGAAAGAAGCCATTCAGTTATCTCAAAGTTTGGTTGTTCTGGTGTTATATCAAAATCAGTTATGTTTTCTTCGAAGAGTATGGAAGGTGCACTCTTATCTGGCTTTCCTACGGATAGATTATCGCATGTTTTCCAACTTATGAAAGTGCAGGGTCTTCCTGAGTGGGCCAATAAATCTGCAGTTTCGATTGACAATGTGATTGAGGTAAATTTGCAAGTTGCAGCTTGAGGCAAATAATTGATTACAAGCTTGTAAAAATCTTGTGTACTCAGTTGAAAACTCAAAATCAACATTTTAAAACATAACTGGCAAACCAAATAACAAATGAACCCATAAACTAAGAAAATTCAACTAACAAATAAAAATACATTAAAGATCATAAACTAGAAAATGATTTAATATCATCATCTCATCTTGCTCTTTAACATGATTGCTTATAGTTATGCAGTTAAAGTTCTGTTTGTTCTCCCACCCATTTTTTACTTTTTTTTTCTCCAGTAAATAATACCCCTTGTGTGAAAATTAGGTTATCTTTTTGCGTCAGATACCAAGACAGTTTTTATTGAATGCCTTTGTCTAGAACCAGCCTTGTAGCTATACCCACAGATTTTTTGGAGAAGTTTTCTTGTATGCTTTAATGAAGCCCAAGCAACAGCAAGAAAATTTGGCCTGCTCAACCAGAAAAGCATGCTGATAAAAATCACTGATATAACATTTTGATGCTTGACGAAAATAGGATGATATGCGAATTTGAGATATGTAAATTTAAATAGTAAATTATCACAAATAAGCGCAAATATTTTCTAACTATTGTTATGTGATATAATAACAACAACTAAGCCTTTATCTCACCATGTAGTCGGTTAAAAATCCTATATTTTCATTGCGCTCTATTATATAACAACTCCTCATTTTACTCCAAGGATGTAAGATCATTTCTTATTATTTTTTGCTAAATCTGTTTTTGGTCTTCCACTTCTCTTTTTGAATGGGTAAGATCTAAGAACGCAACTCTTCTTACAGGGGTTTCTATCAGTCTATATGTCCAAACTATTTAAGTCAATTCTCTCTGAGCTTATCCTTGATTGTGGTTACACCAACCATCTCATAAATGTATTAATTTCTCATCACGTTCTTTTGTATATATCTACTAATCCACTTTAGCATTGTTATCTTTGTAATATTTATTTTATTTATATATTCTGCTTTGTAGGTCAGCATTGAATATAATATCGCTAGTAAATATTGGTATGTGATAGAACAATATCAACTAAGTCTTTATACGCCAGGTGACAAATATTGATGTGATTGATCAAGAAAATTTAAAATTTCGTAGATTAAGCAAATTTATAATTTAAATAAGTTTAGATCAATGATAAATAAGAATTTACAGAGTTAGATTAGATGAGGGCAATTGATTTTGATTTTAATAAATTAAATGTAGAATTTCTAAAAGTTATATTGAGTTATTTATAAATTTAAACACCGATAGTAATTCGCCCAACACAATTTGTAGGGTTCACTCAGGCAAGCAATTGAATCATCTAAATGATAAACAATTCTAATTTGATCTTGATGCACTAGAATATTTTTGAAATTCAAAAGGTAAATGTATAATTGGGGATCTGCAGGAACATTGGGTTCCTGAAAGTTCCTATGATTTTGGATCAAAGTGCTTCAAGTGGGCCTACAGTTCATGCGATCTACTAGTTAATTTGGTGTGTTGTAATGATTTGTTGGGTCAAGATAATGAAGTAGGCTGTGACTTAAATAAGGAACTTGGCTTCAGATAAAATCAGTTGACTTGATTCCAAATGTCCCTAGACACTTGAATCTTGCATTCTAGAGCCTGTAGTCTTTTCTTTTGCACAAAAATAAATAATCCAATTTGTAGATTGTTACTGGCATGAGTAAGAATGTTCTGAAGGCGATTACATAATAATCTGGGTTAAGCCTAAGCAATTCCCATCTAATGTCATCAAGAAGCTGTAATCTCATGGAGGAGACCCAATTAAAATTCTAAAGAAAATTGAGTTGAATAATTGTGTTACCACTAGATCTGGGAATTAGTTCGAGTTGTAATGTTTTCATACATAGTGTCATATAGGAACAACGGTAACACCTAGTGATCTTTTGAGCATTTTATTCTCTATTAGAGATAATCTATACATGAGTGTCTACCAGCCAAATCCAAAAAAAATGAAAAAAATTGAACAAATTTTTAATGAGCATGATTATCTATTCAAAACAAGTATATCAACTATAATTGATTCAATGGAAGGGTTTACTTCCATCAGAGAATTCATGTGTTGCTAGAAAAGAGTTGCAACAAATCGATCTAGATATCTTGGAGAAGTATCATAATGGGGTTGATTCTTACTTGATAATTTCGAGTTCTTTCCAACCATGGACGAGTGTGCGTGCACCTATGCAGCTTATTATGGTCAAATTTATTAAAGACGTGCTAGAGTTGGTTCTGCACTTCAGTTTGTTGGATTGGGTCTGATTAATTGTTGGTCTTGTTAGTTGAATCAGTTTAGTTATGTCTAGTAGAGCCTATGGGGCCAAGTACTTGGATCTCATGTGCCGCTTAAGCGAACAAAAGCAAAACTAGGACGAGACTACAGGCTCAGGCATGAAAGACGTCTACTTGAGCTTGACACCTATTGTACAGTCGTGCGCTATGAAGCACCGATACTTCGTGAGGCTTAACGTATCTGTATCGTATTCGTATCGGATACCGATACTTCCCGATACTCCACCGATACGTATCTGATACGCCACGTGTATCAATTTTTATTTTCAATTTTTAAAAATCCGATACTCGCCCGATACTCGCTCGATACTCACCCGATACTCGCCCGATACTCTCCCCGATACTTACCCGATACTCGCCCGATACTTACCCGATACTTGTCCGATACTTTCTGATATTTCTAATTAGAGAAAAAAATATTAAAACAGTTAGTTCGACCTATACGATAAAAAATGAAAAATATTTTATACATAAAACACAATTCTTGCATAAACTCTAATGTTAAAATTGAGAGATATACTAAACTCACGCAATTAAGATTATAGAAAGCTTCACGCACATTAATATATTGGTAATAGAAAAAAATTTAGTATCCGCAAGCAGTTGTATCATCGAATTTTTCTACCTCAACCATACTATCTTTGCTTTTGATAGACACTAACTATTTTTTTATTTTAATCAGGTTTATATTATGAAAAGTATAGAATTGACCTTTTTATTTTATTTATTTATTTAGTTTGAGACTCAGAGAGAGGATAGCATGTATTTATTTTGATTAGATCAGTGTATTTGAGTTTGTTACATTATTTATATTATTTTCAATTATTTATCATTTGCATTGAGCTAATTGATTTAGGTCAAATTTAAATTAAAACTGAAACTAATTTACTAATGTATATATTAAACCCTCATCTCATTTAGATAACCTGTGATACGTTGGAAGTAATTAAATAAATTTTAAAATATTGTTTTAATTTAAGTTTTTTTAAACTCAATAGTTGAAGGATATTTTTATTTTTTATAGTTCAATTGTCTATAATATTTTTTTTAGTGATATCAATAATATTTCAAAAAATATAATTAATTTGAAAAAAATTAAAAGATATTTTTGAAAATTATAACAAAATGTATAAGCTATTATAATCTACCTTAGATTTATGTTAAATATGAGAATATGACGTATTACACACATATATAACAACCGTATCCTGACGTATCCGTATCTTACTTTTTTTAAGCTTTGCGTATTGTCGTATCCATATCGTATCGTATTCGTATCGCCGTATTGTACTCGTGCTTCATAGGTTGTGGGTAATAGGCGTGAATGAAGGATGAGGCTGGAGGTCATTGAGCATCCCACGACAGAGGAACGCAATTGCATGGACGTAGAGGCCTATGGGGGTGTTGGTGGTGCGGGGTGTGCAAGGGTTTGCAAAGTGTGTAGGAGTTCCACAATGACTACAAATAAGTGCGATGAGTGGGGTACTGAGCGACGCATGCCATTGTGTCTTTTTGTCTACTTCCACATCAGTGCTAGTCATTAGTGTCGTATTATCGGTGTCAAGCCCAAACATGCTTTTCGCGTGCCTGGTCTCTCCCTTGTTTTTTCTATTTCATTGCATCACACCAAACTAACTAGTAAATCCCATAAAGTGTAGGCCTATTTGAAGCATTTTGGTCCAAAATAATTGCAACATTTGGATGCTTGTTGTTCTTGTTCTGTATTATTTGAATAAGGATATATTTATCTTTTGAATTTCAAATACTCAATCTAATCAAAATCAAGTTAGAATTTTGTATCATTTAGATTATTTGATTGGTAAGTCCTACAAACCTTATTAAGTGAATTACTGTTGGTTTTTAAAATTTGAGAATAATCCAATGTAAATTTTGAAGCTATACATTTTATTTTTTTAAATTTAAAGTAATTACTTTAATCTAATTTAGTAAATTCTTATTTACTGTCAATTCAAATTTATTTAAATAAGTAAATATCAGACCAGCTAGTCTGTAAGGTTAGGGGATAATATTATGTGCATTTATGACTTTAAAAATCTTTCTTTTGAGTCCCTTAGTTGGATTATAATTTTAGTTATGCTTTGTTCATTTAATCATTTAAAAGGACAAAATGACTATATGACTCTCTGTTTTTCACTCTCTTTCCATGTCCCTTGTCTCTTGTTTCTCCTTTCACTCTCTCTTCTTTTTACGTTTGACTGCATCCCTTCGTTGAGCTAGCATCCTTTGATCCATCCGCCCTCAACCTCCTCCTCATTGGCTCATTGGCTCCTTAAGCGCACACAGAGAGAGAGAGAGTCGATCAAAAGGGGCGAATAGCAGAGAAGTTGAGAGAGATGAGTTCCTTGGCTTCACAAAAGCCTCACGTTATTCTTGTCTCCTTCCCTAGCTAAGGTCACACCCTCTTCCTATAACTTCCCTTGCCCTTCATTTCTGCTTCATCTTCGATGGAATCATGTCCTTCTCCCTTGACATTGCTAGCTGTAGGCATCTCATTCTGGATGATGTGTTCTTGCGGCGAGCTCAGCTCGCTAGAGTGCTAGGTACTTCAAATCCAATAATAGCAAGAAGTCGATACCTCCTTGATTGACTAGTTGTTGGCTCGCAGCTTGGCAAAGCAAAGGCAAAGCAAAGGAAAAGAGAATGCTCGCTCATCTACAAGCATAAGTTAATAGAAATGACTTTTCTTCTACACCAGTTATGGCCACCCTTATTTGTCTTCCCTCATGCCCCCCATGAATTATGGTGTGACCCAACCTCTCCCCTCCTTGCGTGACGCTACTGGAACACCTCCTCACCGGAGCATTTGCAGTCCATTGCCCTCACCTATCACCGGAGCATTTGTAATCCATCACTAGCCAGTCAGAAACTCTATTGTGCACGAGAGAGAGGAGAGAGAAAGGGAATGAGAAGAGGGAGTGGGAGAAATGAGTGGGTGTTTAAGTAATTTTACAAATAAAGCATATTTTAAAATTTACTTTTTGGTCATGTAGTTATGGAAACTTAACGAAAATCATGCGAAATGAATTAAATGAGGTATTTAAATCAACCTCAGGGAACCAATTGAAATATTGAATGAGACTCAGAGATTTCGGAGAGGGAATTTTCAAAACGTGGATGTGTGTACTCACGTGAATTTTCAAAACCTGATGTCAGGGACCAAGTTGATATTTATCCTATTTAAATCATAAATTTGATTATGTGGGATATTAAATTTTATTGATCTAACACGTTATAGTATTTAAAATATGTTTGAGCTTGTTTGGGATAATATTCTATTGAAAATTATCTATCTCAAATCAAATATACTCCTATTTTTGTCTTGCATCACTTTTGGTATCAGTTCTGGCATCACCTTTGCCATATTTATGAAAGTCTAACTTATTAATTTTAAATGGGAACATCATGATTAGTGTGTCCAAATCATACACATCATGTCAGATGGATGATATAGATTATTTGTATTTTATCTCATTTTATTATTTAGGAGTTTTTTATGGTTTGAATTAGTCTATTCCTTTTTTGTTTATATATTTTATTTAATTAGTAGATTTATTTAGTTTCACATTGCTTCTCTTTATTTTAGATGGTATTAGCCCTCATTAAATAGATCTTATACATGAATATTTGAATGTGCCCCCCCCATAATGAATGAAAATTGTATTTATGTGCAATGTGACTCTAGGTTTTGTTAGTGTGAGATTTTAGAAGGGAATAATGGAGAAATCTTATGTGAGAATCCTTCAAACCTTTGTTACTCATTTTTAACTTGGATAGTGTTATTGTAAGTCCATGATGATAGCGAAAGGGAATGCCTAGAAGGGTTGTGTATGATGACATTCTCACGAGGCCAACATGGAGGAGCGAGAGGTTGAGTTAGTGGCGCCAAATGTTAGTGAGAGGGACAAGGTCATAGAATGGGTGTATTGTTGGCATGGTCGACATGGTGTTGAAGGTTAGGAGTTTTTGTCCCTTTTTTTCAGATTATCTTATCTCGATATTTAGAAATGGATGATTAGTGTTTGAATGATTCATGTAAGGTTTCCTCACCTTCTCGTTCGAGATATTTAATCCTGTCAGAATCTCACACTAACCCATCCAGTAACATTGCACACAAAAATTTATTTTATTATGAGGCAATTCAAATATTCATGTGTAATATCTATTTAGAGAGAGTTAATCCTATCTTGAAAAAAAGACAAATCATGTTGAACTAAACAAACTCGCTAATTTAAAAACAAATTAATAGACAGATTTGAATAATTCAATCCCCAAAAAAACTTTTTATAAATAAAATAAAAAAATAATTTACAGCGTTGATTTGGCACTATAGTATGTGATTTAATTTGCGTCCAGTTTGAATGTGCTTTAAAAAAATAATTTGCGTCCAGTTTGAATGTGCTTAAAAACAAACCTTGCTATAAGAAGAAGACTTTCTCTTGGTCGACGTGAGGAGGGGCACTGACGTTACCCTTGTTCTTAGCGGGGTCGACGACTTGGTTACATGTCTTGCTCACCAGCTTATAAACTGAAGGTTCGTAGTTTGATGTTGCAAGAAGGCGCTAGATGTTGACGGAGAATATCTGCTAAGAGTGAGCTAGCGGACTTGATCAATTGGTACGATGGAATCAAGAGCAGCAAGCCAGAGTAAAAGAGAGACAAGGGTTAACGTGGTTTGGTGCATGCCCTCTTATGTCTACGCTGCCATGTCGAGGAACCAAGGATTCTATTAAGTATTGAAGAGTACAGGGGTGGTTTGAGCAATGCCTGGGGTTAGGAATCCTCTTGTAGGCTTAGCTTACAAAAGCTTAAAGAAAAGGTGGGAAAAAGGTTGCACACCTTGAAAGGCTTTATTTATAGCCATGATGAATGATTCTTGACCTTTGATACGTCTTTGAGATGTTGACACATGGCCTGACGATTTTGAAATTGTTAAGGATGAGAAATCTTCCTTGGAGGGTGAGAGCATGTTTTCTTCGAATTTTTCTCCTCTTGTACCACAAATGCATATAGGGAAGCTTGTTTTGCTATCCCAGGTTAACGACGCGAGTTCTGCGCTATCGATTGAAGTGAGGCGTGCTGGAGAATGTAGGATCTTGGAACGGTTCTAGAAGCAAGTGAATAGACCCTAAGGCTCTGTTTGGCGTGAGGACCAAAATCAGGATCAAAATGGTACTAATTTAAAAAATAACAATAATAATAATAAATAATTTTTTTAATCATTCTACACAAACTCTAATATAAGAAAACATTACTTTACTTCACATACTCAACAATTTTCAATAAAAATATTAACTTTCTTTCACATTCTAAACCAAAATATTCAAATCGAGTTTATTAAAAATTATTGAGTATGTGAAGTAAAGTAATATTTTTTTATATTAAAATTTGTGTAGAATAATTTAAAAGATTTATTTATTATTATTATTGTTATTTTTAAAGTTAGTGTCATTTTGGTCCTGATTTTGGTCCTCGCACCAAATATGGCAAGAAAATTTAGTTTACTTTAATATAGAGTTTAATTTACTTTAATTATATTACAATTAAGATAACTTATAAGCACATGTTAGTAATGAGATAATCAACAAACAAAGCAATAATAAAATTGCAAATAAATGACACAAGGATAACGTGGTTCGACTTAAAACCAAGTTTATATTTACCCCAACCCAATTTATCTAACCATAAAGAATCACTCCTTTAGTTGAAGTCGGAGAAGTCTGTACAATCCAATTCTCTTAATCCCCCAATTAGAGACCTTCCTCACTAATTAGGTGAGGGAAACAATATCAGGTGAGGGAAACAATATCAGGTGAGGGAAACAGTAAAAAAGGTTCAAAACAATAAAATGATGTACAATAAGCTCAATTCAACTAACCTCTCTCTTGCTTTGGATTGTACCTTTAAGAGCTTGGAGAGTGGACTAAAAAGATGAGCACTTGAAAGCTTGATCTTCATTAATCGCCGTCTAACCTATCCTTAATTAATATTTAATTAATTACTCACAAGGGAGGTTAATTTTCAGCAAGATGGGTTCAAATAATGGCTTAGAAGATCATCAACATACTAAAACCCCTTAACCATTTATGTGAAGAAGATTTCAAATGGCTAGTAAAAACTGCTTTAGAATTGTCTTTTATCGATCAAACAAATAGTCATTGGATCCTCAATGTTGCATTTTAGATAGCTTTGAATCAAAGGTCGTTGATCGATCAAACAACTTGGTCTATCAGCTGATCTATCAAAGATAGCATACCTGCAAACCTAAGTATTTGTGGGTTCACTCAATTCAACTTGATTCATAACTATCTTACTTATGATCTAAAAATAATTTTTCAATAGTTCTACTAGAATACAAATAATAAATAATAAAATCGATCTTCAATTAAGTCTTATCAACTTTTAGTATTTGCACATGAGTCTTGATCTTTTCAATGCTTCATAAGTTAAGCACAGATTCACTCCCAATAGCATTAAAACTTAAGCCTATACCATCTAGCTTAATATATCATTAGTTACCAACTCATTTACAGATGACGACAAACCTCAAAATACATGATTTTTACAATAATCACAATGAAAGAACCAACAGAAAAGATATGACCCTGTGTTGGGAGTCGTGCAGATTCTTAGAGGTCTAGGTCTCTTGTTGCTGTTGGTTTACACGTGGATGGTTTTGATACAGTAGGGATCCCATGTGTAGGCAATCGGATTTTGCAAAAAATATGAACAATAGAAACGATTGAAATAGTTGGTCTTATAATAATAGGCTTTCTGTGAACCACCTGATGACCCTCTGGCCTAATTTTGCATCCCCGCCAGTCTCCTGCACCCGTACTGTGAGTGACAATCCCAAGTGAATGACTTGTGTGCCCAAGCTTGTAGTCTCACCCTAGTTTTGCTTCTACCTCTTGAGCAAGATGTGAGATCCAAGTGTTTGGGTCCATTTGGAATCAAGTCATCAAATTTGATCTAAAACCATGTTCTTTTTTCAAGGGACAACCTGCTTCATCATGTTGGCCCAACAGGTTTTTACAGCCCACCAAATTACCCAATAAATCCTGTGAGGAGTAGGTCTATTTGAACCATTTTGGTTCAAAATCATTAACGTATAAAAGCCCAATATTCCTGCAAAGTCCAAATTAACTGAATAAACTATATATTTACCTTTTGAATTTCAAATGTTCAGGTTAGTTAAGTTCGAATTAGAATTGTTATCATTTATATTTTTTGATTGCTCATCTGAGCAAACCTTATAAAGTACAAATCTTAAGTGAATTACAGTTAGTGTTTAAATTTGAGAATGACCCAATATAACTTCCAAAAGCTGTCTAATTTGTTGAAATCGATTGCTCGAATTTAATGCGATAAATTCTTATTTATGAGAATTTATTTAAATTATAAAATTGCTTAATTTGTGGGAGTTTGTGTTTTTGTGATCAATCACATAATAACATTTTAAATATATTTACGCTTAATTGGGGTTATTTGCTATTTAAATTTTTTTAATCTCAAATCATATATCATCCTATTTTTCCCCAGCATGACATTTGATCATTGGAATGGAGTGCTTCGAATGACCGTGTAAAGTATTGTTTATTTTTGTTTATTGAAATGAATTGTGCATATCTTGTCATTTAATTATTCAACTTGGACATTTATGTTCTTTATTCAATTACTGATAAGTCACCCCCCGCATTTTACAAGAACTCATCGTTAGTAAAAGTTTTGACTCATAGTTTCAATGATTTGTTAATTTTTGCACATTGTCTTAATAGGGAAATGTGCTCGTTGCTGTTCTTTCAAACTACATGGTGGACATTGACTGGTTGAAGACTGGTAATTTCAAATATCTCCATAGATCTTGCTGTTTCTATAGCATAGCATGTGATGGTAACTTAGTGTAATTTACTTTAGGAAATGTCACTGTTGTGAGAGCATGTAGTTTAAATTTTTGCATTTTTTGGTTAGAGCGATTGGTTTAGAATCTATTTTCTACAATGTTGATCATAGAATTAAGGATGGATTGAAAAATGGAGCACAACAGGATTCTAGGCAATTGGAATATGCCGATCAACTTGAAGTGAAAACTTATAATTGGATTGCTATCTGAGCAACTGCATTTTGTTTTATGGGTGAGAAAAAAACCATTATATTTTATAGGTCGTGTAGGTGCAAAACATCTATGATTAGTATAGCTGAAATGTTAATGCTTAGATGACAAAACAATCATGTAATATTTCAGATGACAAAACAGTCGTGTTACGGTGGACTACATATGTTTTACTAAGAAGATGGTCATTCTTAGAATATTTGTATATCTTCTAGATATGAAGAGATGTTAGGAGTATCTTTTATATATAATGCAAAGTTCGCTTGATATGATGACAATTGCAATCAATCCGCATGATTTTATATTGAAATATTTTAAGCACAAAGTGGTGAATATATGTAATGATTTAAATTTAAAATTACTTTATTCTTGTGTTAGAATGTTCCTAGTTTACTTTTTAGGCAAGGAAATTATTTTTATTTTCTTTTATTTGTTTCCTTCAATGCACGGATAAAAGCTCTATATTAGAAGCCCAATTTGCTTTTTGTAATTTTCAATTTATGGCAAAATGAATTAAAAAACATTTTCCTCTTAATTTCTAATTTCCGTCTCTTTTTCATCTTTTGCCTTCTTTCTTTGCTTCTCTTCTTCCTCCTTGTCTTTTCTCTGACTCAATCTCTTGTTCTTTTGCCCTTACATGGTTTCATCCTATTCTTCATCTCCTATTTGCTCTCCCCTTTCAGTTCATCGAAATGAGCACAACCTACTATTTGTGTGACCAACTTGATCCTCTCTGATTGGTTGGTGCCACCAAAGAAAGCCTTAGCGTCCACATCCGCGTTGCCTTGTTCTACCAAATTTAAGTATCGTTAACTTCATTACGCCGCACTGATTACTAATCATATGCACACTTCTTGTCAATGTTCTTTGAGCAGTCTAATTTGTTGACAACATCATGCACTTTCACCTCTTGTGATCTTTGTCCGTTGTGGTCATTAAAACTTTAGTTCATGCTTCTTCAAATCATATTTACATGCTTACCCAAAGGAGTTGAGTTCTTTTCAATCAAAGGAGAATTGCAAAGATTGGTGACGATCATTTGTTGATCATTGCTGTTTCAAATTAAAATATTTTAGGCATATTTCAACATCTAAATATGATAGGATTTATATATTTTATTTTTGATTTTGATTATTCTTATTTTATACTTCATTGTTTAGGTGAAGAAATTATTTTATTTTATTTATTGCTTTATGTATGTGCTGAAAACTTTATATTAAGAGTTTTATGTAATTATGTAATATTCATGTCATAATGAATCACATTAAAATATTCTTCATGCTTTTGTCTTTATCATGATAAATTACTCCATGCATAAAATATCTCATATGTAGCAATTTTGGTGGACTATTATGATACATATGTGATAAAAATTGCTATGTATGAGATATATTATGATACATATGTGAGCAAAATTGCTATGTATGAGATATTATAATACATATATGATAAAATTTGTTACGTATGAGATATTTTATGATACATATGTGATAAAAATTGCTACGTATGCTGAGCCGGTGTCGCACGCAGGTGTCGCACGCCGAATGGCTGCTACAAAATCTACGTGTTAGGCTGTCCGACTGCAATAAGTTCTCTTTCACGTGAGCATGATTATAGGCTTAATGATTTTTTGAAGGTTGTCATTGATGCTCCTTTTTTTGTTATTTCATTTTGTAGCACATGGAGTTAATCTACGATGAATTTCGCACCATTTATTTGTTTTAATTTATTTTTTCAATCTCTGTTTGGTTTAATTGATGTCGTTATTTTTTCTTTTTTTTGTGATAACAGATGTCATTATTAATAATTCTATATAAACCTCTTTAGAGCTGATCTTTTCTTTTGAAGCTTGCCCAAAACTATGGGAAGTTCCAAACGTGCTTGTCATTCATGGAGAAAGTGGCATTCGTGTCGATCACTTACAGGTTACATATGCATATATTACCTACGTCAACTCTATTATTTATATGTATCTTACATTTTGTGTTGTACGGCATTTAACAGAAAAAGAAGCCTGATAATTGGACTCTACACAGGCCTCCACTTCCAATATCATATGGAACACATCATTCTAAGGCCATGCTTCTTATATATCAAAATGGATTACGTGTCATTGTGCATACAGCAAATCTAATTCATGTTGATTGGAACAACAAAACTCAAGGTTTGTGGACGCAAGATTTCCCTTGGAAAGATGAAATTAACTTGTCAAACAGCTCTCCATTTGAGACAGACTTAATTGACTATCTTAAAACTTTGAAGGTGTGTTTTTTCTATAGTAGCGTGAAATTTGCATTTGTTATTACTGTCTCTCCTTTTTTTGCATCTTTTTTATTACAGTTTGGTGAAAATTACTTCATGGCATCTAGATATAAATTTCTCTTAAATTCTTCTGAGTTATGATTTGCGGCTGTCCATAATGGTCAAATGTGTAAACATGTAGGTAACAAGTAAAAAAAGTTTGTTTTTGCAATTACCCTTTCTTTATCATTTTTTTGTGTTAGTTTCATTAGCTAACTAATTAGCAGGCTGTTTATCAGACTATAAAATGAGTTATTTCATTAGCTCTATTATTTTCTTCATGCTTTTGTCTTTATCATGGTAAGATTCATCAGTAAATATATTATGCCAGTTATTGTTGGACTAACTTGAGGTTTAACAAATGTCATTGTCGAAGTTTAAGGAGCAATGTTCTTGTTATGTGCTTAATCTTTTAGCTTAAAACCCAGGGTTATTATCAAATAGATCTTTCTAGCTTGGGCTTATGTGCTGTTGGGTCCCTCTAGTTTACAACTTTATCAAACAGGTCCTTTATTTTGAGATTATGTGCAGATATATCTTCAAGCCGTTACAAACTTGCATAGATAGACATAGTTGCCCTTAGTAAACATTTCTAATCACCTGTTTATTTCATTTCTCACTGTGCCCTAAATAATAAAGTCACCTCCCTCTCTCCCCCTTCTCTCTCTTTTTCTCTCCCCTTCTTTATTTCATTCCTCATTAATTCTTTAAATTGGAATCCAAAGGGACCCCAGGTGCAAATAGACCCAAACTAGATGGATCTAGTTATTATTTATTCTAAAACCCATAAGTGAGTTTATATTATGCAATACATAAAATACCATCTTATGTGAATTCCATAATTCGTGTGCAATGCAGTGGCCTGATTTAAGTGTCAAGTTGCCTAAGTTCGGTGATGTGAATATTAATGCATCATTCTTCAAGAAGTTTGATTTTAGCAGTTCAAAGGTATCAATTGTTGGGCTTTTCTAATCTTTTTTAGTATCCTGATGAAGGCAAGATTGTGCTTTTATTTGTGATTCTTATTTTCAAATCCTACCATTCATCAGGTTCGGTTGATTGCATCTGTTCCTGGATATCATGCAGTCCTAAACCTTAAAAAATGGGGACATATGAAAATGAGAACTGTTCTTCAAGATTGTGTATTTGATAAAGAATTTTGCAAATCTCCACTAACTTACCAGGTAATTTCTCTCCTTTGACAACTATCACTATTTTTTATTTATCTCCAAAGTTTGTTTATCCTTTTTTTTTGTATTTTAAACATATTTTTTCCCCCCCTTAATTGTCTTTTTCAATTTCTTTGTGGATTAGTTTTTCGTATTTGTTTCTTCAAAATCTAGATGTCGGTAATGGAATTGGATTATTTCCCTTGCATACAAATATGATTGTTTTTTTTTTGTTCGTTTGTTAACAACAATTATGATGTTAAAATCAACATCTTGGACTTTTTGCAACAACTATTAATAAAAGGCATCCTCTTGCCAAATGCTCTCCACAAGGATAACGGAGGGTAGTCTACAGCCTTCTCTTAAAATTTTTAAGTTGTTTCAAAGACTCAAACTTGATACCATGCGATCACAAAAAAGCAACCTTTACAATTGCCCCAATGTTGGCTTTCTTTTGCATCAACTACTTATGCCTACAAATCAAAACTTTCTTGGTGTTTTCTTGTTCTTCCTGTTTTTTACCAGCATTTCCAACTAGAGAATTGTTGGCACAGTACATTTGGAACAAGCTGTTACCTTTTTTTATAATTTAATTGGGCCATAAAATCTGCAATGTGTCAGGTTTCTTATAATTATGAGGGGCCCATTAGCAGTGCATTAGTAAGGTTTTACATCAAGTATATTGGCCTTACACTCCTTGGAGACGAGAACTTTTTAATAATTCACCAGTTCATGCCCTGCACCACAACCCGATTCCCACAATAGAATGGACAAGAGGTAGTATGGTCACGATGGTGGGAGAGGTATACATTGATTTCAAAATAATTCAATATGGAAAGTAGAAGCTTATAATTTCAAATTATACAAGTAAATGTGTATCCCATTATAAAAACTCATTTCAAAAGTATGTATTATAAAAGTCGGACTCTATGCGTAGCACTACTGTCATGAGATACAAAAGAAAACCTTTTTTCCATATTAGCACCATGAAAGACTCTCAACTTATACATAGAGTTCAACACTACAAGCATATTCATTTCAAGTTCTAGCATACTAATGTAAATTAAATGCCATCAATGTAAAACCATAAAAAAACTTGTAATACATTTCCATAACCTAACCACACTCGATATGAAAACCACAAAGGAAAAACATTGATGAAACTTCAAGGCACTTACCTGATCCAACATTCTATTTCTCGTGCACATCCGTCAGAATGATACCTGCACCATAGTAGGCATGAGTCATTTGATCCAACATTCTAAAATAGTTGCTTACAAGCATGCCATTATTTTACATGATTCATCAGACTATAATTAGCTTGGCATGGTAAAGGTAGTATGGCATAAAGGAGTTTTCGACATCAACTTCAAGTGCAATACATGATGTACAAATGAGGAATGCTCAATTTTAATGATAGATACTCATCATGCACAAAGTATGCATTGCAAGCATGCAAGTTTAAAACACATTTCGTGTAAGTTTCATTTCTTTAAATCAATATAGCATTTTAGTCTGAGCCTCTCAGGCTTCTCAAATTGTGCCTCAACTTCCTTTCCAATATTTTAGAGGTCATCACCTCTCATGAATAGTCCTCCATAGGCAATAAATACTGGACATCGTATGTCAAAAATCAATCACGAGGGCCTTATCATGTGATCCATAGTCATAGTGAACTGCATTCACTTTTTGGGACCGTCGCCTCACGTGACACTCGAAAATTGTCACTGGATACTATCGCACTAAAGATCATAATCAATATCAAGCTAAGGCAACTCTTTTTAATGATTGTTGTCTTTAAAATCATGAATGTAAATTCAATTCTTAATTTATTTCACAAGCTCTTATGCTTGTCCTTTCTTATCTACCAATCCCTTTCCCCTTTAGGCTTTAACTTTCATCTTTATAACATGTTTCTTAGTCAAGTCATGTGCATATCAAGTTATACATCTAATTAGCATCAAATTAAATGCCTTAAGGCTTCAAATTTAGGGATAGCTTACCTCAATTCCATAAATTTGCTTGGTTCTATTATATATACATAATATATATAAGGCTCTTAACGATCCGATCTCGAGTTGAGCCGACCTCGGCTCAGGATTAAATTGAAATATTTCAATTGGATCTCAATCAAATCCAAAATATATGTGAGAAGAGTTCAATTTGATCTTAATTTATTCTCAACTTAGCTCGTTTGTTATCGATTTAAGCTCGATTTGAGTCAAAGTCGATTTGACTTTCGATTAATTTTGATTTTCACCCAAATTTTAAGTAAAAATGTATTTGTTCATTAACCAGCTTAGATTATAACCATCCATTTTGATCGATTGGTTAGCAATAAACAAAAAAAAAATCTATAGCCAACAAAGTTTGAATAAATATCATAGAGGAATTTCTGATGTAGTTATCCATCAAAGCTATTGCTAAAAAATTAATACACTGAAGCTAGTTGTATGTTTAAATATATATATATGAATAATATCTTTTATTTTTTTAATTAATCAAATTCTATGCCGGCTCAAAATTAGATTGATAAAAATATCGAGACATAAAAAAGGCTCATTAGCTTGCTTGTTTGAATTGAGCTGATCTTGATTCAATCTAAAATTTGATTCAACTTTTGATCAATTTTCGATCTTCATGCAAAGTTAACAGCCTTATCTATACATACATATACATATATATGTAATCATTAAACTTGGGACAGATTTTCAACCCTAACTTCATCCAGTTGAAACGTAGGTTTATAGTTTTAATCAAGAAAAACACTGAAAATTAAAATTGTATTAAAATGAATGAACTAGCTGTTTGGAAAGTTTCACATTCATTGCACTTCATTTGATAGGGCAAATTCCCAATAAAGCAACAAGTGTACAAAACACATTTAATTGTCAAATTCTATGCTAACTTCGACTCAATGGAACATGGGTAAAATGTCTTTTTTAAAGCACAATAGTATGAAAGGTGTAATATGATAAGAGAACTAACATTTTGGAAAGTTTCACACTTACTAGATTCCATTTAACAAGGTTTGAATACGAAACCTGTCAAAATTTCAGGGTTTTGTCGGCTTAGAGTAATAGCCTCCAAATCCAGTTTTTTCTTAGAATAGATAAGGTGTTTGAATACGAAAGTTGTAGCTAACTAGTTGAATTAAGCTCGTGCCAAATTTCATGGAATTTGCGGGTCATTAGACATGCAAAAATTATGCTGCAATTTTCATATCAACGTTTAGTTAAATTCAACTTCATGTAGTTCAACATCCCAAAGGCTGTATCTTTACCACCCAACAAATGCAACTCACTTAACAATAGGCTTTCTGCATAAGATGGGTACCAAAGGATACAAAGTTATTTCGGGGAGTGTACTTTTTTTACTTGTGAATGTGGATACCAAGTTATTCCATCTACTTGGGCAATGCATATCTTCACATAATTGTGTGAACAACCAATATCATGTTACAGTGCAAGCCAAATGATAAAATGAACTACTATAAAAGAAAGATAAAATGAACTTAAAAGTTACAAAGCTTATATGTGCTTTTATAAATGTTGAAATTTGTGTAGGATATGAAACAAATATAAAAATTAGTGGGGGTAATTTAGGATGGTTTTGGGATGTGATGCGGGACAATATGCGTGATGCAATCTTAATTAGAGATCAGTAAGCAATTTAACAGATGACATAAAATTTATCGTAGGAATTTTGCTGATGATAGTTGTGCAATAATCAAGAAATCATAAGGTCGAGAAGTAAATCGATTTCAAATATTTAGAAGCATGCTCAAATGATATTTAATAAATTTACCAACTAGCGAGCTGAGAATGCGGAGGTGTTTCCCGAAGGTCAGTGGGCTCACCGTCTAGTGGCGCGGCGAGGCGCGACCGAGCGGGAGGGGTGAAACGGGCGGAGCGGGTCTGACCAGCGGTGCAGGGAAGTCGCCGGCGATCGCCGATGGTCGGCGGGCGGCGCGGAGGCGGAGGTGGGATGCTCGAAGGCGGCGTCGGAGGCGGGC
>JAEMOT010001977.1:90401-114590 GCA_019297695.1 Apostasia ramifera | reverse complement strand
CGAGGGCGGGCGGAGCTGTTTCCGCGAGGGATCGGGCGGCGCGCGTGCGGAGTCGGCGATAGAGGCTGAGCCGGGGCTCGGTTTGGAGAATTAGGGCCGGGAAATTACTTGCAGGGGCCTGATCTTTGNGAAGTCTAGGGCAAACATAAGCGATGATCGCGAAAAAGGTAACCATCGTGGACGAGGTAATCCAGGTACTCACTAGTCGGCCCCGAGCTCACCGTCGTGTAAATAACTCCAAAATCAGGGCAATCAGCATAAATCTCCTTTAGCCTGTCAAAATCGACAACCTCGATGCTCATCGTAGTCAATAAAGAGACTCGGTGACTCAAAGCGTCTGCTACTTTATTCTCAACCCCTGGTTTATGCCTGAGTACAAAAGTGTACTCTTGAAGAAATTCAACCCACTTGGCATGTCTTTGGTTGAGCTTCTTCTGTGAATTCAGGTATCTCAAAGCTTCGTGGTCGGAATAGAGGTAAACTCCTGGGGTAGGAGATAATGCCTCCAATGTCTGAGAGCCTGAACCACGGCATAAAATTCTTTATCATAGGTGGAGTATCGTTGCCTAACGTCATTCAATTTCTCACTGAAGAAAGCCACAGAATGACCTTCTTGACTTAGGACTCCACCTATACCAACTCCTGAGGCGTCACAGGATACCTCAAAGACTTTGGAAAAGTCTGGGAGTCGTAAAACAGGAGCTGCAGACATGCGAGCCTTAATTTCAACGAAGGCTCTTGCTGCTGCCTTCGTCCACTCAAAAGCTCCTTTCCGGATACAGTCCGTAATAGGAGCAGTGACGGTGCTAAACCCCCGTATGAATCGTCGATAGAATGTAGCTAGGGCATGAAAGCTACGAACGTCATGGATGTTCTGAGGTTCTGGCCATTCAGATATGGCGCAAACCTTCTCAGGGTCAGCTGAGACACCGTCTGGGGAGACGACGAATTCCAGAAAGACTATACGGTCAGTGAGAAAGGCACACTTCTTAGGATTCGCAAACAAACTTTCCGCCTTAAGACTTGAAAGATTTGGCGAAGATGGTCTAAGTAGTCCTCCTTAGTCTGACTATATAGCAAGATGTCGTCAAAGTATACGACAGCAAAGATGCCAATGAAAGGTCGTAACACTTGCGTCATCAAACGCATGAACGTACTAGGGGCATTGGATAGCCCAAAGGGCATGACCATCCACTCATATAGCCCATCTTTCGTCTTAAAGGCCGTCTTCCACTCATCCCCAGGCCTGATTCGAACCTGATGGTAACCACTCTTTAAATCGATCTTTGAAAAGATAGTGGCTCCAGCCATCATATCTAACATGTCATTTAGGCGGGGAATGGGAAAGCGGTACTTCACAGTAATCTTATTGATGGTGCGGCTATCCACGCACATCCGCCATGAGTCGTCCTTCTTGGGAGTAAGAAGGGCTGGAACGGCACATGGGCTAAGGCTCTCCCTACCGAACCCTTTCCGTAATAGATCATCAACTTGCCTCTTTAATTCTGCATGTTTAGTAGGATTAAGGCGGTAATGAGGTAAGTTTGGGATGGTGGATCCCGGAACAAGGTCTATAGCGTGCTGAATGTCACGCATAGGAGGGAGACTATCCGGGAGATCGTTAGGAAAGATCTCAGTGAACTCACTTAACAGTGGGATCACCTCTGGTGGGTGCTCAGCAGTGGGGGCCTCTTGGAGTTCATGAATGGCAACGGCCCAAACAAACCCTCCTGATGTGATCTCTCTCTCGACCTCACTAGCGCTAATCAGGTGGAGTTCTTTCTTCTTATCGGGCTTCTTTGGTGCGATTGTCGCTCGCTTTGAGGTCAATCGCGGTGGCGATGGACCGATCACGATGCGATCACCCTTGTACTTAAAAGCACAAGAGTTCGAGCGACCGAATAATGTAACATCTAGGTCATATAGCCAAGGCCGACCTAAAATCACACTTCCTACCTCCATCGGTAGTACATCACACCAAATATCCTCCCGATAAGAATTGAAGCTGATAGGAACTCGACACCGATGCTTAACCTCGATGGAGGAAGCGTCGATCCATGCTACTCGATAAGGATGCGGGTGATCAACCGTGGTCAACCCCACATACGAGACAGTCTTAGTGGAAATTGCATTAATACAACTTCCACTATCGACAAGGACTTTGCAGATTTTCTCATTTATTTTAATGTATGTATGAAAGATCGACGTCCTACGCCAGTTCTCGCTTTCCTTAGGTTGTGCCAGAGCACACCTGACTACCCCCAGAGGAGTAGAATCAGTAGTGTGATCGTAGACCTCTTCCTCGTACTCCTTAAATTCCTCCGCATATGCGGGGTCAGCAACATAAGTCGGCTCTATGCCCTCAGCAAACAGAGGAGTATCCTCAGGGACCTGTTCTATCATCAAGGCCTTGGAGGCACATTCAGCAGCAATGTGGCCAAAACCTTGACACCGAAAACAACGTAGTGGACGCCCGGTGTTGCGACGTGAGGACTCACCTACTACAGCCTTGCCCTTTTCTTCTTTAGAAAAAGGTGGGCGACTGACAGGAGCAGTAGTTGCAGACGGCTTAACACCTATAGGTGCTGACCTAACAGAGGTATATCCCTCCCGAATATCAGTACGTCGGGGGACAAAAGGCTTCTGAAATCGCTCGTAGTCCTGGGCCATCTGATACGCCTCCTCGAGCGTAGCGACACGACGTAAATACAACTCGCGTTGTATATTCTCCCTTAATCCAGCTCTAAACCTGGATAAGGTAGTCGTAGGACTCTCAGCCTCACCACATCGCATCATAAATTCATCGAATTTAGCGATGTACTCAGTCACAGAGCGTGTTCCTTGAGTCAAGCGCTGCTACTGATCAAGGAGTCGATCATGATAAGTGATGGGAACATACTTTTCCCTCATGATCGCCTTGAACTCGTTCCAGTACTCAATTGGCTCTAGGCCACGGCGCTGGCGCAGACTCTCAACGTTGCTAATAAAAAGTCTTGCTTGCAAGGTGAGCTTCATTTTAGCAAACATGACTTTTCTTTGTTCACTCATAGTATACCACTGAAAATAGTGGTTCATACCATCCTCCCATTCTGAGTATGCCTTGGGATCTAATGTCCCATCGAAGTTAGGGGCTTCCACCTTAATACTACGCAGGTAGTTTTCGTCAGGATCACGGGGCTCATATGCCTGACCAGTATGCTGGTGAATAGTCCTCCTAACAGTAGGCTCTCTCCTAGGCTGATCAACCTTAATTTCTGAAGTGTGGGTGCGTCGCTCAATCTCAAGGCGGGCAACTCGATCACTCACCTCATCCAGTTTAATTTTCATATCATCCAGATAGTTTGTTCTAGCCATGATAGTGGTCAACATAGCCTCTAGTTTGGGATCCATGGGAATAGGGGAACTAGACCTAGTATATTCTAAACCAGATCTAGTGGGCATATGCAGATAGAATGAAATATGCCTAGATGCACCCTATTCCAACCATGCTCTGATACCAGATGATGCGGGACAATATGCGTGATGCAATCTTAATTAGAGATCAATAAGCAATTTAACAGATGACATAAAATTTATCCTAGAATTTTGCTGATGATAGTTGTGCAATAATCAAGAAATCATAAGGTCGAGAAGTAAATCGATTTCAAATATTTAGAAGCATGCTCAAATGATATTTAACAAATTTACCAACTAATTTTAGGCAACCTTATCTCAACACGTCAGAGCTAGGGATACGCAGTAGTATAGGTGTGCTCGCAAATAATATCACCCAACAGCAATTTAATCGCATAATAATGTTCGGATCACACGGGTGAACAAATCAAACAATCCTGATAACAGACACCACTACAAGATCTCGAAGATATTCAGAATATTCAGTTGGTGTTCAGATTTACCTCAAGTTGAGATCCTAACACTATAGAGGCGAGTCAAGGCTACCCAAAGCGGATGATGTCGAGGCAGACGAGCAGAAGGCGATGCGGGGGTGCGGGTGAACAGAGCGGCGAGCTGAGAATGCGGAGGTGTTTCCCAAAGGTCAGTGGGCTCACCGTCTAGTGGCGCGGCCGAGCGAGGCGATGCGCGACCGAGTGGGCGGGNGAGGGCGGGCGGAGCTGTTTTCGCGAGGGATCGGGCGGCGCGCGTGCGGAGTCGGCGACAGAGGCCGAGCCGGGGCTCGGTTTGGAGAATTAGGGCTGAGAAATTACTTGCAGGGGCCTGATCTTTAATCGGTTTGAAACTGAGAATTGCGAGAGAGAAGAGTTGGGAAATACCTCAAATTTCTTTAAGGTATTTAGGGATTTTTACCCAAGGTCCCAACCCTTCCCTTCACCGGGATATAACACAGTATTTCAAATACTCAATAATTTCATTCCAGGATTAAGAAAAACAGTACTCGTTCTTGCCCTTATATAGGCGATTACAATAGAATTTCAAATTGCAGAAATAAATGCGAAAATAAAAACTGATTACAACATGCCAAATGCGAATAACTAAAAATAGAAGGAAATAAACGAGATCCTCCCAAAATTTAGAATATTCCCATTCAAATCAATAAATTGATTTAAATGGGGATTTTCAATCCACTGATCAGCCACCACTCGTGCCTGCTGCCAAATCTGCAGATCAATTCTCCATCCAGATCGACGCCATGTGCTGAGATCTCGGCCGTCGAGTGTATACTCTGCCTGAAATAAATCGACGGTCTGATGTCGTCGTATCCCCTCCAGGATGCTTTGTGGACCAAAGCAAATAGAAGATCATTCAATCATGCCATCTTTAGCCAAGCAATCCAAGTACTTGGTATAAATCAAAGTAGATGGTTTGTATATAAACTTAATAGTGCTTGCTAGAGTTTACTACTTACCTTGTATTGGCCATGGTAATGCAAAAGGCCCTTTCTTCAAGCCACTAAGATGAAGACAATGAAGAGTAATGCAAGACAGGAAGCCTAATTGTAATGGTTGAAGCCAAGCTTGCCTCCTCCCAATTTTACCCTCATTCCATCTTCCCACACAAGCTCACCCCCTTCTCCCAATTTCATGGTATGTGGCTAGACCTGTCAACGGATCGGATCTGGATCGGGTTGACCTTGACCCGGATTCGATTCCGATATATCCGGATCGGATTAAAAATCGAATCGGATCGAGGTCAACCCAGATCCGTTCCATGACCCGCTACGGTTCGGATTTTTGGATCAGATTTCGGGTCAACCCGGAACTTTTTTTACATAATTTAATACTATTTTTTTTGAGTTTTTTTTAGACATGAAAAAAAAACTATTTTATTTTTTAAGTTTAATGGGAGAAATTTATTTTACTATTAGAAAGTGTGTAAAATGTGAAATACTTTCAATTCTAATATTCGTATTTATATTAGATGTGAAATAAAGTTGATTTTTATAGATGAAATTTGTGTTGGGCAAAAAACTCGCCTCGAACCAAACGAGGCCCTAGGTTAAATCTTAGTTAGTTAGGTTAACTTAGGTATTGGGTTTAACACATGATTAGTTCATTCTAAACTAGGCCACTCTTATTCAATAACAACAATAGCAACAACAACAAGCCTTATCTCACTAGGTGGGATTGACTACATGAATTTTTTATTTTCATTACACTATCAAATAATATCGCCTCATTTAGCTCCAAGTATGTAAGGTCATTTCTTATAGTTTTTTGCTATGTCTTTATTGATCATCATTCCTCAAATAATTTAATTTTCTTTATTAGAATTTCTATTGGCCAATGATTTGTATATCCAAATCATCTTGGATGACTGTCTAAGCCTATCCTCAGTTGAGGCTATTTCAATCTTCTTATAAATATACTCAATTTTTTATCTTATCTTTTTGTGTATATCCACTCATCCACTTTAGTATATTTATCTCTCTGATTTTTATTTTATTTATATGTTTTTACTTTCTAGATCAACATTTATCCCTATACAATATCGTTGGTTTATTATCGTATAAAATTTATCCTTAAGTATAAGTGAGATTTTTTTATCTCACAATACACCAGATGCATTTCCCTACTTAATCCATTCGGTTGGATCCTGAAACTTATATCGCCATCTATGTCACTGTCATTTTATATGATTGAACCTAGATGTTTTAACTGCTTACTCTTATTGATAACTTGATCACCAATTTTAACTTCTCTAATACTAGTGCTTTTATCTTAACTAAATATTCAATTTTAGATCTGTTAAGAAGAATCCTTCAGGCTCTATTGTATTCCACCATAACTCAAGCTTTGCTTTGTCGTTATTTTTAGTTTTATCAATAAAAAGAATATCATATGCAAAAGCATACCCCAATGGTCCTCTTGAATGTGTAGAGTTAGAGGAAATTGCTTCCAAATTCCTACAAAATGGGCTTCCTTCCACCTAGTTTTTCTAAGGACCCATGTTGAATCCTTTTAAGAATTAGGTGAAGGAGTCGAAGCCTATGAGAGGTAGGATTCACAAAAATGAAATTGAACCATTGTAGTCACCACTTATAAGATCCAACTTATATATGATCAATGGGCAGGTAGCCCGACAAGCCAGCCAGGCCCAAAACTATTTAGAAGCTTGGGCACAAAAAGATGCTTATTAAAATATATCAAGCTAAAAAGCCCAATCCCGATTGTAATGGTAACTGAGCTTGAGCAAAAAAAAAGGGCATCGAGCTTAAGCTTGTAAGCCCGATTGAATGAATTTATTAAAGGTATTCCTAAAGAACTATGATACACATCTATACATATTTTTGTGGTATGTTATTCGGGAAAAAAGTTGACATAAAATTTAAATATAATTTTTTTTTTATAAAAATCCCTTTGAGCGAACAACTTCTTCGTACTTATATACCCCTGGGATTTTGAGATATATATAAACATATATTATAGGATAAAATCATACAAATCCCCGAGATTAGGAAAAAAAAATTCAAAATGAGTCTATGATTTTTAAAAAATATCATCTAGGTCCTTAAAGTTGGTTGATCATATCAAATCAGTCATTTCGTCAAAATGTTAACATCCCACCTCTCTTCCATTCTCTCTTCCCTTCTCTCACTCGTTGGCAGATGGTAGTGCTGGTGCATGTGAGAGATGGGTAATACCGCAGTGTGCAGCGGTTGGCAACACATGAAGGATGTTCAGCAATAGCGCGTAGGGGCCACTAAGGGGGGGGGGGACCTGCAAGCTGTAGCGCAACTGCAGCTACCAAGAGCCCTCAATTCTTTCTCTCAAACTAGAACATTATTTCCTTTGTATTTAAGAGTCTCCTACTAGTGCTGACTATCTGCTCGTCTAAAGTTTTCTTCAAAGCAAGAGAAAAACTTGAAGATATCTGAATCATTCGCACAAAGTCAAAAAATGAACAATTCTGTGTGAAGAATATGAACTTGTGAATAAAATAGGCTTCCAACACCTTACAGAAGCAGGACAAGATATCTTGACTTCGTACATAGAAGAGTCTTTGAGTCCATGGAGTTTATAAAAGCGTTGCCCCATCACTTCGGCAACATTCAATACCTTGATACTAAGATTTTCCAAGGGAAACTATCATAAGCATTTCTTCCAGGAAGGAGAAGTATGAGGAGCATTATTTGAAGAACAATTTGAATAAAGAATTTTGGTTCCAAAGCTAACACCCCCCTTCTACGCAATTTGAAGTATATCAGACCATTCCATGAGGATTCTTTCTAACCAATTCTGGTATCATGTAGGTACATAGACAACAACAACAACAATAATAACCAAGCCTTTATCCTATTAGGTGAGGTTGGTTACATGAATCTTTTATTTTCATTGCGCTTTATCAAATAACAAGTCTTTATTTATCTCCAAATATATGAGATCCTTTCTAGTGATTCCTTGTCATGTCTTATTTGATCTTCCTCTTTCTATTTTAACAAAGGTAAAATCTAATAACTCAACTTTCTTTATTGGAGCTTCCATCGGCCTACAGTTATATGTCCAAACTATCAAAGTAGACTCTCTCTGAGTTTTTCCTCAACTGAGATTACTCCAATCTTTTTACAAATATACTCATATTTTGTAGCAACCCAAACTCGTGTTGGTAACATCAACTCTTGTTGCACACTCATATCGGTTTTTACATCTCATTTTTTGGTTTGTAAGATAGTTACAACTCAAACTTTTCAATCATTCTTTTTTTTGCTTTTTTGATATAACTTTTCATTCATTCACCAATTCGTGAAGAGGCAAATTACAAGGATTTAAGAATCATATGCTATAATCCTAGTACTGATTCATGATTATACCAATTTTCTTTCTTGGTCTTTTCCTCATCTTCTATACTTAAGACGGTATGTCTAAATTCTCTGCTATAATAGTTTGCTAAGATAAGAAAAGGCTGATGCTCACTACTTTCTTTATCTAATTTGTTTCTTCATATGTTGGATATATGTGAATACTCTGTTGCCTCATTTGATTACTCATTATCTTGGTATAGAAGTAGAATATGGCCAGAAAGATTAAAGAAGACCGTATTTGTCATACTTATAAGTGGCATGAAATCCTATGTTTCTGGACTTATTTGAATGTTGATTCGGCGTAAAACACTATGTTTTTGGACTTATTTGAGTGTTGTCCACCTTACTTTGCCGTTCTGCTTCCAACACTTATTTGTACTTCATGTATATGAACTTAATTCAGATATGAAATTTGGAATATGAGAAAAAGCTTATTCATCTTTCTTTAGGTTTTCTTGAAACTTTTCTGTGAATGTTCTGTTATGTAGTAATTGCCTCGCTTTCTATGTTTGTAGTACTGGTGAAAATTCAATGTTTCTCATGGCAGTTTTCTTCCCTGGGTTCATTAGACGAGAAGTGGATGTCTGAGTTTGGAGCTTCCTTGTCATCAGGAATTTCAGATGACAATTCATTATTAGGCACAGGGACACCATGCATCATTTGGCCAACTGTGCAGGATGTTAGATGCTCTCTAGAGGTGCGTTTCTATTAAATTCTGCTAGAAGATGCATATGGAGCCATATAAATTGGTTGTTTTCCACAAATCTTGCAATAATTACATTAATTATTGTGATGGATCTGGCAGATGGAGCCATGAAATTCCACTTAGTTTCTTCTCTTAATGGGTGGCATCGAGTTCTATTCTTTGTATGATTTTTATTTACAACTACATTTGAATTTGACATTCAGATAGGCCTGTGTACTTTTGACCACTAACTTTTATATGTTCCAACCATCTTTTCAAATTCCTTATTATTGTCAATATTAACAATGCCTTCGTTTCAATTCATCTATCTTTTCTGAGTGATATTTCCTTTACACTGTCAGTTACTTGTTTTAGTAACTGTGATTTTAATCTCCAATAAAATTTGAATTGGCTTGGCCTTGACATGATATTTAAAGCACTTTCCTGGCTGACTGATGATATTTGAAAATCCTTTAGAAGGAATGCTAGGTTTCACACTTTGTTTCATGGTCCTTTTATATCATTTTGTGGTTGCTGCAATTTCTCGTATCATGGGATGGTCGCATAATCTGCTGTTTTTTTCTGCTTCATTTATGTTTTTTTTTGTTGTGCCTTTATTTGCTGCAGCATCTTTGCTTGACGTTACTGTTTGTTTGTTTGTTTGTTTTTTTGAAAATGACACTGGGTGGTCATAGTAAGCCAGGGTGCATAACTTTGATTGTTTTTTAACATGTTAGATATCCATAACTTGTTAAGTGGCTCATTTCCTAGTAAACAGTTGATGCAGATGTGCCAAACTTTTTGGATTAATGGTCACCAGTATGGATATGACATAGGACTTCCATGTTTCTTTGATAATTTACCCACCCTAGTTGTGAAGTATCGTCTTTTCAAAAAAAAAAAGTTGTGAAGTATTGTTTGATAGCCGTGTATGATAAACAGGGATATGCTGCTGGTAATGCTATTCCAAGCCCACATAAGAATGTGGAGAAAGAATTTTTGAGGAAATATTGGGCAAGGTGGAAGGCAGAACATGTGGGTAGATGGTACGTTTATCACTACTTAATGAGATGCCATGCATTTTCTAAAATATATTGTTCTATAGTAGTTGTATCTGATCTGATTAGACTTTTTGTTTTCTCTGTTGTATATTTTCCATTCATTTAAATTATTGTGCTTCTTTATGGAGATGAATGTCGTATAATAGGACATGCTGTCTTGCATCTGATAATAGTTAGATGCACTGCGTTAAAGAATAATACCTTACTAAATGCTTAGGTTCTACGAAAGACTTCTTGCTCTTCTCTGCCTCATTCAATCTCTTACTAATGATGTAGTGTGTAAATGAATCAGTGTATGTTAGCATAATAACATGATACTTAGAAAACATTGTTTTCACTGGCCTTGGAATTTTAATTTAAGACAGATACGACACGTTTCTTTTGCATTTATGGTATTCTTGGATGAACTTTGGCTCCTTGAGGTTGGACGCCACTCGAATGCAAGTCCCAACTTTTAAATTTGGGATAACAGTTCACAATTTGCAATTGGGTCCTTCCATCATGATAATCATCAATTTTGTATGCATTTACTGAAATGCCCTTTACTTTCAACCCTATTCCTTTTTTTATTTCAAAAAATTATGATTTAAATGGGTAAATATCATGCAGGTCTCCGAAGTTTGAGAGTAATAGCAACTAATTCCACGATTTTAAAATCCTTTCAACAAGGCCTTTAAGGTTGGCATTTAGGTTTCAATGAGGTCTTTTTTACTGAATTTATATATTTTTTATCTTTTAATTAAAATTTATATTCATGTTAAATATATAAATATAAAATAACTAATATACCTCTCCCACCTCAGTGCGTTCACTAAACACAGGGCTATGCAAGCGACGCAGCGTGCACGATGGCATGCAAGCAGCTACCCTTCGCACGGCTGCCTCCCTATGTGGATGCAGGGCCGCGCGTGTAGCGCACCCGCGCCGACCCTTAGCACGTGGCGTACCGGGCATGCAGGGCCTGTGTAGGCGTGTGTAGATCCTACGCGTGTGTAGGGCAGCAAGCTCTACGTCCCTACTCGACCGCGATCGTTTGTACGCATGGCATTGAGATGGTGGAGACGTGAAGTGGGGGGAGTTCTCGAGGTAAAGGAATCATATCAAAGGATTTGGAGTTTTGTGCCTACGAGAACAGTTACACCGCGTACTTGTGTTGAGTTGGTGGAGAGGCGAAGTAGGGGGAGGGCCCAAGGTAGAGAATCCATACCGATGGGCTTGGAGGTTCATGCCTAAGGAAACACTTACATAACGCACTTGCACTAAATCAGCAAAGTGGGGGAGTGCTAGAAGAAAGGAACTGTGTCAGAAGACTTGAAGATTCATGCTCAAAGTGATTGCCTAAGACAGATGAACTGTGTTAGAGGACTTGGTGGTTTGTGCTTGAGGGAATACTCTGCACACTTGCACTAGGAAACTCATGCCCTAGGAAACGCTCTCACCATGAGCTTGCACTGAGTTGATTTAGAGGCGAAGTTGTGAAGTTCCCAAGGCAGAAAAACCGTGTCAGAGGACTTGGAGATTTGTGCCTGAGGGAACACTCACACTGCATGCTTGCACCGAGTTGCTGGAAAGGTGAAGTAGGGGGAGTGCCCAAGGCATGGGAATTATGTCAGAGGACATGGAGTTCTGCGAGAGGGAACACTCGCATCGTACACTTACATTGAGTCAGTTGAGAGGCAAAGTAAGGGGAGTGCCCAACGCTGAGGAATCATGTTTAAGGACTGGAGGTTCGTGCCCGAAAGAACACTTGCACCATGCACTAGCATTGAGTCGGTAGAAAGGTGAAGGGGGAGTGCCCAAGGCAAAGAATTTGTGTTAAAGGACTTGATCTTTGTACCTAAGCAAAAACTGGCACCACGCACTTGGACTTGGTCAGTGGAGAGGCGAAGTGGGGGGAGTGCCCAAGGCAAAGGAACTGTGTCATAAGACTTGAAGGTTCGTGCCCTAGGGTATACTCGAATCACGAACATGCATTGAGTCAATGGAGTAGCAAAGTAATGGAGTACTTGAGGCAGAGGAATCATGTCAAAGGACTTGGAGTTTCATGCCTGAAAGAACGCTCGCATTGCACACTTGCACTGAGTTTGAGAGATGAAGTTAAGGGAGTATTCGATGTAGAGGAACTATGTCAGAGGGCTTGGACGTTCAATACTATAGGAACACACATCGTGAACTTTCACTAAGTCAGTGGAGAGGTGAAGTCGGGGAGCCCCCGAGGCAGAGGAACAGTGTGAAAGGAATTGGAGGTTCGTGCTCGAGGGAAAAGTCACACTGTACGCTTGAACTAAGTCAGTGGAGTCGCGAAGTAGGGGAGTGCTCATGGTAGAGAAATTGTGTCAAAGGACTTGGAGGTTCGTGCCCTAGGGAACACTTGCACTGCACGTTTCCAGTGTGTTGACAAATAGGCGAAGTAGGTGGGGCATAGGAACTGTGTTAGAGAACTTATGAGTTCGTGCTTGAAGGAACACTCAGACCATGCGTTGGCATTGAGATGGTGATGAAGCAAAGTGGAGGGAGCTCCCGTGGTAGAAGAACTGTGTCAGAGGACTTGGAGGTTTGTGCGCGAGGGACCACCTGCACCGCATACTTACACTGAGTCCGTGGAGAGGCAATGTGGCGAGAGTGCCCAAAGCATAGGAATTGTATCAAGGGACTCTAGGGCCTTATTTGGCAAATGCTCAAAATTGGGCAAAAAATATAATAATAATATTTTAAATTTATTATAAATTTTAATAACTTTATTTCACATCCAACACAAATTCCAACCTTAAAAATCAACTTTATTTCACATCCAACACAAATTTCAACCTTAAAATCACCTTTATTTCACATCCTACACATCTTCCAATATTAAAATAAATTTCTTTTCTATCAACTCTATAAAATAAAATATTTCCTTTTTCCTTACCCAAATTTATTCTCCAACCAAACAAGCCCTAGGTTCGTATCCAAGGGAACACTCACATCGTGCGATTCGACTGAGTTTGTGGAGAAGAGAGGTAGGGAGAGTTTCTGAGGCAGAGGAACTATGTCGAAGAACTTGCAGATTTGTGCTCGAGGGAACACTTGCACCATAAATTGGCATTGGGATGGTGGAGAGGCAAAGTTGGTGGAGTTCTCGTGGCAGAGGAACCTTATCAAAGGACTTAGAGGTTCGTGCCCGAGGAAACAACTGCACCATGCACTGAGTCTGCTAAGAGGTGGAGGGAGTTACGAAGCAGTGGAACTGTGTTAGAGGACTTGGAGATTCGGGCCCGAGGAAACACTCGCACAGCGTACTTGCACTAACTTAGCGGAGTGAAGTTGGGGGAGTGCCCAAAGCAGAGGAATTGTGTCGGACGACTGGGAGGTTTGCGCTAAGGGAACACTTGCCCTTATAGTCGATGGAGAGGCAGAGTGAGGGTTGTGCCTAAGGCAGAGGAACCGAGTTAAAGGACTCAGAAGTTTGTGCCCAAGGGTGGAAAGGGGATTGTGTCCTAGGAGAAGGAACTGTGCCATGGAGACTCTTGCACTATCATCGAGTTAATGGTGAAGCGAAGTGAGGGGGTGCTCGATGTAGAAAAACTACATCAGAGGACATAGAGGTTCGAGCCCGAGGGAACACTAGCACCACGTACTTGCACTAGGTCCTCAGAGATGCGAATTGGGGAGAGTGCTCGAGGAAAAGGAATTGTGTCAGAGGATTTGGATGTTCGTTCTCGTGGGAACACTCGCATCTAGGCCTGTCAACGGATCGGATTCGGGTCGGGTTGACTCCGACCCGGATCCAAATCCATATATGTCGGATCAGGTTATACATCTGATCGGGTCATGGTCGATCCATATTCTCTTGGGTCGGAAATCGAATCGGTTCGGAACTCGGATTTTCGAATTTAATCCATTTACAATAAAAGTAGTTATTTTTAAGTAATTTTCATAATCAAATTTAAAATAATGTTAAATTTATTGAAAATAAAATAATAGAAGAATATTATATTTTTATGAATTAATTAAATATTTTAATATAAATATCAGTATTTATAATATATATACATATATATTGTGAAATATAAACTGAGCACTATAAAGTATAATCTACTAATATAATATGCGAGAATCTTTTATTAATTAATTATAGTGACATTCTTTACTTGAGCCTTCCAACAAAAAAATTATTAGCCACAATGTATCCCTGTATGAACTACAAATTAAATTATATAAACAGATCAGATTTTAAACGGGTCGGGTCAATGATGATCCATATCCGATCCATTTATTTGTAAATGGATCGGGTCAGTAAACAGGGCGGATTGACGGGTCAAAAAAAAAATCATTTGGAGGTTTAATCAGATCGTAATTCGGATCGGATCGGGTCATGATCCGATCCATTGACAGGCCTACTCGCCTCACACACTTGCGCTAAGTTCGCGAACAGGCGAAGTTGGGGGAGTTCCTGAGGCTAAGGAATCGTGTTAGAGGACTTAGTTGTTCATGCTCGAAGGAACACTCACACGATGCACTAACTTTGAGTCATTACAGAGGCGAAGTGTGGTGAGTGCCTGAGGCAGTGGAAGTGGAACTAGGCCTGTCAATGGATCGGATCATGATCCGATTCGATTCAAGTTCCGATCCGATTAAACCCTAAATGGATTCTTTTTTGACCCGTCAACTCGACCTGTTTACTGACCCGATCCGTTTACAAATAAATGGATCACCATTGACCCGACCTGTTTAAGATCCGATCCGTTTATGTAATCTAATTTGTAGTTCATACAAGGATACATTGTGGCTAATAATCTTTTTGTTGGAAGGCTCAAGTAAAAAGTATCACTATAATTAATTAATAAAAGATTCTCGCAGATTATATTAGTAGATAGTGTATAGTGTTCAGTTTACATTTCACAATATACATGTATATATATTACAAATATTAATTTTTATATTAAAATATTTAATTAATTCATAAAATAATAATATTCTTCTCTTATTTTATTTCCAATAAATTTAATATTATTTTAAATTTAACTATGAAAAATACTTAAAAATAGCTACTTTTATTGTAAATGGATTAAATCCGAAAACCAGAGTTCCAACTCGATCTGATTCCGACCCGAGAGGATTTGGATCGACTATGACCCGATCCGATATATAACCTGATCCGATATATATGGATTTGGATTCGAGTCAGGGTCAATCCGACCCGAACCTGATTCGTTGACAGGCCTAAGTGGAACCGTGTTAGAGGACTTGGAGGTTTGTGCCATAAGGAACACACGCACTGCACAGTAGCACTAAGTCAGTGGAGAGGCAATGTTGGGGAAGTGCCCGAGGAAGAGCACCGTGTTAATTGACATGTAGGTTTGTGCCTGAGGGTACATTTGCATCGCGACTTGCATTGGGTTGACAGAGAGGTGAAGTTGGGGAGTGCCCGAGGCAGAGGAACCTTGTTAGAGGACTTAGAGGATTGTGCCTGTGGGAACACTTGCACTGTGTGTTTGCATTGAGTTGGCAGAAAGGCGAAGCGGGGGAGTTCCCGAGGCACAGGAATCATGTTAGAGGACTTCGAGGTTCGTGCTCGAGAGAGCACTCGCATTGGCGATAGCACTGAGTTTGCGAAGAGGCTAAGTGGGCGGGTGCTCGAGGCAAAGGATTCGTTTCATTTGACTTAGGGGAGTTTTGCCCGTGGTTACACTCGTACTTTGCACTTGCACTAAGTTGGCGATGCGAAGTGGGGGCAATGCTCGAAGCTGAAGAACCATGTCAGAGGACTTGGAGGTTCATTTTTGAGGGAACACTCGCAAGTCGCATTATCACTGAGGTAGAGGAACCGTGTCAGATGACTTTGTGGTTCGTTCTTAAGTGAACACTCACACCGCAAACTTGCACTGAGTCGATGTAGAGGTGAACTGGCGGGAGTGCTCGAAGTAGAGGAACTGTGTTAGAGGACTTGTACATTGGTGTCCTGGGAACACTTGCACCACACACTTGCACTGAGACGACAGAGAGGCGAAGTGGGGGGATTGCTCGAGGCGGAGGAACCATGTTAAAGGACTTGGTGGTTCATGCCTGAGGAAACACTTGCACAACTTGCTGCTCTAAATTGGCAAAGAAGCGAAGTGTGGGCAATGCCCGAGGCACTTGAACTGTGTCATAGGACTTGGTGGTTCGTGCCTGATGGAACACTCACATGTGCATTTGCACTGTGTCAGCAAAGATGCAAGGTAGGCCCAAGGCAAAGGATCTATGTCAGAGGACTTTTAGGTTCATGCCTGAGGGGACACTCGCTTAATACGTTTGCACCTAGTCATTAGAAAGTCGAAGTGGGGGGAATTGCTGAGACAGGGGGACCGTGGCAAAGGATTTGGTTTTCATTCCCGAGTGAACATTGGTACTGCACACTTGCACTAAGTTGTCAAAGGGGTGAAGTGGGGGGAGTAACCGAAGCTGAGGAATCGTGTCAGAGGACTTAGAGGCTCGTGCCTGAGGGAATAGTTGTACCGTCCACTTACACTGTATATGAATAGTAGCAAAGTAGGGGGAGTGCTCAAGGCAAAGGAATCATTTCAGAGGACTTGAAGGTTAATGCTCGAAGGAACGTCTTACCACCCGCTTGGACTGAGTCGATGGAAAGGTGGAAATGGGGAGTGCCCTAAGCATAGGAATCGTCTAAGAGGACTTGGACGTTCGTGCCTGAGCGAAAACTTGCACAGTGTACTTGCACTGCGTCGGTGGAGAGGCAATGCTAGGGAAGTGGTCGAGGCAGAGGAACCATGTGAGAGGACTCAAATGTTCATGCTCGAGAGAATACTCACACCTTACTCTTCCACTGAGTTAGAGGAGAGATGAAGTAATGGGAATGCCCAAATCAGGGGACTTGAAGATTCATGCCCAAGTGAACACTAGCACCACACGCTTGCCTTGAGTCGGTGGAGAGGCGAGAGGGAGAGAGTGCCTGAGGCATATGAACCATGTCAGAGGACTTGGAGGTTCATTTCTGAGAGAATACCTGCACTGCACACATGCACTGAGTCGACAAAGAGGCAAAGTTGCAGGAGTGACCAAGGCTTAGGAACCATGTCAAACAACTTAGAGTTTCATGCGTAAGGCTACACGTACCGCTGATATGCATCTTGTCGGCAGAGCGATGAAGTTAAAGGAGTGACCGAGGTAGAAGAATCATGTCAAACAAGGTAGAGTTTTGTGCTCGAGGAAACCCTCACACCGTGCGCTTCTACATAGAGGACTTAGAGGTTCATGCTTGAGAGAACACTTGCACCACACACGTGCATTGAGTCGACGAAGAGGCAAAGTTGGGGGAAGTGCCCAAAGCTGAGGTATCATGTCAGAGGACTTCGAGGTCGGTGCCCAGTGAACACTCGCACCACATGTTAGCGCTAAGTCATTGAAGAGGCGAAGTGTAAGGAATTCCCGAGGAAATGGAATCGTGTCAAAGAATTTGGATGTTCGTGCTCGAGGGAACACTCGCACCGCGCACTTGCATTCAATCGGCGAAGATGTGAAGTTGGGGAGTGCTCGAGGCAGAGGAACCTTGTGAGTGGACATGAAGGTTCGTGCTCAAGAGAACACTTGCATTGCACAATTGCGCAAAGTAAGTGTAGTGCAGAAATTTGGGGAGTGCCCGAGGCAGAGGAACCATGTCAGAGTACTTAGAGATTCGTGCCCGAGAGAACACTAGCACTGCGTGTTTTGGAGAGGCGAAGTTGGGCTCAAGGTAGAGGAACCATATCTGAGGATTTGGTATTCATGCTTGAGGGAATACTCGCACCTCGCACTAGCACTGAGTTGGCAGAAAAGCGAACTAGGGGGTAGTCACCAAAGCTGAGGAACTGTGTCAGAGAATTTGGAGGTTCTTGTTCGTGGGAACACTTTCACCATGCACTACGCACTAGCACTGAGTCATATGAGAGGCAAGTGGGCGGATTCCCCAAAGCATAGCAACCGTGTCAAAGGACTTTGTAGTTTGTGCCCAAGTGAACACTCGCGTCGCCCACTTGCACTAAGTGGGTAGAGAGGCGAAGTGCGCGGAGTTCCCAAAGTAGAGTAATCGTGTTAGAGAACTTGGAGGTTTGTGCCCGTGGGAACACTTACACTATGTATTTGCACTGAGTTGGCAAAGAGGCGAAATAGGGGGAGTGCTCGACGCACAGAGGAACCATGTCAAAGGACTTGAAGAGTCATACATGAGGGAACGCTTGAACAACGCCTTTATACTATGTCAGCAAAGAGGTGAAGTGGGGGCAATGCTCGAGGCAGGGAAATGTATCACAGGACTTGGACGTTTGTGCCTGAGGGAATACTCGCACTTGCACTAATTCGGCGATGTGGCAAAGTAGTAGTAGTGGCTGAGGAAAAGGAACCATGTTAGAAGATTTGGAGGTTCATGCCTGAGGGAACACTTGCACAACAAGAGCAAGGAGGCGAAATAGGGGGAGTGCTAAAGGCATAAGAACTGTGTCAATAGACTTGGAGGTTCGTTTCTATAGGAATACTTACACCGCGCACTTGAACTAAGTTGAGAGAGAGGTGAAGTTGGGGGAGTACCCAAGGCAAAGGAACCATGTTAGAGGACTTGGAGATTCATGCTGGGGGAAAACTTGCATCGCACGCTTCCACTAGTTGGTGAATAGGCGAAATAGGGGGAGTGCTTGAGGCAGAGGAACCAAGTCATAGAACTTGCAAGTTCATCCCTGTGAAAACACTCGTATTATGCGCTGGCATTGTGTCGGCTATGCGACGATGTGGAGGAGTGCCCATGGCATATTAATTGTGTCAGAGGACTTGGAGGTTCATGCTCGAGGAAACACTCACATCGCATACTTGCACTGAGTTGGCGGAGAGGCGAAGTGGAGGGAGAGCAACCGTATTAGAGGACTTGGAGCTTCATACTGGAGGGAACACTCTCACCACGTACTTGCACTAAGTCAGCGAAGAGGTGAAGGTGGGGGAGTGCCTGAGGTAGAGGAACCATGTCGGACGACTTGGATGTTCATGTCCGAGGGAACACTCGCACCATGTACTTTACATCGAATTAGCAAAACAGTGGAGTGGGTGGAGTGCCCTAGGCAGAGGAACCGTATAAGAGGACTTAGATGTTTGTACCCAAAGGATGACTATAAATAGCGAGACTTGACTCATGAAAAATGATCTTTTCTCTCCTTCAGCTCACAACTATTTTTTTATTTTTTATTTTTTAAATCAATTTGAGTTCAAACTAGCTCGATTCGATCTTATGCAAGCTCAAGATTAAATTGATAAAAATCTCAAGCCATAAAAATGACATCAGTCAACTTGCTTGGATCGAGTTGATTCAACTTAATTCAAGATTTGATTCAACTTTCAGTCGTTATTCGGCCTTTGAGCCAAGTTCACAACCATATTGATGAGCCATGACATGTCAAGGGAGATTGTGGTGGGATCAATAGCCATGGGTTTCCTTTACGTTTTGGTAACTATGCTTTACAAGTCTCATGCTTGAATGAAAGATATATTAGTCCTCCATCAGGCATGGTAAGTTTTATTTAGTTTCACTGATATGATTTGCAGGAGAGATTCTTGTCGATTCCAACCTTACTTTCATTAGTCAATCTCCTTTTCATCTTGCCATCAGTGAATATTCTAGCAAGTGCGGTACAGTTGATCGCTAGTCAGCTCAAGATTCTTCATAATTGATATGTAAACCATATAATAAGAGCTGTACAATCAGCAGCGACGAAAAAAGAACTCTATGTAGACTGCAAGCTTGGTTTTATGATAGAGTTTTATATTGATGGTCAAAGTCACTGAACAAATTAAAATTAATATCTAGCAATGAAAATATCACTACTTCAAAATAGAGGAGTCCTAATACCACATTGATTGTGAGATCCAACAGTGAGAGGAAGATAAATCTTTAGTATCATACATATGAAAAATCTAAAATAGGTAAGAAACTCACAATAATAAAGTGCTAAAACTAGTCTTGAAATTTGTTCTTAAATAGCAAAAAACACATTGCCTTCTAAAATTATTCTGGATACCACCAATCAACAAATGCATTACAAACAGTGACATACAAGTGTGTGTAATGCCTTACCTTGTGCTTTTGAATCACTACATGGAATTAATTGATGATGTGCACGTTAGTTTTTGAATTAGTGTTAGCCTCCTTACGCTGGTATGGACGACTATATCATCTTTGTTGAGAGAAGCATTAATAAAGCAAGCTGAAATATGTATCATCTGATATTGTGGTCTGCTTTGCTGAACTTCCATAATCTTGACAACTAGTGTGAAACTTGCCACTTCTTATGCTAAATTTCTCTCATATTAAATTATTTCTGGAGTTGTACAAATCATGTATTACCTTTATTTGTGTTAGTAATAGATTCTTCTTTCACGGTTCTTATATTTGGATGTTTTAGCCGGGCAATGCCTCACATAAAGTCCTACACTCGGCACAATGGTCAAAAACTTGCGTAGGCACTCGACATACATTTCTCTTTATGTTGATCACTTCTCATTCCTCTAGCAGTGCAATTAACATGGCATTTCAAAACTTTTGTGATAGATGGTTCCTTCTTACATCAGCAAATTTAAGCAAAGCAGCATGGGGTGCATTGCAAAAGAACAACTCACAACTTATGATTCGCTCCTATGAGGTGAAATAATTTGTTATATATTCCTCTTTTGTTGTGTCATTTAGGCATCTCATGACAGCTCTGTGAAATCATCCTGTATTATTGAATTGAAATCCTCATGAATTGATCTGACATTTTTCTTGTTTGTCTATTTGTCAAGTTTAGCATTTTTATTTCAAACATCTGATAGTTATGGTGAGTAATGGTAGTCATTACTAATTAGTCCAAGGAAATAGATGTCTTTGTCCGCTTGCATACCGTGTATTACAAAAGTAATTTCTCTCATTCTTAAGGTTGATATGGAAAATTTATTGATTGTTACTCAGTGATTTGATTTTGACGTTTGTTTCTTCCCATTCTTTTCCTATATTCACATGCTACTGCTAACCCGCATTTTTTCATGAGAAAGGTCGTACGTGATGGTATAACCACCTCTTTTCACTATCATTTGTTATTTTCCCTTCCCAAGTCTATTTGATATTTTAGTAATTTGTATTTTTGTTCATTGATTGATTTTTCCACGACTTTTATACATTGCTGAAACATGCGAATAATGTGAGGAAAGTGCATATAAGGAGGTTTGGCTGTTGTCCATCGTTTATAAAGGCTCTTGTATATTAGTGTGAGGGGATCTTAGTCATTATGTTAAAGTGAGGAAGGATTACACTTCAAATTAATCACTTGGTTAAGGTCATGGAAGGTAATCTTGAATCATTTGTGCTTTCCTAAAGCCCTAGAGTTAAATGGAGAAGAAATATCCATATAGCCCTCCCCGACTAATTTGGGATTAAGGCTTTGTTGTTGTTGTTACTCTTTTTTTTTTATTTTGATAAAAGGTTACTCTAATTGTTGATGTACCATATACTGTAATTGAAATATCTCAAATTTTTTTGGCTTTTTTCCTCTTTGTTTAAAGCTGGGTATACTTTTCTTGCCATCAACCGTAGATACTAGTTCTATGTTTTCATGCACTGAGAGCTCCTTCTCAGAACAGGTTAGTATGCACTATCACTTGATCTATTTGAGCATTTCCTCCAAGATGATTTGGGTCATAAATTGCAATTTTCTTTTACCAAGAGCAACTCTAACTCGATGAAACCTGCTACGAATATGAAAACAAAGTTGGTGACTCTCTGCTGGAATGGCCAAAAGATGGATTCATCATCACTGGCTATCCCGTTACCCATTCCATACCAACTCCCACCAGAGCCTTACTCTCCTGAAGGTGATCTTTCAATGTTTTATAGTAAATGCTTCAAATCTGAGATACAGATTTTTGTTTTTGTGTGATGTAGTTCGTTTTTGTGATTCTCCAGATGTTCCTTGGTCTTGGGATCGACAGTATACGGAGAAAGATGTGTATGGTCGAGTATGGCCTCAAATGTGAATCGAGTTTTGTTGGCCTCCAAGCCGAAGCTGAGAGTTGAGGGAATTCAAGCTCATGGAAGATACTTTTACAGCACTGAGAATCAAAGCTCAGGAAGCTTCTCGCTCTTTCGGCTTTGAGTTTCATATGTTAAAAAGTTATGCTAGAGAAAGAGTCTCTCTGAGTTATGCTAATGCTTTATTTTATGGTTTTTGTGCGGGTTGAAATTCGTCAGGAAAAAGAGGACTACTCGTTAGCCGTCATTCTTAATTAGGGCTGTTATCGATCTGATTTCGAGCCGAGCCAATACCGGCTCGAAATCAGATCGATCACATTTCGATCGACTCGAAGTCGATTGGGTTCGACTTCGAGCCGTTTCGAGTCAATTCCAATCGACTTTGAGCCGATTTCGATTCATTTTCAAGCCGGCTTGAAAATGATTCGAATCTCAATTTTTTTTCGAGCTGGGTAACTTTGACTCGATCCGGCTCGAGATCGGCTTAGTTTATAATATATATATGTAATATAAATTTTAATTCAAGTCGATTTCGAGCTGGATCGAGCCAAGCCTATCCGGCTCAAAATCAGCTCGAAATCATTATTGAGCCAAACTTTTGGTTTGTTAGTCGGCTCATTTAGATCGACTCAATAGTCGAGCCAAATTTACCCCGGCTCAAAATCGGCTCATTTATATAAAAGAAATTTATTTTAGAAATATTTACTTACTATTTAAAATTTTAAATATTATTTAGATATTATTTTTATAAAATATAAATTATAATTGACATGTATTTAAAAAATAGTATGATATCTAAATTTTTTTTGACATGTGTATAAATACCTCTTTATTTTAACAAAGCAGTAAAGTTGATTATACCTAACAAATTTAATAACAAAACTTTATTATGTAAATATTTGTCTGATTGAAACCTTAGATATTTAAAAATTTTCTTAAATTTTGAAATGGCATAAACGATTTTTCACTTCTATTAATTCAGATAAAAGATTTGTATTGATATTTTTTCCATTAAGTTAAAATATTGAAAAGATGATTTTCCAAATATTTATTGTTATTTGGTTTCTTCGTCCCATCGAGTGTTGCAATGCTGTCCAACGTAATGAAAATTGCGTAATTAATGGTAAAGAAAATTGTTTTCCCTTTGAAAAAACTTCATAGCTCACGTTTTTGTTTGGTTTGAATTTTTTTAAAATAAATATTTTATTTTTTAAATTTAATAAAAAAAATGTATTTTAATATTAAGAAGTGTAAAATGTATAATAAAATTATGTTTAATATTTATATTTGTGTTAGATGTGAAATAAAGATGATTTTTATAGTTAAAATTTGTATTGAATTAAAAAAATAATTCGGACTAAACAAAGTTGTAAAATGACAGAATGTTAGTTTCTAGGACACCTATAATCAATTTACCCAAGTTCCGCACGCGAATTCCTGCAAACTACCTCTGTGCGAAACTCCGCATAAACTATTTTATGCGACATCAGAAATCGTCCAAAATCCCTGATCTATAGATCAGGGATTTTGAGCAAAAATGGGTCGATTAGAATCACCTGCTTCGCATGGAAAATACTATGCGGAACGTCGTTCGAAAAACGCCGCATCACACTTATGCGGGCAATTGAGAAATTACAACGCCCTCATCGCCGGTGACGATGGCCCCCTCCTCCCATACCTCCCTCGCCAGCGCCCAGCGGCCAGTTTTCCGGCGGCCATTCACCAAAAAATCTACTTCCCTGATCTTCGACTCCACTCGCCTCGCCGGCCAATCTCTTCCGTTGCCTCCGATCATCAGATTTGCGAACGACCAGCTACAGAATTACAAATTAAGGCTTCAGCTTCCAGAGATATTCCAACATGGAAGGAGTGACTCTAGCGAGCTTTAAGTTTTTACCTCTGCACTTCTCCATCCATTCTAATTCCATAAGCAGAGTTACAGTGTATGTGGGAGAGGAAGACAAAAAAAATTATTAAAATCTTCAGTACTACCGACTCTCCTAAAAGTTTAAATCAGTAAAAAATACATAATTAATTCACTTATTATATTATGCACCCAACACCGATAGGTCGAATTCAGCCTATTTTCGACAATAATAAACTACTCAAAGTTATGTCATGCAGAGTAATAGTAACAGGACCAAAACAGGACCAAAATAGTACTAATTTAATAAACAATAATAATAAT
>JAEMOT010001977.1:1441-83175 GCA_019297695.1 Apostasia ramifera | reverse complement strand
TATATGGAGTGCACATTTAGTCAAGAAAGAAATACTTATATTGGAGATGTGACAATTGGTGATCAAATTGTCAAGAAGAGTGAGCGCTTTAGATACCTTGGATCAATTATACAAAATGATGGCGAAATAAATAATGACGTTATTAGCAGGATTCAAGCAGGCTGGGTAAAATGGAGAAATGCTTCTGGTGTGTTATGCGATAGAAAAATCTCATCCAAAATTAAGGATAAATTTTATAAAACTGTAGTAAGAACAGCGATGATATATGGTGCTGAATGCTGGCCTGTAAAGAAGAAACATACAAATAAAATAAATATTGCAGAAATGAGGATGTTAAGGTGGATGTGTGATATACACGAAAGGATAGAATGAGAAATGAGTATATCCGAAAGAAAGTTGGTGTTGCACCAATTGAGGATAAACTTAGAGAAAGTCGGCTTCGATGGTTTGGACATCTAAATCGTAGGCCAATTGAAGCTCCAGTTAAAAAAATTGAGTTACTGGATTTTGCCCATGTACAAAGAGAAAGAGGAAGACCAAAGAAGACATGGCAAGAAACTATAAGGAGTGATCTTAGTTACTTAAACTTAGATAAGAATTTGGTAACTGATAGAGCGCAATGAAAACAAAGGATTCATGTAGCCGACCCCACCTAGTGGGATTAAGGCTTGATTGTTGTTGTTGTTGTCGACTCAATTCAATAGGAAGCTAAGGTAGTAAGTTTATATGGCGTTGAATGTTAGTCTACAAAACTTAAACACATAAATAAGATAAGTGTCTTAAAAATGAGAATGCTAAGATGGATGAGGGGGCATACGCGAAAAAATAATATGAGAAATGAGTATATTCATAAAAAAATTGGAATAACCTCGTTTGAGGATAAGCTCAATGAGAGTCAGCCGTAGATAGTTTGGATACAAATCGTTGACCAATAGAAGCTTCAGTAAAGAAAGTTAAATTATTAGATATTATTTATGTAAAAAAAGAGAAAAAAAAGATTAAAAAAGACATGATAATAAACTATAAAAAACGACTTTACATATTTGGAGCTAAATAAAGATTTAGTATTTAATAGAGTGTAATGAAAACAAATGATTCATGTATCTGATCCCACCTAATGGGATAAAGACTTAATTGTTATTATTGTAACTCATTTCAGTGAAAAGGTCAAACAATTTTATCAGATGTGCTACATTAGCTCCAAGCACCGGTGAAGCACACCACGCCAACCACATATTCTCAAACAAACCCATATGAAAGCAGCAGTAGAGTTAGGGCTACATTTCAAGGGATGCCTAATATGATCGGTACTCGTGATTAACCCTCTTCAGTGCTTTGCCATAAATAGAAAAGTTGAGGACAAAAAAGCTAGGATCTTCCACCGCACTCTAGCATTTTGACTCCACTTTTTGGCTTAGTTTCTAGGCAATAATTGACATATCATCTGCAGATCTTCAGGACGCTAGGCTAACTACTATAGTTTTTTTATAAACCCACCACTTGGTGGGCCAAGCAAGGCCTCATAACCTCTTTTTGTATAATGGATTTTAAACCACAGATTTTGACTCCATAGTTTTCTCCCAATACTCAAGTTCCACGTAGAAATCCGTTTTTCAATTTTCTTTCTTTTGATATTGATTGGTTCTCTATCTTGCCCATCTACTCTTCTTTTCCAGTTCATTTGTTGGCGGACATTTTCCATCTACAGAGCTCGTGCGCCCACACAGGACACATAATCCTTGCTAAAACCCTTCACTTTTGCCATTTCACCATGGTTGAGCCACCGTAGAACTACAAAACCTCCTTAACAACCATTAATTCTTCAAGCTCTACCCCTATACCTCCAACTGACAATACCAGCAACAATATGGCCAATCAATCGATAATGTTACTCAAATGTCCCAAAATGTCAACCTCCTTCTCCAACATCTCCCCTCTCTAGTCAACCAAACAACCACACAGGCACCTAATCCTACCCCCATTTGACAACCTGAGACAATCCCCCCATACTCCTCAACCAAGACTACAAAAGAAAACTTTAATTTGGTCACCCTCTATAGCTACATTTCCCTTAATCTCTCACCATCTTTCCCCTCCCTTGCCAGGGAATAGTCCAAGAGACAATAGGGGAAAATACTGCCTCTAAAGAAGCCAGCTCAGAATTCGAGAGCGAGCATCAACCTGAGACCTTCAACCCAACAAACCACCAAATTGCTTCTCACTACACCCCAACCGTCATGACGATTCCAGTTCCTCGAAGATTCAAGGCCACAAGCTTCAGCATCTATGATGCCCCTCAAACCTAGGGGTGGCAATATATGACCCGACTCGTGAACCCGACCCGCAAATTTCGGGTATGGGTTATGAATTTTGACCCATTTATTAAACGGGTCGGGTTCGGGTTGGGCATAATCGGGTCGGGTAGGGTTCGAGTTGGGCATTTATCAAAAAATACTCTATAAACGAGTCGGGTCGACCCGCCAACCCGACCCATTTATTAATCAGGTCGGGTTCGGGTCAGGATTTTAACCCATTTAATAAATGGGTCGGGTTCGGATGAAGCTATTTGGGTCGGGTCGGATTCGGGTTCGACCCGAACCCGACCTGCCGACACATTTTGTCACCCCCTACTCAAACCTAGTGGCACATTTCAGCCATTTTGGAAATGTTCGTCCAAGTCCTGGAGCATCTTTGAACTTCAAAGCATCAAACAAGTCGAACCCGAACCCGACCTGACGACCCATTTTGCCACCCCTACTCAAACCTAGTGGCACATTTCAGCCATTTTGGAAATGTTCGTCCAAGTGCTGGAGCATCTTTGAGCTTCAAAGCATCAAACAAGTGACAAACGAGCTCCTGCAGAACTACATCAATCACTTCTGCCACCTTACAAGGAATACCACAAATCACAGAAGATTGTTCCATGGTGAGTTTCATCAATGGCCTTCAAAAGAGTAGACTTTAAGTTTCCTTCGACAAGAGGAAGTCTAAGATGACAAAGTACTAGACAAAGCTGAAAATCATATTCACCTTGAAGATTCTATAGTTGCATCTTTGACCCCACAAAAGACGAAGAAAATGAATCCGCTAAAGGACAACCCTTCATCATTCTCAAAAAAGGCCAAGTACTTCAAAGGCAATTATAAACAGCTCCCAGGTCTAGCACTACAAACCACTTTATGCTACCCTATCATACAAAAAATGCAATATTGTTGCTGCCTCAGTAGAGGACATCTTCACCGCACTTAAGACAAAAGGCTTCAACAACCCACCTCCCAGCCATACACCTGAGTTGAACCAAGAACCTTCTAAACACTGCAACCTTCAAAGTAAGTTTAGCCATGACTCCACGAGTGTTGCAAGCTTAAGGTATTGATTGGCCAACTCAATGTGGGCAAATTCATTCAAATCCCACTCCACTTAGAAGCTTAGTAGAAGTTGCCTTTTATCTAAGTGATTCTAATTCAAACATATGAACATCACCCCGACAATCAATATCCACCCTCTTTAATCATGGGAGCCACAGGCTAACCAGTTTCCTCCTGCTTCGTCCTTAAATATTATACTATGGAAGGTTGGCTCTGATACCATATTATAATATTTCGAGATCCAAATGTAGATGATGCAGAATATGATGCGCGAGATTATTTATTATTTGATGATCTTCTTTGCTTGCAATTAACATTAAGAGAAAATTAAGGAAAAGCCGATCTAAGCTGAACGCTCGAAGCTTATCAGTCTACAATAGTTCTTAGCGAGGTTCGAGACAGCATAAAAGCTATCACTTTAGACTAGACTTGCAATAGTTTTAATGAATAAGAAAAAGAGCACTTAGAAGATTACAAATAATTGTTATTTAAACAAAAATTCACCAAAAAGTAGAAAGATAACATGGGGGTTGAACAACCAGATTTAGAAATTATATACCATATAACCATCCATTATAAAAACCAAAAGCAAAAGCTATGAGAGAATGAGACAATTGAGAAAAAAAAAGTAAAAACCCCGGATAGAAGAGAAGACGTGCACCTGAAACCTTTATAACTTAGCAACGACATCTTGCCGCCTGAGTATCATCACCTCTCTTCCCGGAGCCCAATCAAATCAACCTAATGCAACAAAATTTATTTTTATACTCGCACCAATATAAAGCCAACTCAAGTTATGATGATGCCCAAGTGTAGAAATGACCATTCAAATCCTAGTCTTTTTAGTTAGTGTAGAAGACAGCCATGCAAATCCCATCATGAATTGGACACATACCACCTTAATCCTCAGGACAAACTTGGTAGAACTGATAGGTTAGGTCAAAGCGACCCTCACAAAATCGGGAAACTCTTTTAACACTGCAACCAACAACTATCACATCAAAGATTCCATTATTATGCCTCAGCTCAACCACAAAAAAATTTAATTCAATTTCACAACCACAAATGCAATATAAAACTTTTTACTTTTTACTGACCTATAAGAACTCAAAGATTTTCTTGCCAACAGCAGAAACATCTATTTGATGATAATGATGGACGAAAATAAAAAATAATATTTAAATTTATAATCAACAAATTAATTAACAAATTATTTTAATTAAGCGCAAAATAATTTCTAAATAAATTATATAATAAATGCAATTCTTAAATCCCACAAATTAAAAATAATTTAAAATTAAAATTAAACTGAATCGTCTGATAAATAAGAATTTATCAAATTAAATTAGGGCGTTAATTTAAATTCAATAAATCAAATCCGACATTCAGAAATTTAAGACAGATATCTCACACTTAAATCTAATAGTAATTATCACTCAAATAAATACGGGCCGCACAATTAGAGCCAAATGAATAATCCAAGTCAAGAAAATAATTTTATATTAAAATCGAATAATTAGATTAATTTGACTTAAAAAAGAAATTATACCTTAGTGAAAGAAATTCAAGTAATAAATGATAAGTTCAAGTAATAGCGATGCAGATGAAGCAGACAATTTGGGTTGGCGTGCTTGAGTGGCAAGCTCCTTGGGCGAAGTAACGAGTCGAGCAGCGAAGAAAGTGACGAGTAGCCTAGTGCTGGTCGGCAAGACAGTGAGCAACGAAGGTGGGCGTATGTCAGAGGCGAAGAACGAAGAGGCAGCGCTTCAAAGGTGGGTGAGTGCGCAAAGTGCTGAAGGCGCACAGAGATAATCTAGAGAAAGAGAGAGGGAGAGCATGGACGGAAGAGATTTTTTTAAAAAAAAGTAAGTAACTGAGATAATTTAAGGATTCACACCAAAGGCTAACCCTACCTTTTCCTTCATCGGAATACCGATCTCTTAACCCGGATCTAGATTTTGAGAAAACTCAAACATAATTTCATTTATCAAATATTACTTCCTATTACAAGGCAAGGCAACCTCTTTATATAAAGAGATTTCATGAAAAAATTTAAAATATAATATTAAATACAAAAAATAAAATGTTAAATAAATAAAAATAAATATGAAACTAATTCTATTATAATAAAATAAAATCAGTTCTAAATATGACGAGTCTTCAAATCTCTCAAAGCTATGAATCAAGTCAAATCTAAATAAAGCTAATATGAAAATCTCCAATAGCCCATGGTATCAATTTGGCCATCCAATTCAGTACTGGTCGATGTCCCCACCAGATGAAGAATAAGGGAGAACACTAAAGTGACATAAATTATTATTCAAAAACTTTAGAAAAGTCTGTACACAGAAACCAAGAGATGGAAGGCTAATGCTACAAAAGGGCAATATATTGGAGTCCATACTCTCTGATATTTGGACTTCCATATGATCCTTCAAGCTATACTGCTAGTGGAGATATTGCCAATCATATTCAGAAAGCCACTGAATTGGTTTGCAGATTTCTCTGACTTCAGCAGTTCTTTGCCTAAAGCAAGAAAACAAAGAGTTAGGGTAATCTTTATTTATATGCAATTTGCCATTTCAAAAGATGCATCTGCAGCATAATTAAAACAAAATTTTTACACATGATGGTAAGCATTCAGATAAAGAAACAAGATTCAAAGAATCATTTCATACAATTAATAGTACCAAAAAGAAAAAAAAATGATGACTTTTTCTTAGAATCTTTGCATGATCTCACTAACAGTTTGCAATAAAGATAGTGATTGATGCAGGCAGATTTTTTAAGAACAAGTGCTTCAATGTTTGATCAAACTGTAGACCTTAATACTGCTTCAAATTGCAATTTGCAAAGACCCTTAAATTCATCAGGAATGTGACATGCAAAATATATTAGACAGATGAGAAACAACTACAGGATCAATTATCAAAGCTGCTGACAGTAAAGGGGCTTCACTGGCTCGATCATTTACCTTTGCAAATATTCCAGCAATGCTTGGAAGAACTATACCCTGCAAAACACGTTTGACTGTCAGATGCTGAAATGGAAAAACATACAGTAGGAAAGAACGCTTTCAAGGTGTCTAGAATATCTTTTTACCATGCCTTGCCTACAAGCTTCTTCATTATTTACAGATACTCTAGCAGCCCGTCTATAAAAGAAATAAGAACCACCAAGAAAAGAGTTAGAAATGGTACTCACGCAAAAAAAATACCAGGTAGGGGTTCCATCCAAATAATGCCAGCCAAAGAGATCATGTCAGGTATAGTTTCCCAGATTATATGAGGTTCACATACTAAAATATTGAGGTATTGAAAATCCAAAATAGTAATGAAACATAACAGATATACCAATTGAAAATGTCATATCTCTGGTTACCAACTGACCTAAAAGCTTAAGCTTGTATGTTAGAGCCCAGAAATAATTTTTAATTCTAATGTGTCTTACGTGCAAGCTTATTTGCTTTATAGCATGGAATTCAACATAGGTATTTTTGTCAAATCCTTATGCTACAAATAAAGAGTCATTAGGGTTAAAACTGGAAATTTTTTGGTTCTGATACCATGTTAGATCTCTGACTTAAAAAGCTTAACTTGCATGTTTAATTGTATGTGTTCTTATACAATCGTAAGTTTATTCTTATCATAGTTTTTTAAAAAATAGGAGATACATGTGCCTCTTCAACATATTGTTGTTAAACAATTACAGAATCCTTGAATATGATGAGATCGTATTCTCATATGATCCTAAAAGACTCCTACAATCCACACAGGCGGTTATATTTTATCTCCACACAAATTGTACCACATGCACATTAGGCACTTAGTTTTGTGGAAATCATAAAAAAAAGGAAATTGATGTTAATAAAAAACACAAGAATACTGTGAAGTTTTCATATAATTAAAAAATATATATACATAATAAATATATATATGTTTTTTATTTTACACCACATTTCTCCCACCTTACTTGAAAAATGTAATGCTAATGTTGTTTTAACCTAAAAAGCCCAATACTCATACAAGCTCCTTCTCCACTTGACTAAGAGAACAGCACAAAATAATTTTATATCCTATATAAATTTTAATATAAATAAAACTTTAACTTAAAAAATTAATTTTATATCACATCTTTCACAATTCTCAAAATATTAATTAATATTATTTTATACCCTACACAATTTTTAACTTAAGTTACTTTATTTTTATCATACATCTACTTCCAAAAAAGAAAAGTATTTTCAAAAAAGAGTCATTTTTTCAAGTTTCAGAAAAAAGAAGTCATTTTTTCCAAATGCCAAACAGATAAAATTCTCAAAATTAATGGCACAGGCAAAATTTACAAATAAAATAAGAAACAGGGCAGTGATACCGTCAGAGGAAAAAACCAGCCAGGACATCATGTGCGGTCACGTGACAAGCCGGCAGCCTCCTTCCCCCTCAGCTCCCGCCACACGCAAACCTGCTGATTGACAAGAATCTAATGATCCCATCCGAGCCCTCATGAAGCAGCCCCACAAGACCCCATTAATCCCTACCGTCCAAAATCTTCAACAGTCATGCAATAAATGTCGACTGTAGGATCCAGACGCAGCACGGTCCACGTGGAGAAGCATCTCCACACAATGTTTTTCGATTTCGTCCATTTACATTTCACTCATATTTTCATGCCCCGCCACACGTATCAGTGGTCACATCACCCTTTTTTCTAGCTCTTCCCCCAAAAATCGAAAAATTACAAATATTAACTAAGAAAATAAAACCTTCAAACATTTTATGAAAATAGAGATGGAGAGAAAAATGACAAGAAGTCGTTAAATATTACAAAAATACCAGAATTTTCGTACAAATTCGGTCAGATAAATCGGGAGAAAAGAGAAATCGAAGATTCCAAACTTTGTAAGTTTTTAACGAAAATAAATAAAAATTAAAAAAAAAAAGGCGATGAAGGAGAGAAGTAAATGGATATTGCTAGCCACCGCCTCTGCGCCGGCCAAACAAGCTACCTGAGACGGAGATTTGGCCGCCCCCGGAGACCGGCCGGAACGCCATAATTGGGCTCGCGAAAGCCCAACCCCAGCTCATTCTCCGGCCTTGAGGTGCGCCGGCCCGCCTCGTCCCCGGCAAGCGGCTTGAAGCGACGAATTCGCCGGCGGCAGCACTGGAGGACAACCAGTAGGCTGATGAAGAAATCATCCCGAGGCCGCCGAAGATGAAACCACACCTCACCGGATCCTGAACCCGCTGCTCGTCGTCGTCGTTATCACCCCGGCTGTCTTGTCCAATCGAGACTTTCGGTTTAGCCTCCCGTTGGGATTCCACCCGTCGGAGAGTGCAGTCGCCGAACCCATTAGAGATCCGTTCAAGAAAGTCTCCGGAGAAGCTCCGGCTACCGCACCCCACCGATCTGGATCTGGCCACTTTGCGACCGAACGAGAACGACGCCTGACTACCGCTTGGACTGGCATCCCCTTCCGCCGAGTCGGCAGAGAATTCGTGATCATGTTCCCGCCGCCCGATATTCTTCTCGATCTCCTCCATCTCAGGTGGTTTTGGAAGATCTAGGTTATTACCACCGGCGACGGCAGATGAAGCGGTGACGAAAGAGGTGGATCTGCGCTTGGCGCTGGCGGAGGACGCGGTAGCAGCGGAGGAAGTGAAGGTAGAGTAGGAAAGGCTTAGAAAAGACCAAAAGCTCTTCTTTCGCGGGCTCTCGTATGCCTCAGCACTCAGCGCGGGTGCCCCAATCGGCCTCGGGGCAACCGATTTGCTTCGTTTGAGGAGAGCGCCGGCTTTGCAGTACTGCGGAGCACCGGTGCAGGCAGGTTTCTTCTTAAGCCGATTGCGCTTGGAAGAGAGGAACGAGATGAGGCCGCCGGTCGAGGAGGAAGCGGACGCGGGGAGATCGCAGGAGGGATGAGAAGTTGGGGAAGAGGAGGAAGACGACAAAGGAGGTGGGCCGATGGAGAAGAAGGGTTCGGATGAATTGGAGGAGGACAAGAGCTTGCCAAGCTTCTCCTGCAGGCAGAAAGCGCAGATCCCACCATGGTTTCTCTGGTAGGGATGATCCCTGCACTGCATTCCTTCACCGGCCATGTCTTCCACCATTCCCCTCCTCCGCATCAATGCCTCGCCCCACTGAGACAAGAGAGGAGAGTGATGAGAGAGAGAGAGAGGGATTAATGATGGCGATGGCAGAGATGGAAGTGGAAAGGGGTTAGGGACTGCAGGGAAATGGGGAAAGGTCTGCAACAGAGAAGTATGGCGTCTGATTTATTATCTGTTCGAATTTATTGTCAAATATTTATGGTTTTAAGTCTTATTTAATCAAAAAATCAACTCAAAATTACGAAAAATTCGCTACGTAAAATTAAAAATTTTAATTTTAAATTAAACTTGGCTTGCCATAACTCAACTCAATGCCTAAATTAAAAAACTTCACTATTCAGAGATTAAAAAATTTAAAAAAATTTAAAAAAATTTAAAAAAATTTAAAAAAATTTAAAAAAATTTAAAAAATTTTAAAAAAAAATGCACCAGGCTACTTAAATCATAAAGGAGTTGCAAATTGGCTCCTATTTTTAAAATTCTTTTTTTTTTTATTCTTGATTTGAAATCGTTAAATTATAAATAATTTAGTTTCAACTAAATATATAATTATCATTAAGATTATTTTTAAACATTAATTTTTAAAATTTGAGAATATAATAAATATTATTATTTATATTGTTTTATTTTATATTTTTAGCTTAAAGAAATAAAAATTTAAATGTTTTTTATTAAATTTATATTTAATTTATAAAAAATGTTAGGAAAATGAAGGATCAAATAATCCTTTAAAATGCATAAAATGTTTAAATTAGTAAAAAAAAGGTAAATTTTATATTTTCTATTCGTAAAAGCTCATGAAAAATATAAAATTATAATAAAATAATCAAAATACAGTATTTTATAATATCAGGTATTAAAATTAAATTTTTTTAAAAATTAAAATAAATTTGCAATGCCCTCTCAAGTCTCAACCTCATGGGCTTAAATATAATATATTTAAAAAAATTTGTGCAACTACAAAGAGAATAGACAAATTTCAAATAGAAGTAATGCTACATATTTTTATAAATTATCTCAAATATTATAATTAATTATAATTTTTTATATAACAATGTTATCATATAAATAAAAAATATATTATTTTTATTTATATAACATTATTGTCATATAAAATTTTTAATTAGATTTAAAGTTTAAAATTATCAATAAAAGCTTCCTAGCATTTATCTTATGCATAGAACCAAGTGAAGAGTAAAAAGGATTAGATATGACAATTATCTCAAGCCTATCCATATTTTGAAGGTTAATAATAATTAATTATTTATATAATTTAAAATTGAGAATATTTGGTGAAATCCTCGAAATAAGCCAATCATTTAGAAAAAATTTTAAAAATTATACGATAGAGTTATTTGATAACGAATGAATTCAACATTCATTAGTAGACATACTCCACTTCCCTCTCTTTGCAACATTTATTTTTTTATCTTTATTCCTTACTTTTCTTATTTTTATTGAAGCTCAAATATTCTTTTAAATTATATGTTATTAGGGTGTGTGATAATATAATATATATATATATATATAGTTTTTAATATTAAAATTTACATATAATATAAAACACAATAAGATTAATTTTTTTTTGGTAAACAAGCACATAAAATTTTAACTTATAGGATTTTAATGTTTAATGTAGTGCATTTTTATTTGCACAGAGTGTAAAGGTTTTTAAAGGTTTTTACTTTTATATGTGAATTATTTAATCTTAATTTAGATATTAAATGTACAACAGATTATTTATTTAAAATATTTTGGATAATTAACTACATGCTATATAATTTAGTTTTATTTATGTCTTACTTATTCATTCTTAGTTAATTACGCTATGCACACTCAAAATATTATAAAATCTTACATACACATATTTTAACTTATTTCTATTATAATGAGTAATCATAATTTTTCAATAATCTAATTATAGTTAGATTACAAAAAATTTGAGTCATTCATCATGTTAATTTAAGGATATTTAAATATATTTTGAGTGAAAATCTTAAAATCTTAATGTTTAGGTGGCGGCAAAGGAAGGAGACATCCGCGACGTGAATTAATTTTAGGACAAATCAATGCTTTAGTATGACATTGAGGAAGAGAAAAAATATGTATTATCAAAAATAAAAATATAATTTTAATAATTTAATAATAGAATATTTTTTTTTCAACTAGATTTTGATTAATTTTAACTCAAATGTATGTATGTAAGATTTTATAATGTTTTGAGTATGCATAGTATAATTAATTAAGAATGGATGGATAAAATATAAATAAAATTAAATTGTGTGGCATGTAGGTAATTATCTTTAAGTGTAAGGCATAAATAACGCTTTAAGTGTAATGGCTCAACAATATCTTTGCCACCATTAATTTTTTTTTTAAAAAAAGAACAGCATTATCTTTGTATAATTTCTTAATTGTCGTCGGATTTTTATTGAAGCAAGAGGCAGCATGGGCTTTTAGTGGGCTGTTGTAGAGCTTAACAATAATCATGGGCTTTTAATTGGGCCTTGGGCCTTGAAATTCATCAATTATTAAATGTTTGTAAGAAAATGCTATATAGACTTAATAACGTACCAATAAATTAATGAATTATAATTTAGAATTTTAATTCACTGAATTATCAAGTAACTTGAAATTTAATTTAGTAAATAATCTAATAAATTAAAATTAATTAATTTATTAGTTAATTTATCATAAATGTGTAGGAAAAATCATATTATGATAGCAAAAAATATGAATAAACTTACACATAATGTAATTATATTTTCTTAATTATTACAATTAAATCCCATCTTACTTGTGCAGTTTTGATGAGTTTAGTTTTGAATTTTGATACAATTGTAAGCATATGGATAAAAATAATCAATTTTAATTTATGAAATTGAATTAATTCTCACGAATTCCCCCAGTCATCATAAACAAGCTGATGTTTTTAAATTGCTTGTATAACTTTTTTAATGATTTTAATTAATAAAAAAAATAAAGGGTAATTAACACTCAAATCCTTGAGTTTAAAGCTGAATAACACAAGTTCAGATTTTTAAAATTATAATATCGGGATTCCTGAATTTTAATAATTATCAAATGGGTTCTTCCAATGGTCGCACGACCTCGCGCGTGTGCAGGGATTAGGAGGAGAGAGAGGGGAGGAGGGGTATAATAATAATTTTTAAAAAAATTTAATAATGAAAAATAAAAAATGACTCATTTGATATTTATTAAAATTCAGGGACCCAATGTTAAACATAGACCTGTGTGTTATTAAGCCTTAAACTCAGAGATCTGGATATAATTTACCCAAAAATAAATAATAAAATGGTACGTTAGAATACAATTATCCAGAAAAAAGGGATTTAACATGACACGTGCGACTTGCACGTATCGTCGCTCCGGCTGAATCTCCGGCATCCATCCCCGTCAATTTCTGGAAACCGATCCCTAATTTCTCCACCAGTCCGCCTTCCAACTCCTTGAGGAACGGTAGGAATAGTAATGGCGGCGGCTCTAGCTCGTCTCTCTCGAAGAGCTCTAGGATCTTACCCAGTCACTTGCCAGACACCGCGCCGCCTTCTCTCCGCAGAGGCAGTGGCGGTGCCGGCGTCCCCTCCATCATCGTCTGTCGTGGCTCCTTCGTCGGACGATCGCGTGAAGTGGGATTACCGCGGGCAACGGCAGATCATCCCGCTGGGACAGTGGGTGCCCAAGGTTGCCGTGGATGCGTACGTGGCCCCAAATGTGGTACTCGCCGGCCAGGTCACCGTCTGCGATGGGGCGTCCGTGTGGTACGGTTCCGTGCTCCGTGGTGACCTCAATAAGATCACTGTTGGGTTCTGCTCCAGTGTTCAGGAGCGCTGCGTTCTCCACGCCGCCTGGTCATCCCCCACAGGTCTTCACTCCCTGATGTCGCTGATTTCCTCTTTTTTTTTTAATGGACTGAGGCCGTCTTGTCAGTGTTATCTGAGAACCTGCGGAAATTGGTCATTTCTATTAGGTTTTCTTTCATCGAGTATAAGTTCTCCATCAGGCTAGGTGTTTCGGCGTATTTAGCTTGGATGGAGCAAAGATGAGTGTTTTGGACGGCTTATAAAGGAAATTATTTTCTTGTTATCCCCTGTATCCGGAATAGAGTGTCTAGTTTCAAGAAGACAATTCTACAACAATAAGATCCAACGTTTTGTGGCTGGTAAGATCTATTAGGAACTCTTTTTTTTACATGAAATTCTTGAGGGAGGGCATAATGCTATGGGAACTACTTCAAATATGTAGAGTTCAGGTTGTGATGTTAATTTTGCCTCCTCTAGTAAAGATTTGGGACACTTTCTTTACACGTACAACATAATTCTATGCAAACTTATTATTGCATGTTGACGCAAAAATCTGTCACTCTGGAACTGACAAACACGCTAAGGGGAGTTCGTCACTTGCAACACACTTGAAACTGATGTAAACTATGGCTCTCATGGTGTAGGCGACGTAAGGTTCCAGTCTTACTTTTGTCTTTAAACTAAGGAGTACAATGAGATCTCCCTTTAATGGACTTTCTTGCATAGTGGGAAAGGGAGGAAGAAGAAAAAGAATACAAGTTGCTATTTGGCGTGTTGTATCCTTATATGATGGAGATTCCTTCAAACTTGCAGAGGAAAGCTTGAGGGAGTTGGGATTCTTTGACTAAGTGGTGACGGAGAGCCGCCCTCTCTAGTGGTGAGAAGAAGAACTAATAGGCCTTCTTTTTGGATTTTCTGTTGAAATGCCTAGAAATGTCTCCTGGGTAAGAAGTGCGGTAGTAGTGAGAAAGCTAATCCCTCTTTTCGATGAGAAGTACTCAATATATGTAGAGGATCATTGCCACTACCATTTCGAGATGTGGTGATCTTCTAATGATGTGTCGCCCATCCATTATCCTCTGGGGGTGGCACTAATAGTTAAAGAGATCTAGAGATCTTCTCACATATCGCCCATTTATTGGTTTCTAAGGGGTCGTAATAAATGAGCAGGCACGTTCATATCCCTAGAAAGTTGGTCGTTTGATACGCAAGTACACTAAATGGTCATACACGAGTCAAGCGACATCCATGGTACAATGACTCGTGGTAGTCTTGGAACTTTCATTGGGGGTTAAGGAATCTCTTGGTGATCTGATGAGACATTTCTGGACAAATAGACAAAGTAGAACTAGAAAAAGTCTCGTAGCAAGTTTCATGCTATTGTTCAGTCATTGAAGTCTCGTGTAGTACCCACCAGATAGAGATAAATGAAACAAACATTATAGAATGCTTGTATACCTTGTAAGATGAGCTATTAGATAGATCTTCATGGATAGCTTGAATAGCATGTAGTTCAAAAGGTAACCTATTTTGTGTTAGAAGCCTCTAATACCTTTGCTTCAACTAAAGGAAGTTTATTGTTTTACCTGCTTTTCTGTTAAGACAATTAGGCATTAACTCTTCAACGTACCCATTTATTATATTGTTTGATTCTTTTTAATGATATGTTGCTACTATTATTTTCCGTTGTAAAGTCTATTTTTATTATATATATTTCAATTGATCTGTAGTATTAGGAAAAACAAAAGTTTCAATATTGTATTTTATTTTCTGCAGATTTTTTGTATTTTAAGGCTAACATGAGAATGTTTAGAAATAACTATGCATGCCTTTATGATTTATTTCCTAGTAGTTCATCTTTAATTTATCTAACAACTATTTCATTTTTCGATTAATTTAGACTTAGTCCAATTTACTATGAGATATACAAAGCATGTTTATTTACATATTTAACATCGAAAATATGCTATTTACGTTCACCACCACCTAAAAGATTTTAATGTTACGCACAAGACCCTATAATTACTATTGTCAGCATCTACTATCGAATAAGAATATTTTGTTTATACCCCATTTCCTTATTTCCCAACTTCTTTGAATTTACCAAGGCTCATCATTCGACCTTTTGAAACCCCTACTCAACTCAAATGTCCTAACTTCTTTGTGCTGTTTTTTAAACTGTCATAGCATGCCCTAGAACTTTCTTGCCTTTTTTTGTGGAGATGGGTGTAAGCCACATTCGAGTCATCGTCGAAGGATCTCAACCCCTTGTTACCGATGACAAAGGGGTTAAGTGCCCCCTTTCACCGGTGATGGGAGCAGGTGCCCTACTTTGCCTTTTTCTTATTAGTGTCATGTAATGCTTGAAGTCTTATCTTGAGATGTGGAACAATTACTATCAACATCATGATCAGCAAAACTTTTCTAATATATATAACACTCGTTTCGAGTAACATAGGATGTGATTTGAACAAGATACGAAAGAGAAGCACACCTTATATGTGTGGTTTGGCGTATTTTATCTATTTTGATGACCACAATGAGTATTTCTTATTTCAAAGTCCAAATTATATTGATGGTTCAACCACTTTATTATTTAAAGTAATTTCGTACACACCTTTGAAATCTGACTTCATTACATATTCAGGATTTTTTCTTAAAATTTTACATGGTGGCCTCTCAAACCGAGAAGTACCACAAAATCACCCTTCCACTACTATATGTTACTAACTTTGATTAAACCTAAGTTATTCTACATTTCTCTCTCCCTTCCTCCCTAAGCTTGAATCTGACAACCGCTTCTCCCTTCTAATCGCTGCTTGTGTTCTTGTTGTTATGCGCTAGAACATCGCTCCTGATCATCCCTCACGAAGTTGCCAGAGTCATCTCCTGTGACCCCTATGACCTTGATTTCATGGTTACCCGTGTCTCTAATCAATTTGACCTCTGCCAACTCCCCAAGCTAGTTGTTCATCTACTTCCTCAAACACGCTATGCAAATTATCCTCCTTTTCTACTCTCCTCAAGGACAAATTCATCGAATCCTTGGCCAGGGTAGATTCTTGCTCTGCTGAACCATTAGGTGGTTCCTCACCATTTGCGCTACCTATGAAGGCAAGGCAGCTAGATGGGCTATTTTGTGATACTTAAAAGATCATAGAGACTAGTTTGTAAATTTTAATAGAAGTGCCTGAATATGTAACAAAGTCAGATGCCGTGGTGTGCAGGGAAATTCCCTCTTAATAATAATGGAGTATAGCATTCAGTTTACAAAATATTCTAATCTCAAGAAATCTATAAAACTGCATTTTTCAGGCTGCTTACAGTATATGTAGTAATTGTAACAGACTAACAAGCTCCTTTAAGTAGGATTGTAATACTCTGCATATTTGACTTGAATGGCAACCAAAAAATAAGGAAAAAAGAGAAACAACAGCATTCAGATGATCAATGAGTCACTGTTTATATTTTATGCTTAGAATGAGAAATGAGTTGCAAGATAAGGCTCTTCATGTTGGACCTAAACAAAGTTCATTATTCCTATGAAGTACCAGAATTCTACCTGTGGTACAGTTGGCCTTTATACAGGTTATTTTAGCAGGTTGTCTGAAGGAGAGTTTGTGTAACTTTTTAAATATTTGTTAGTTACATGTTCTTTGAATGATTGATATATGGTCGTTAGACGTGATCTTGTCGTACTTATGTTTACTGAGAGTTTTGTTATGAATAGACTTGAATGGGGAATTACATAAAAAGACTTCCAACTAGTTTGAGAATGAGATTTTTTTGTTGTATATTTGTATATCATATTTTTTTATTTCAAAAGCCTTTATTATGATAACAATTTGTCTGTTGGCATTCCCATTGAGGACCAAGCTCTTTTATGTTTAATAAGAGCTTCACCATTTTTGATTCCTGCTTTTTTGATCAGGCCTTCCTGCTGAGACATTTGTAGAGCGTTATGTGACAATCGGCGCGTTCAGTCTCTTGCGTTCCTGCACGATTGAGCCAGAATGCATAATCGGACAGCACTCAATTCTCTTGGAAGGCTCGCTAGTGGAGACCAACTCCATCCTCGAGGCCGGTTCTGTACTCCCACCTGGTCGCCGGATACCAACCGGAGAACTTTGGGCTGGTAATCCGGCAAGGTTTGTTCGAAAGCTGTCCTACGATGAAATTAAAGAGATTCCCGAGTTAGCTGTGGCTATCAATGATCTGATGCAGAGCCATAGATCTGAGTTTCTCCCTTATTCGACTGTCTATCTCGAGGCGGAGAAGATGAAAAATTCACTGGGGATCCCAATTTAAGTGTGCGATAGAATCCTTCTGGGGAATCTTTGAAGAAGAATAATCGTCTGCAAGATGAGTTCTGTAATATGTGACAAATATTTTGCTTCGATTTAAGCTTACATTGTGATTGAGCTTTGAGCTACTCAGTTTATTCTATAGATGTGTAGACAGGAATTTCTATCAAATTTGCTCATGTTCTCTTACATGGTATTTTACATCATTGAGAGGAACTGTCATAACTTCTTTCCCACCATTGCCTTCATATTGTTGATTTCTTGCAATTATGAGAACTAAATTCACCACCTTAGCTGGTGGAACATCACATTTTGAAGACTAGATCTTAGTGATGTTTACATATTAATATTATTTAAATATTTATTATTATTATATTGGATGATAATAATACTATTAATTTATTTTTATTATCTCAAGTTTTACTAATAAATGATGATGTTATCAATAGAATTAAAGCAGGATGGTTAAAGTAGTAAAGGTAAATTTTATAAAATAGTTGTAAGATTGGTAATATTATATGGTACTGAATATTGATTCACAAAATAAAAATATACAAGTAAAATAAGTGTCATAAAAATAATGTTAAAATGAATGAATAAGTATACACAAATGAATAAAATAAAAAATAAGTATATTCACGAGAAAGTTGGGGTAATCTCAATTAAGGATAAGCTCAAAGAAAATTAACTTAAATAGTTTGAATATATAAATTATAGATCAATGAAAACTCTAGAAAAAAAAAAGATCAAATAAAATATGATAAAAAATTATCAAAAATCTCATATATTTAGAGATAAATAATGACTTATTATTTGATAAAATGTAATAAAAATAATATATTCATGCAGCTGACCTCATCTAGTGAAATAAAAACTTGAATATTGTATCTCAAGTTTTACTAATAGCTTTTCATCTCATATGTTTTCATTACTATGTGAGGATGTCATTTTATAGGAATTTTATAATCCTTTATAGTTTTTAAATTTATCATCAAATAAAATAATTTTATTTTTCTAAATAAAATAGCACGTAACAAAATAAAAACAATATATCATAGCATCACAATTATGGCTGTAAATGAACTAGCTTTTAATGAATAGTTTGATATTCAACTCGATAAAAACTTATTTGTGGTCGAACTTAACAAATAAGTTTGAATATATTTTTAATAAATCGACTCTTAAATGAACATGCTTAAATATAGTGACATTTGACTGATTTATATTTGAATAATACATACAAAAATCATAAATGTACTTATTTAAAGCTCAATTAATAGCGAATAAATATCTTTTAGTAATTTCCGAGTTTGAACATAATAGACAAAAGCTCGGCTCATTTATGAACGAGCCTGAACATAACCGAGCCAAATTCAGCTCGGATAATCCGCAATTCACAATAACATGAACCAAAAGCTCCAGGTTCTTTTGTTCAGCACCAGTCTCCATTAAGGGAAATTTAGTTTGAGTTTTCATACCAGGCTCAATTCCATGTTAAGGATGAACTTCTCAACAAAATCAAGAAAAATTCCATGTTAATCACTGCATCATCAGACTCAAGCATCCAGAGGCAAAAGCAGTTCTAAATCTTTATGCCTGGAGAAATAAACTCAGAAAGAAGCAATGAAAAAAAAGAGAAAGAAAAAAGAAACTACGATATCCACCACTCAGAACATAAAGACATCCAGCGCACAATAATCTCATCTCCTATTGCCAAGCGAAGGACAGAGCCTGAGAAGCCTCATCAGAAGAACCCTCACCACCAACTTGGAAAATACTCTGGCAATGGATTCCGGAATCAATGCCATCTGAAACAAGAATGGCACCGACACGATTGCCATCGATTCCAGAGCACGAAAAACCTGTGGGTGATATGTTATTTGATGCCACTTGGCTGGTGTTATACTGCAGGCTGGTGATGACAGGCTGATGGCTGAGCGGGATCCGATCCACCGGCACCATATGGTTGGTGGATGACAGAAGAGAGAGAGCACAATCAGAACCGAGAACCGGAGGTAATCGGTCTGAGAACATCGCCTTGCTGCCGCGGCTCTCTGCTGCAGACGATACGGTATTCAGAAGCTGCTGGCAAACAGCAGCTGGCTCCAAAACAGTTGTGGAGTCGGGGCCGCATTCGTGGAGGAAGGGGAGCTGCTTGCTTTCTTTGAAGGTCAGGTCCAACGAATCGGTGAAATGTGGCATACGGGGTGAATGCGGTCCGTCGAAAATATGGAGAGGTGGCTGCCGGTGGGCGTACAGTGCATCTTCCTCAGTTTTGATAGCAGTGTTCCAGGTGGTTGTTCCTGTTGCAGCAGTTGGAAATATTGGAGGGCAGGATGTAAACCTGCTTCCTGCTAAGATTATTGGAATAAACTTGTAGTAACAAATAATTTAAAATGAGAAAATTTCTTAGGCTATCTTCATAAATTATGCTTTTAGCTATCAAATTTGCAATTTCGCACGAAATCACCCACTTCCTTTACAGTCCACAAAACAATTCATTAAGTTGTTGCTAGTCCAGAACTTGAAGCTATTGAATACTTCTCTATGGTTATGATGACAATGATAGCATGATGAGCACTTATAGATGATTTCTTTTATGATGACCGAATTATGAGAGAAAGAAGAATGAATGAAATAGAAAATGAAATGAAGGGGAAGAAAAGATGATTGGTATCACAAACAAACATTACCATGGAGGTTCAGAAACAAGTTGCTGGAACTGATAGACTCTGGCTGCGGCTTCCTTCGACGTCGATTGTGCCCATCTAACCGTTTTCTGCAGCTTCGTTTAACCTCATCAAACTCAACAAGCAAGTGGAACCTAAGCGGCCAAAAAAAAAAAAAATGAGTTCTTTAAATAGGCATCTTCATCTATATGCAACTATTGGTTTGAACATGGTGAATATTCTATCTGCCGCTGCTCGAGAATGTAGCCCTAATTTGAGGCCAGTCTCATTAAAAGTTTTGTGTTTGAATGTGTGCATTGGTCTCTTTTTGCATCCATACCTTAACATCATGCTTCATTTCCAAGTTTCCAATATATATACAAAGGTTGGATTCACACAGTTGAGAGATCAACATATTAGATTACTTACTAGGAGCAAGCTCAGCACACAGTATTTTAGTGAATCAGTCATATCTAAAAGCAATACATGCCCAATGTATAAGGCAACAACAACAACAAAAATCAAGCCTTTATCTCAATAGCTGAGCTCGGCTACATGAATCCTTTGTTTCCACTGCACTTTATCAAATAAGTGCTTATTTAGCTCCAAGCATGCAAAGTCCTTCCTTATAATTTCTTGTCATATCTTTTTTGGTCTTCCTCTCCCTCTTTTTACAGGAGCAAGATCTAGTAACCCAACTCTTCTTACTGGAACATGATTCGGCCTACGATATATATATACCCAAACCATCTAAATCGACTCTCTCTGAGTTTATGCTCAATTGAAATGACTCAAACCTTCCTACAGATGTACTCATTTTTTATCTTATCCTTTCATATATACTCACTCATCTACCTTAGTATCCTCATTTTTGCTACAATTATTTTTGTTCATATATTTTTTCATTGTGAGCCAATGCTTAAGACTATCATATAAGTTTTTTCCTCTATTGCCGCATTAAATAAAAAGCCCAAAAAAACATTTTTTTTGTTGTGTCAGACTATAATAGAAGTGGAATTAATTCACCCTCTCAAAGATATTCAACAATCTCCTTAAACAAACTTTCTAAAAATTGGGCATCCCTCTCCCTATATCAGCAGCTATTTTGAAAGTTGAATTAGCAGTATTTGACTTCAAGTTCAAGCAATCAAATATGTTGTAGCTATTAGGAGTCACCAGCTCTAGAACTTAAACCAAATGAACAATTGGGGACTTAATGGGAAATATGATATGCTTTTCAGCTGGCTGCATAAATTATCAGGACACAACAGTAAAAATTTTGATTAGCAATCAAACATCAAAAGCACAAATTAGAGACTAAATAGACGTCTATCAACGGAGAAGTAACGAAGAAAAAGGAAGAGAAGAACAAAAACGAAAGAGTTAAGAGATTTGGCGGAGATTTGTTGTCTGCTAAAGAGCAAAAATTTGTAAGTGTCAGAAGAGAGCTAGCAACTAGCCACAGCAAAGGAAAAGACCTAAAGCAGTGAAAATGAAAGAATAGCCAAGGTCTTGGCCCACCAAGAAGTCAGCTTTCACCATCAAATTTTAAGGACAAAAGCAATGAAGAAATGTTAGTCACATAAAAACTATTGGCAAATCGATGCAAAGGGAGAACAAAAACACAAATACACACCGAATACAAAAATTTAACAAGGTTCACCCAAATTAGGACTATGTCCTCGAGCAGTGGACAACAAAAATTCACTAGATAAGTAATTTAAATTTTTAAGAAGAGGCAGCCATACCAAAACATAAGAAAATATCTACAACCCAAAACAAGCATAGAATTCCAAAAAATCTTTGAAGATAAATTTATTCTGGGTTGAGCCCCTGAAAACCCCAAGAACATTTATGGGGCGCAAATGGTCTAGGGCTCAATACTTCTATTTATCCCAACAAGCTTAACAGAAAGACAGCCGAATAATGTTGAGTTGAAAATTGGCCTTATTAGCATTAATATAGATGAGATGTGAATGTTTAGATTGATGAGGGGTCACATTAGAGTGAATAGCATAAAGAATAAGTCTATCGACACACAGATGTGAAACCTATAAAGGATAAGATCGAGGGAAGCCACTTAATAAGGTCTGACCGTGTTGCTCGTCGACTTGCATAGGCCTATGCATGTAGTTGTCGGGTATTATATCAAACAGGATGAAGGGAAGACCAAAAATGGCTTGACTTGCACACCTAGTTCCTCGAGAGTGTTGCTTTAAATTGAGCTAGATAGTGCAGACAAATCAATGTAGCCAACCCCGACTAGTTTGAGATTAAATCTTTGTTGTGGTTGTCATCGGTAATAGCATTAATAAGCTGAGGGGGCCTCTCGATAATATAGATAAGAACAAGTAAACAATCATTTTAAGCTTCAACAAACATAATCTCTCATTTTCATTCGAATTTCAGCACAAAAAGCCAACAACATACTAACAGAAGTGCATATATTTTAAGAATTGTGCATTCACATATTCTCAAAGGTTAACCATTACCTGCTACACTGCTGGCAAAATCGCTGCTCATTGCCTGCAACAAGCACTATGGGAGTCTTAGAGTGAATCTCGCAAACCTTGTGCCTCCGGTGATACTCCCTGCAGTTACTGAGATCACTTTTGCACCCATCCACAAGACATGAAACGTTATGGCTGCTGCTGGTCGCCACCCGGTGCCTCTTCAACGAGCCCGGGGCCGGAGCCGCCGGCGCCGGTGCCGGCGAAGCTTTGCTCTGCTCCTTCCACACTTCTCCTAAACCCCCAAGCTTGAGGTCAACCGAGCAGTCGAGGGCGCCAGGCTGCCGCCCTGAGACCACTGAGCTCAAGTTTGCCTCATCGGCATTTTGCTCCATTTCAGGCGCTACCCATGGAGGCATCTTAAGATCCCACTCCATGGGATCTGGAGATAAGGCGTCTTCTCTCTGTCTTGCTTCTTCTTCTTCTTCCTTCTCAGTTAGTTTGATTTATGTATTTCCGGCAGTTACAGAACACCTCAACTGCCCTGTCTCCTCTTTCAACCACAAATATCTATGCTGCCTTCAACAACCAACAGTCCTCAAGCTCCGTAAGCTTCAACAGAGTTAAGAAAACAGAGTACAAAACAGGGTATTAAAAAAAGTAAGACGATTGATCAAACAAAAAAAAAAGTACGACGAAGCCTTTCAGAAAACAAAACTTGGCTTCTTGCAACGGGAGACAGGAAGAATGAAAAGGTACAAGAACTCCAAAGACCCATTCCCGAAGAAACCTTCAAGTTGAAGAAGATTGAAAAGAAGGCATTGCTTTCATAGAGGACAGTAGAAAAGCAAAGAACAGTTGGATCAAAAGAGAGTAAGTGAAAATTTTACAGAGGAGGTAAAATGAAATTATGGAGCAAACCTAAAAGCCTGGGGGAACTGGAGAGCAGTCAGTACCTGTTGAAGGCAACTCGAGCAGCGGTAAGGAGAAGGAATGGAGTACCGGCCTTCAAAATAAATCTGAAGGTAAAGGCCTTAAAAGGAGAAGGCTGAAGAGCCATCACATCTTCTGTTCACCGTAACAAAGATAGCTGATGGCCACACGTTATGCCATTAAATAAATGCACGTTGGGCCTCTTGGCAGCTGCGCATATAGTTCACAGAGGAGGCAGAGAGAGAGAGAGAGAGAGGGGGGGGGNGGGGGGGGGGGAGGGGAGGTGTGGCTGGCGGGGTAAAGAGCTTTCGGAATTACTGCAATGAAACTCAGCAACAGTAAAAGCAGGGGAGATAAGTATACTGTAATATTCGACTGCATAATGCACACCGAGAGAAAGATTAAAATGGGGTCTGTCTTGCTTCTCTTTTCAGGGCTCGATGCAAATCTTATGAGAAAAGGAAAGAGAAATTGTAGCATGAGAAAACAGAGGATCATCAGAGGGAGAGAGAGAGAGAGAGAGAGAGAGAGAGAGGCGGGGACTAGCAAGGAAAGAGACAGGGTCCTGTTGCTTTCAAGCTTTACAAGGCAAGGGAAAGTGCGAGAGAGGGAGAGAGAGAGGCAAGGGCAATTTTGGCGTTAGTCGCAGCATTTACCGGAGGTGGTGATCGGGCCACGTCTGCTTCTTCCTCATGGAAGCGCACCATGCGCCGCCTCGCGCACCATGCGCCGCCTCGCGCAGGAATTTTTCTGGTTAGTAGTAGCAGCGGCACTATGCTTCACAGTAACGTGACTGAGATATCTGAAATCAAGATTTAAAGACCCATTTCAATTTTAATAGTTTTAATTTTGATGATTTTAATATAATGTTAATTTTTATTTAAAATTTTATTTTTAATAAATTTTATCCTAAAAATACTAATTTTTATCTAAACAAAATTATTACACTTTTCATCAGTATTGAGCAAACATGAAATAAAATTAATTAATTTTAGTGCAACTCAAAATCAAAATTAATTATGATTTAAATATGTCAACATGCATCACAATGTGCTATTGTATCTCCTTTCTCAAAAAAAAAAAAAAAATTTAGAAGGCATTTGATTTAATATAAATTTGATGTTACGTAATATTATTTAGAGAAGATGATTATTTAATTTAATGACATATATAAATAATTTTTAAAAAATTATAAAATTATCACTTAAAAATGACATTTATATGTAATGACATCTACATTATATAATATAATATTAAGATAACATTGAAGCAAGTGTCTCTTTAATTATATTCATCTCTGCTTAGTATAAATTGATCCATTTCTGAAATATGACGATAGTCTTAATCCCTTCATTCTGTCATATGCTAATGAGTTTTTTTAGGTATATTAATGAGTTTGATTTGAATCAGTTACTCAAAACCAAGAAAACTAGGTTCGAATTAATTTCAAACCATAACTCAAAGCTATGATGGTCCCAACCCGAAAGATATGTAAACCCATTACTGCGATATATGCAATAATTCGTTGTATATGCCCGAACTAAATTAAAGATAACATGTTATACACTTAAAATGGAAAAATTATTATATTCTTAATGGATAACGAATAATCAAGCTAGGTCACTAATCATGTTGGGTTAATGGTGATGAAGGACATGATAACAAGCGTCATTGATAGGTCTCAATTTTGATCGTTCAACATTTGTGTAAAGGGTTGGACCAGACTCGATCAAACTACAAAAATTACGTCAATCTCAAATTGAACTCAAACCTCATCTGTGAAATTAAAAGGAAGATCAACTAGACTCCCTTGTATATGTAATAACTAGTTTATATTATGAGTTGAGCGAGCTACATGATTCTCATTTTTGTTTGACATAAGAAAATAGAAAGTAAAGAACTTATAATGTTTGCCTAGTTCTAAAATAAAAAATATTATATCATTTTTTACATAATTTTTAATATAAAATATTTATTTAATTTTATATCGCATATAACTTTAGGTAAAATTGAATTTCATTTTCAACAAAGAGATCTTATAAGCCATGAGATGAAACCTAGTTTGAGAGGCGATTAAATTTGAATTTTATTAAAAAGTTTCCTTCAAATTTGAATAAAAAATAATTAAAGAACTTGTTAATATCTAAAGAGTAATTTAATTATAATTTTTATAATTTTTTTTGACAAGTATTTATTTATTTATAAATTTTTTAATTGTTCCGATTTGATTCTTTCACCACTATTTTCATTTTACTTGTTAACTGCTGTACTGGCTTGCTACATGAAGATTTGAGAGCTAAATCAGAATCGAATAAAATCAACTCAGTTTCAAATTTCGTTAGTCCGATTCTATTTCTAAATTTTTTGAAAAAAATACTTTAAAATGAAAAGCCTTATTTGGTTGGAGAAAATTTTTTTGCCCAACACAAATTTCAACTATAAAAATTAATTTTATTTCACATCTAATGTAAATATACGAATATTAAAATTTAAAGTATTTCATATTTTCACACTTTTTAATATTAAAATAAATTTCTTTCTCATTAAACTTAAAAAATAAAATATTTTTTTTCTTATCTTAAAAAAAAACTCGAACCAAACGAGGCCAGTTTGAGCGGATAAATATGAATAATTAATTTAGTAATTAACAACTATTATATTTATTCATTTTACAGTAGACAAACTGGATATTACACTATTTCAAATGCACACACCTTTTACTGTCCAAATTTTGTGAAATCAGATGTTCAAAATTTTAAGTGGAATCATATATTTAGGTAAAACACAAACTTCACAATCTATTATATTTTTATAATATAATTAAAAAAAAATTAAAATAAATAAATTAATATAATAAATATTTTATTCAAATGTAGTTCTATTCCTATCACAATGATTATTATAGATAGGAGGGTTTAAATTCTATTACATATAACTTAAACCACTTGAAAACTAGATCCCAACCCTTTTTTTTTTTTGTCTGGTTCCAATTAAATAATTGCGAAACAGATTTTGAACTATTTCTATCGAAGTATTTCATAAAAATTATTTGAATTTTAATTTCTCAAATCAGATCAATATAATTTCGGCACATAAAAAAATGCGTTGCTGCCCTAGATGCAAGGCTGATAGGTGCGTGAAAAATGGTTCCTTGAAATGAAGTACTGTATTCAAATAGTTTGGCTCTGTTTCAAACAAATATCTCTGTTTCGCTGAAAGCATGCTATTTGTCATTGTTCAAAATGACTAATTATTTTAAAATTTGAAATTTAAAATTTAATCACAACTAATCCAAATTTAGTTTTATTTAATAAGATCAGCATTTCTATCTAAGGTTTCATTTTTAAACAATTCACGTACAAACATGTAAAATCAGCTCTAATCCAATCTGTTCGGCCATAAATCCGGGACATTGTAATAATCCAGTTTTTTATTATTACTTTTAAAATAATATATATTTTACATTATATTAAAAAAAAAAAAAAAGGATGTGAACTACATAATACATTTATTAGATTTTTTCATACAAAATATAAAATTTATACAAAATTACGCATTTTACCATTAATTCATAAATATTACCACTATCACACCATATTAATTTAAATTTTACGTATTTCACATATTTCACACCATATTCTTTGATGGTGAACTTAATATTTCTAAATTGGCANATATTAGAATTTAAATATTAATAAATTTATATATTTTAATTTATATATAATATTATAAAATATGTGAAATATGTAAAATGCGTAATAGTAATAATATTTATGAATTGATAATAAAATATGTAATTTTATGTAAATTTTATGTTCTGTATGTAAAAATTCTTACATTTATTTATGATACACCAGAAGTCATTTTGAATATTAAATGTGCCGTTTTAAAACACATAATATTTCAAAAATAAAATATTTTATACGCAAATCTTTTTTGATAATAATAATAATAATAACTCAAAGATGAAGGATTGAATTATCATTGTGAGACATCAATTAATTCTCTAGTGGTCCTGGAGCCCAGGTGGCAAGTCCCGTTCTAGATATGACGCCTTTTAGGTTTAGCTTCTTAGAAAGCGCAGAGAGAGGGAGAGAGTCATCTGTATGGGTAAGGGGACACGAGGACGTGGGGCGTTCCTCGGGTTCCGGTCACCGCCATTGAGTTGGACCGCATACAGCAGTCATCCGGGAACGGCGGATCGGCTGATCGGAGGGGACCGCCACCAGTTAAGTTATAAGCACATGATCTACGTTTTCTGGTGGGGAAATTTTATGAACACACGCACCGTTTTAAGTTTACTCAACTTTACTCATCAAACTTATTTCTTGATTCACCTATTATATTTTGAAATTTACATATTTTTTTATAATATCTGGATTATGTTAGTAAAGTATGCTTGTATATATATTAAGTAAATAGTGCAGCTAAAATAAAGCTTATAGTCAATAATTCTGCCTATGGCACATGAAAATTTCCGGCAATTCAATCAATTCTCATAGCATGTTCCAAGTCAGATGATTGTAGAGGCAAACACGTGCGCCACGAGAGCAATAGGATTGAAGAGTTCATAACTTCAAAAAAAAAAAAAATAATAATAAAGAAAGAGGATTTGAAAAGCAAGTGCATTCTTCCTAATAATTTATTAACGCTATGGATAACTATGAAGTGAAGCAAATAAAAAAAAAATTAGAGACCACACAAAAAGAAAAGGAAGGGAGATTCCACAAGGAGGATAAAGTGGATGAATTAGAGCACCAAATTTCTTACTCAGAGCGGAAATGCTAATGCTAAGAAGTTCTACACGAGAGGCATATGCGCAAATGGCAAAAGATCATAGCGTAACATGCGTTCAAATAAAGTAGAGCAAGCAAAAAAAAGCATGAATTAAGCATGCCCAACTAATGATATGCAGAAAGCAACTAGCCGTGCTTAGCTAGATGATTAGAAAAAAATAGAGGCTAGGAACTTTGGAACTTACCCAAAGAGACAGTGGGTCGCTGTATTGAATGCAAGAGTTGTATCTGCTTCATGCCACGAGGATAGCCAATAAAACATAACCATCACCTCACATTTCCAACATTGTGGTAACAGAGGAGCCAGGGTGAGATAATCAAGCAAAGCAAAAAAAAATCCAGAATATGTATCCTCAATCAATTTGTAAATATGTAATTTTTCATGCTAACGAAATAAATATATAACATCAGGTTAATTGCTGAAAGCATATTCTTCTAGGAAAGTAATATTTTGTTTCTTACTCATTGGAATGATGTAAATGCATCAGGTATTAAGTCTCATTTAAACAGCCAAAACTCTTCATTCTAGCATAAAGAGAAGTGACTCTATAACCTCACAATATTTATACATTTGAAGAGTGTGTGTGTGTGTGTGTGGTACAAATCCAATCATTGAGATATACACACTTGTACTTGGCACGTTGTCTGTGAGCAGCTCTAAGCCACAAGCACACAACAATATAATATAAACATATATATATATATATATGTATACTTTAAAGAAGGAAAATGCTTTATAACTCTAATAAATGAGCCCAACTTTGAAGCAGTTAAAATTTTGTATATGAAAGAGTTGGCACATAGTCAAAAACCAACTTTTACTGTGGTTGTATACGCTGGAAAGCAGTTTAAAATAAGCTGCAGGAAATAAAAGGAGATAGCGAGGAAACAAATACAAGGAATAAGACAAAAATACAGCTAGCTTTCAGATGACCAATTCAGATAAAGCATGATTACCAAACTTGAGATGGATGATGACAATTTCTAAGGAAATGAAACCTTGTTTGTTTATTCTTATTAAAGTAGTTCAATTCTCAAACAAAGAAAATGTCAGTTATTTTTAAAAATCTATACATGAATTACAGGATAAAACTTTCCAAGAAAAGAAACTACTGAGATTACATTAAGTTGACGTTTGATTCAATATTATCTTGATGATATGCCATGTTATCTGGAGAAGAAATTATTTAATTTGATATTTTAAAAATTATAGAATTGTAAATCAAAAAATGACATCTAAATAATACGAAGAGATTGTTTCGTTCAATGTAATCTTGGTATTATCTTATATAAAAAATAATAATTGTTTAATTTAATAATATGTATAGATAATCTTTTAAAAAATTATGAAATTATCGCTCAAAATATGATATTTGGATGTTATGGCATTTAAATTATACAACACTAAGATAAAATTGACCCAAACACTCTCAAAATAACATCAAGATAGCATCGAACCAAACACCACCGAAAGCAAGTCCAAACTCAAATGAGTTATCAAACAAAACCTTAATAAGTTGGGAAGAAAACAGCTGGTCAGAGAACTGGCTACCGTTAATCAAACATGGCCTGCACATTGAGCATACTGCGAAGCCGAAACTGTTCTGCAAAACAAGGGACTCTCTCAAATGTTATTCAACGTAACTGCAATTTTTAAGTCAACAATAGAAAGAAAAGCATCTGGAGGTCAGAGAAAAGACCAACAGCCATGTGATGTAACAAACAAATGGGCCCGAGTTCATAATAGCGGCCAAATTGAACTGTTTGAGTTGTTCAGCTGCCATGATGCCAAAGGAATTAAAAAATAATAAAAAAACACACTTACATAAGTGGCAACTGGATCCCTTTTGCAGACTAACGTAGAGATAATGGTGGCATTATAAGTATGGAAAGATGAAGAGGGGATGGCACCAGGCCATGATGCAGGAAGGAGAAAATAGGACCTAGGAAGTCTGCACCTGTAATAAAGTAATAAAAGAAGATATTACAAAACGTGAATAAAAAATTTCTAAATCAGCTAGTATGATTACCTTCGGTGCAAGTAATTTTTGACTTTCAGTGAAATACTGGTTTGGATGGTTGATCCCGGTATCACAAGGTGTACTATGAATAGCTTCAAAGGTCATTGTGCAAGCTAGCTGAAAATGAAAGACATACCATTTGCAACATTCCCACCATAACGAAATTGAAACAGAGTCAATTGCACCATACTTGATAATGATGATGTTTAACTTTATCTATAACATCATCCAAAGCACGTCCCCCGACCCCCATTTGAGCAAGAGCAGCCCTCAAGCTCTCCTCGCTAAAAAATAACAACAGCATCAGTTCCAAAACTATTGCATATGTGTAACTTACAAATGTGATCATAGGTTTAATCTATTTCTTAGGTTACATATGTATTTTATTTTTCATACTTGTAAGATATCCATTAATAAGTTACTCTTTTATGTATACGTGGCATCATAATAACAAAATTACACACGATTATAATCATATGTTATAAGTATTGGGTATCGAAACTTGCTTGGCAAGCAAAGTCAAGGATAATTCCCCCCAAAACAAAGAAAAATCAACCGAAATCACAAGTCATACAAGAAAACACGATGCAATTCATAGAAGAATAACTAAAAAGAACATAGGAATTTACGTAAAAATTTCGAAATCCAATGAAAAACCAATCTCACCCTATTAAACCATAGAATATCTAAATAATCAAAACTGTGTCCATAAGGTATTTATAAGAGAACTCGTAACAAACTTAGACCCAAGAAATTGACTGAACAATTCACTGCATGAGAACTGCTCGATCGATCTACCAAATGGTTCGTACTTTAGCACTCTTTTCCCACCAATCTATATTACTTCCATCCTTAATGTCTATGTTACAGAAAATCCACGCTCTACACTCCTATCAATAAGTACACAATAATTATTCTAAATGCAATTAACAAAAAGATACAAAACAAGATTTGAAGTTTCTAATTATTCTTTTCATGAAGTCTGTTAATAATCAACTAAAATTATAATTCAAAAGGGTTTTTCTAGCAACCAAAGAATTCAAAAAATATAGGCACATTTGAAAGCATGTGTTTAACATGAGTTTGACCATGTATTTATCATGGTCAAATTAAGATGACTATCTTGGATTTGATTACATAAGCCGCCCTGGATTATGAGACTTTTGGTTGAAAACAATTCCACACTATTGCCACTGGCAAGGCGAAAAGAGAAACATGACCACCTCAGAGGTATATAAATTTTGTAACTAATGCACTTTTAATTACATGTAAGCAGGATGAGCCTTCTAATTTTTCTAAAAAAGTATTTGACAAATATTGAAAAGTATACATTATTAATGCTAAAAAAAAAATAGAATTTCTTCAAAAACATCAAACTTAGAGTCTTGTGAAGCTTCCTAACAGTAAGAAAGTAACAAAAATCTCTATCATTTATTTTATTGTTATTATTTCCATTGATTCTATTTCAGCTACACTCTCATTGGTTATATGAGATTAATTCCTAACAAAAGTCTTTACGAAAAATAGGCTTATGAAGATTTTATATGAGAAGTGTGTGTTCTATCGTTAACAAGGCTCAACTAAGGCTCTTATGTGACAATAATAACACAAAACTAAAATTGATTTTGTTTATATGGCAATAGTGCCACAAAGAAAAACCTATTTGACTTCATTGTTAATTATTTTTTGAGGCTACATAGCATTACTCAATACATAAAAAACCAGGCCTATCGTACCCATGCTTCGGCAAGTCCGTTCTACTTTTATGGCTGCTTATCAACTACAAAAAAAAGCCATAATTTACTAAATAGGCAGGCAAAACTGTCACATGGTGCTAGGAAGACTAATTTGTTGCACGAGCTTGTACATCAAAATAGAAGCAGCCCATTCAGCTGCCAAAAGTTTTTTCACCATGTTAGTCGCAGTATCAATGCGTGCACCACACCATAGGAGCTTTCACAACAGCTATCAACATGCTTAAACAAAACCTATCTGTTTATATAGTGATGGCCCTATGGCAGGCCCTAGGCATAGCATTATTGGGACAAGCGTGTGGTCAGTAAATGGAAAAGGCTAAGTCAAGAAAACATGTCCCACAACTACACTTTCAAACAGCATCGAACAAAAAGATTGTAATGCAAAAAGCAATTCTAAATTATGCACAAAAAGGTACCTCGTTTGCAGGGAAATACTAAAGCTACCATCATGCTTGATTGAACTGAATAAAGCTACAAGGACAATCTCACTATATTAAAGTCAATACTGGATTTTCAAACCAATTTTCAGACAACCTTGTTGGTATAAAATTTAATGTAGATTTTGTTTAATAATGTATAATTTCAGTGAAAGAATTCATGAGATCAAGAATAATCATAAGTGGTTATACAGTCTGATAACTCAATTAATAAATGTTCAAACATTTTATTTATATATAAATAAGATAATAAGTGAAAAAATGTAAATCTGGCACTAATAAATCTTTCTTGACATTACTTGCAGCATCAAAATTTTGTTCGTGTAATCAGATAAAAAAAGGAAAATAAAATGACAACAAACATGACTAAGGGCAAAGATGAACAAATATCAAAAAGAGGCAAAGAAAACTTCTTTTGATTTGGCAAAATAATACTGACAGCATGCCAAGAATAAAATTCCTAACAAAAAATCAATAGATATAGTATGAAACAGCAGATACTTGAAAAGACACTTCAAAGAAAAAATTTTGAGTATAAAATCAAATGAGTCAAAAAATCCTTAGTGAACTGCATTATCATCAGCATTATTCATGTTATTCTAACTATTTGGCGATTACTTTAAGAATTATTATTTATAAATCAAATTCTATTCCATGTAAAAATGGGGTTAGCTCTAGGTGCATAAACATAATTTACAATCTCCAGTCAAGTTATTTTTGGCTCACCCTTTTATACATTCTGTTCCAATGACTATATCTAACCAAAAAAGCATAGTTAAAAAGCACAAGATTACCCAATAGGTGCATAACAATAGGCAATGAACTTAAGGAGCAACCTCTTGCAAGAGTCTGATAGAAGAAATAGATTAATTAAGCTAAGCCTAATAGAATAAAAAGCTAAACAAGTCAAGAGAGCTTAAAACACATGACTTCTAAACAATTATCTCTTACACGTAAATTCATCATTAAAATAAAGGGAAAGCAAGATTATTAAGCAATTAGTCAAACCTGAAATGCCGATAAGGGCAACCATGGTGATCACCAACACTAGCAGTACTAGATATAATCTTTTGACAAGAGTAGGGCGTATAATCCTGAGGCCAATGAACAACAACAATTCTAAGTATGATGCATATCAATAGTGCAACGGAAAAGTTCTCACCGTCCTCTTTCCTTCTTTGCCATAGTTATGCCTTATACTGTATGCATATTCTTTGTCAAATCGATCATTTCCAACCTAAGTAAAAACAACCACCACTATCAATATATTGCCCGACAGCATTAAGGAAACAGTATTATAGACACGATTATGATTGCACAGTAAAGAGAAGCATTAAAATTCATGGTCCATTCTCAATTGTTCAATCATCACCATTGCCAAAGTCATATGGAATCAAAAAGCACAGAACATACTGAGGAACTGTTTGATCCAGTAAGGAATTTAATATGCACCATAAACTAGTAACCCTCACCCACAATAGATTGAAAATTTAAGTAATGCAACGGTTTCATCCTAATACACAAATATGAAATTTTGATTTCTTCAAGGATAATGAGAACCTATTTAGCTCTTAAAGAACTAATTAAGAAAAGTGCCAAAGATGACTGTCAGAACCTCTAGACTATTTTAAGCTTTTTTTCACATTTAGTCATGTTTACATTTAAAATAACTCTTGGCCAAAAAAGAATGGATTCATTTTCTCCAAATCTTTAAAAATTCCCAAAAGAATCAGCATTTATTAAACATAACCAAATTTTGTTTTAAGTTTTTCACCATCTCTACATGCAATTCAACCAAGAAAATTTAGAGATAAGAAAAAGGAACCTTCTGCGAAAACTCGGTTCTCCAAAAAGCGAGGGCATCATCTAGTTTCAACCCTACTCCCTGCATAAGAAAAAATGTCCTCAGAACTATGAACGCACAAAGTTTTGAAATTTGCAAATCATCCCAGGTAAATTACATCATTTTCTCAAGATATTCAGCTAATCTTAAATAGCTTTTTAAAGAACGATTTCAACACAATGTCAGGTGAAACTTTTTAACACCAATCAATGAGATATCTCAAAAATCAGCAATACGCATTCATAGATTGAAAAATAAAATAATAGAGTTTCTACTAGACTCAAACTGGATATATTAGCATAGGTTTACAAGTCACAAGTTACAAAACTTTCATTAGAGAATACCATATTAATAAGACATAACTAAGGGTTTGATCACGCAGAAACCTCCAAGAGACAAATCTTCAAATAAAATGTTTTTAAAGATCACACTTGTTAGAGAACTCCATGAATTTTTGATAATATTTCCAACTACACCACACTTCGAAGAAAACTCTCCAACTAAGATTTCATACAACTTGAAAAGAAAACTATAGCAAACCACACCTTGCAAAATTTTAACTTGAGAAAACCTCTCATGGTTACCATTGTTATCACTAATAGCTAGCAATATCTTGTGTGTTTGATGATAACAAACTACAAAATGATACTACTAATTGTACTACTTGTAAGACAAGTTAATACAGGATGATCTGACATAGGAGATGAAAGAAAGAAAACAGTGAAGATACGGAATAAACAAAACTTGGTAGGACCTCATAGAACACATGAAGACTTTTCGAAATAGGACCTCATAGAACATTTTGCAAAGGTAGATGGAAACATACACTTAGTTGCTCTAAGTAATTAACCAAACCAACAAAATCTAATACTTAAAATAAATGATAACATTTAAATTATACATATTTATTTATGTATAAACCACAACAAGATTGACTATACAATTTGTCGACACGGTTTCAAAGAATAGATTGCTTTTATATAAGTTTAAATACAATAATAAACAAAAAGTAAAAATGCTTAGGAAATAATTGTCCTGATTTTAAAGTACATAATACACGTCTAACCTATAATCTATTCAAAAAAAGATTGAACTGATATGGATGGTTGTTCAATGACTGCTAAATGACATTCTTTTGACATCACTGATGATATCGATTGCAAATAACACAACCAAAAAATGAAGGTGAGAAATAATCACAACAGTTCAAGTTGTCCACAACCTCTCATGACATAAGCTTATTTACATTACTACCATCTGAGTAAAACCAATATCTTCTGAACTTTGATTAAAAATTGAAAAAAGAGTATGGCTTGTACGTACGTGGAACTTCTAGAATTGGATGCTCAATAGTCTAAATTATTTTTTCCTGCACAACTAAGTAACCAATCCATCATCATGCCCATATGATTCACCCAATGATGGTTTAATATCATACACATCTATCATTTTAATGGGCATAAACACCTAGATGTATTTTACTGAAAGTAAAGGAGAAGTTTAACGGTAAATAAAAACCAAAATCATGAGCAAATGGTAGAAAAATTTTCAAGAAAAGGGTGATAAGATACATGCCTTTAGGAAGAGTCCTAACTGCATCCTACCTCCGTGCTTTAAATGATGATCCTCCCTCAACTAAACACACAGAGAATCACAAAGACAAAGTTAGGAGTCAATAAAATAAATGAAATAAACAGGAAAAATTAAATATGGCACATGGACATGAAAAAAAAAGTAGAAACTTATATTACCTTATAAAATAAATGACGCATACAAATTGGAAATGAACTATTGGCCAATTGATCAATGTCCTTTAAGGTTATAGCAGCAAATTCATTTGGCTGAAGTGAACCAGCAGATACTTTAAATTAAAAGCAAAAATTAACAATTATAGAGCACATTGGTGAACCATGCATGAAAAGAAACGTATAGTACATCATATAGATTAGTGTACCAGCGAGTAGTCAGGCCCCAGATAGCTTGAACTCAGAGCTTCAACAATCTACAAAGCAAAGGGGGAAAAAATTAAACGGAACAAACATCTTCAGTACAGTTTCATACACCTGAAAAGAATCAAAGATAGTTGAACATAAGTACTCACAGGCGTTAATCTATCCTTCTCTTGCTCTCTAATAGTGGAAGTCCATTTTCTGCCAGAAGAAGCCACTAAGTTTACATTTCTTTTTATAGCATATAATTTTGAAAAATTTTGCAGTTGAGGTGTTGTGTACGTGTGATCTGTGAACATTTGGTGAGGTATACAAACCAAATCTAAACAATCCAGGTCACTAATAATATTAGCAAAGACAGCAGAGGATTTTATTGAGCCTGAAATCTAGTGACAACTTTCTGAAGTAAAATATCAACACATCAATCCTACCTGTTTATAGAATATGGCTCCACCCTAAGTGCAAAAACCAAAAAGTCATTTCACTATTTCAGGATATAATTGAAAGGAAGCAAAAGGTATTCTATACGAAGGATCTATGTTTTCACAAATTAAATAACAGTTAGAAGAACAAGTGAAACTTGTTAGTGCACAAGAACCGCTACAAAGTTTTGATCATTCAATAGTAACCAACAGGTTAAGAAGCAAAAGCTATATAGCTCATGCTGCTTCATAACACAAAATAGCTACATGAGTGAAAGCAATATCACAATAAAAATGCATCCATAAAAAAAAAATCACAATAAAAATGTAACAATTAGAGAGAACATAAACCTGTTGGTCAACACAAGAGCTTTAGAAAGGTTGCTGCGAAAATGAGAAACAACAATGGATACAGCCTAAGTCAAGAAGAAAGGAGTCTCCAATGTTAACAAACATCTTTAACAATAATGCAAAATATTAACAGGAAACTATTATAAGACAGATCCACCTGATTCATGGCAACATATGCATTACCCTTAAGCAGGAAAACTCTTCGGCTGCCAACTAGTTCTGGCACTTCTTCGAATGGCACCTTAATAAAATACATGTCAAACACATAATAGTTCGACAGTCACAAAAATGTAATACAAAATAGAATTGTACCTTGAAGAAGGTTGTATCAACTGCAACATATTAATTGAAGGAAAATATGTCAGCAAACAGAAAGAATCTTTCTCAAAATAAAATGGCTACACTATCATGTTTAAAATTGTCAAACGATTCAAGGGAATAAAGAATGCTATATTGTTTTCATGGAAAAAGAAGCTAAAATAAAATTGCAAGCTGCTACTTAAGAGTTAAAGTTCATTCTAAGAATGAGTAAGAAAGTTGTTGGAATCTATCTGCAAAATCATTTCATTTCTGTAAGCAACAATGGGATGGAATCTATCTCAGCATAGATTCCATTTACCATTGTTGCTTACAGAAATGAAATGCTTTTGCAACCAGGATATCTATAAAATAAATATTTATGATAGAATCTTCATCATCTGAAAGCATCTTTTATTGATACAAAACCGTGATTCCCATAATAGACGAAAATTTCCCACACAAACAATGCCTTTATATATTTTGTTCTTTCAAACATTAAGATATCATAACACAGCATCATTTGGAAAGATAGTTTTAAGCAATAAATCTCTTAAATTTTGTGGTATAGAATAGAATCAAGTCTTGCCCCACGCTACTATGATGTGAGAATATGCTTGACAATGATAATCGTTACTTGGATATCATGCAACACAAATTACGTTGTTCTAGATTTCTTTTTTGACATTAGATGAGAATTTTATTACAACACATCTAGCAATTTAACATTTTCATTTTTTTTTTAGTTTTCCACAATGCAATCTATTGTGTTACACAATCTTTAGAATTTGTACCCCCATCGCTTAAATTAATATCAAGTTTGGTGACATTTAAGAGTTGACACACATTTAGAATTGATATGCAATAAATTTGTCAGAACAAGATGGCTCCAGACAATATCAAGAAATAAGAAACTGCATCTGGGATGCCAAGAAAATAAATCCATATATTTTCTGGTTGGATGCATTGAATGCACAACTATTTTGACTGAAAAATTGCGTATCTGCACTATTCAAAGCATTCATATTTTAAACCTCTAAGGGTGTGTTTGTTTGTAAGGTTAAATTTAAGAAGGTTAAAATTAAATTTGGATAGAGATTTTTTTTATTGAAAGTTGTGAATGATGTGAAATAAAATTAGTTATTATGTTGAGATATGTGAGGGATGTAATATAAAGTTAGTTATTATGTTGGAATATGTGAGGGATGTGATATAAGTTAGTTATTATTTTAGAAATATGTGTAGGATGTGAAATAAATTTAATTTTTAATATTAAATTTTATGTGTGATGTGATATGCCTGGTTAAAATTAAACCAAGTTAATTTTAAATTTCTAGACAAACGGGGCCTAAAGCATCTGAAATAACAAATTATCATTGTCAAGCAGCTTGGATTGTTCTAGGTTTAGTTGCCCCAAGTTTAGCACTAAAGGAAGAAATTATTTGTTGAAAAAGGATAAAGTACTCATTGTCAATGAGGTGCCATTGAAACCCAAAGTTGGTTTTAGCTAAACCCAGTGTTTAACCCACACCTAACGGCCAACTCAAATTGCCTCTAGAGGATTTAATGAACTTGCAATTGAAACTCATGAATGTTCTAATCATAATTGAATATGTCAACACACTAAAAATATCTCAAGTTGTTAAAATAAAGTTCAAGATGAATAACATAGGACATGCATTATGAGCATGTATAGTGAAAAGTCATGTTGCTAGAGATTAAAAACCTGCTTTAACCAAAATTAAACACAGTATGGTTTGAGACAAATCATCCTATTACCCCCAAAAAAAGTCATGCTGCAGGCCAAATTAGTTTGCTAAGTAGTGTCACGAGACAAAAGGAAATTTGTACAGGCAAGCCATACAGGTACGTGCTGATCAGGCATGCAAAAGCTTTGATTTCCCGAAAGTTCTTACCGTTTGAATATTGGCCCATAGACCGAGACACCTGGACCAATTTATCTTTCACACCCTACAAAGTTCACATAAGAAAGAGTTTCCCAACAAAAAAGGAAATCTAAAAGCTCCGAGTATTCTTCAAATTTGGCCCAAATTACAGATGGGGCCTGCATACCTCATATTCTGCAAGATTCAGTGCTTTATATGGAAGCTGAAACTCATTCATAAGCAGCCTCTACAAAATAAAGTTATGTTAAAGCAAGCTAGACTTATATGCAACTACGAGAAGCCCACACCTTCAAAACAGAACCAAGCCTGACCTGGGATTCAGAACTTTCAAAACGAAAGCGGTAGCGGAAAAGAGTTGTCTCCATGGAAAGAAACCATTTCCTCAATTCTTCCCTATAAAAAATCATAATGGAAAATTAAATAGCAAAAACATAACGTATTAGCTGATTCCCCGGGGGATAGGATCTCAAGGCAGAGGGCTCACGTTCTACAGTACACAAGACGGAGTACAAAGTGCGAGATTATATCCTTATTCATCATCTTCGACGGGTCTGGATGCCTCATGTTTGCTTTCCACAACTCACTAACCTAATTTCCAGCAATAATTCAAGACAATTGCTAGTATTAAATGGGAAAACAAAAGAACGAGCCAACAATTCTTCATACCACATTTTCCATCTCGTCCGGCTTCCTACCGCGGGATAGACCATCGGAAATCCCTTTGAGAACTGCGGAAAGCCAGTCGGCCGTTGTAAATTAGACCAGTATTAGCCATAATGTCATTTACGTTGTAGAATGTCATAAATCAGGCATTCGTTTCCAAAACCCTAGAAACTGGAACATGGAAACCAGAGGGAGAAGGTCCGTACCACGAAGTCGATCGATGGCATAGAGCTCGAATTCGTCTAGCCGGACCTCCAGATGTGGAGCGCAGCGGTAAAGGGAAAGGCTCGATCCGACCTCCAGTGCAGTCTTCTTGTGAGATCGGATGATCTCCATCTCTTCGATCGATGACGCCCCCTTGGCTGCGAACGAGGATCGTGGGGAAGGAGTAGAGGAGACCAGATCGGCGATTCTTCCCATTATTATATTGCCTTTGAGATTTGGCGGGAAACGATTCATGAGACCGATCCGGCGACACAGTTAGGTGGGTCGGATCTTGATCCGATCCGATTCGTGATCCGAACCGATTATCTTATAAAATAAAATAAATTTTTGATCCACACGATTATTCCGAAAAACTGACCTGCTCCGTTTAAGTATTGCCGGGTCGGATCCGGGTCGATGCTCATCCGACCCGGAATTTATAAGTATGAAATTATTTTACTTATTTATATATTTATTATTTAATTACATATGTTAATTATTATTTTATTTTATGAAAGTTTTTAAATGTGACTGAGGCCTATAATTATTAAAGAGGCTATTGCAAGTTATTTAAAATGCAGTAACTAAGAAGTAATTGCATTGTGAAGTGGGATTAATAACTACAAATATTTTTTATCATTGAGATGAAATATTTAGTGCTCACTTTAACAGAATTGCGCTTTATTTTTTGTGTAATATTTTAGTGATTAAAATTTTATTTATAAATATAAGAATATATGTACAACTAATAGTTGTAGTCATTGAAAAAATAGTGTTCGATTATGTAAAAAAGGTTCCGGATCGACCCGAAATCCAATCCGAAAATCCGAACCATGGTGGGTCATGGAACGGATTTGGGTTAACCTCGATCCGATCCGATTTTAATCCAATCCGGATATATTGGAATCGGATCCGGGTCAGGGTCAACCTGATCCGGATCAGATCCGTTGACAGGCCTAGACACAGTCATCGTCATTGTTAGATTTAGTATAGGGAAAATTACATCCAGGTCCCTGAGTTTAACATTTAATATCTTGCAGATTTATTTTTTTAAAATTATAATATCGGGTCCTTCAGTTTTCATAAATTATCAAATGGATCCTTTTTTATTTTTTTATTATTAAAGTTTTTTAAAATTATCATTTTACCCCTGTCATTCTCTCTCTCCTTCTGATCCTGCGAGTGCGCGCCGCGCCAGCACGACCTGTCGCCGGCGGCCGCTTGACACCCCGGCAACCTCGCGACCCACCACCAGCAGCGCGACTCGCCGGCGGCCGCACGCGTGCGCCGGATCGAGAGGAGAGAGAGTGGCGGCCTCTCTCTCTCTCTCTCATTCCGATCAGGCGCACGCGCGTGGGTCGTGCAGTCGTCTGCGGGTCGTGCTAGCGCTGCGCGCGTGCGTCGGATTGGGAGAAGAGAGAGAATGACAGGGGTAAAATGATAATTTTAAAAAATTTTAATAATAAAAAATAAATAAAAACTCATTTGATATTTTATTAAATTTAGGGATCCCGATATTATAATTTTAAAAATATGAATCTATACAATATTAAGCATTAAACTCAAGAATCTGAACATAATTGCCCATTAGTATATTATGAATTTTATAAATTACAATAAAAAAAACTTTATAACATTTTTCCATTAATTATTATTTTTATTAGTTACTGTGTTTTTACCGTAAAATACAGAAACCCAAAGATATATGAATTAAATTAAACGGAACCACAATATTATATCGTTTAAATTATAGAAATCATAATGAAAATTTTTAAAAGTAAATAAGTGATTTCACACAGAGTTAATAAAAAATTTGACAAAAAAATCAGTATTGTTATGCTCCATGAACTATAAGAACTTAAATATCTGATCCAGTTTTTTTTAACTCTAATGATTTTTTTTTTTGTTCACATAAATTTTAGCTATAGAAATTCCTATTTTTTAGATTCTAAATAATTTTATTTCATGTACGATATAAATATAAATATTAAAATAAATTTTATTTTATATGTTAATTTTATTAATATTAAAATATTTTTTATTAATTTTTTTTTGTCAAACGAAAGCGCAAACCGAGCGTAATTAATTGCTGCAAATTTTGAAATAGTTTTTATTTTGTCAATAAAGAGATGGCAAGAGGCTTCATGTCTTAATAATTTTGTACTATAAAATAAATTTAATTTATATTTAATATTTTTATGAAGTAAATTTAATAATTATATTAAAATACATTTGTAGTCTATAAAACAAAACCAATTTTTCATATTTTAAGTTCACGTAAAAAACTGTAAAATAATATTATTTTAGTTACATAATAATGGCTACTTTTTAATCATCATGAGTAAATTGCATATGGGCCCTGAAATCAAAAAATATTACAAATTAGTTCTAATTTTTAAAAACTTCATTTTGAATCACCGAGTTTATAAAAATGCTATAGTTTTAATTTTTATTTCAAAATCTCATTATTTTCACTATTATTTCTTAATAAAAAATATAAAATTTAATCTTTTTTGAGTAATTTGACCTAATTACAAATTTTATACGACCATTGCACTATTCTATTCTCATCCTTGTGTAAAACTTTTACAAAAAAATAAAATTTAATTTTTCTTATTTTTTTACTTTTTTTACACTAAAAAATTTAAATTAAAAATATAAATATTAATTTTAAAAAAATATATTCTAAGAAGTCATAAAATTAATAAACTAGAAAAATATTACAGCATACTAGTAGAAAACGAGAAATTATCTCTTAATCGTGACTAAAACTACAGAATTTTTGTAACCTCGAGGGCTTAAATCGATGTTTTTAAAAAGGTGAGAGTTTGAAACCAATTTTCAATGCCTTTCAAACCTCAGGGATCCAAATGCAATTTACTTTTTTTTTAAACAGGTGCCCGTAGAGGCCTAATAATCATAAAATCATCCAAAAAAAAATACATATAAAATCAGCCACGTTATTATTATTTCCACACAGCAAATTCAAAAGCTTTTCCTGCCCCAATTTATTCATAATCAGAAGTACCAGAAATATCAAGAAATTAAAACTCCCTCTTTTTTATCCCAAAAGCGCCGCAGAAAACGGTCGCGGCGGCGGTGGGAGAAGCGCCGCCCTTTTCTTGCAGGTGGTGATGAGGTAGTCGATGGCTTTCGGCTTGGCGTACCACCACACTTTGAACATATGCGGGAAGCAGGCGTCGTTCACCTTGCTGATGCCGAGGCAGATGTTGTCTTCGGGAAAAGTTCCGTTGATGAAGTAGAGATGGATCCACGGGATCGCCTCCTTCCGGCCGAGGTAGCCCCAGCACCTGAAGACCCGCAGATCCAGCTGTTCCGGCATCGGAATGTCGACGGCGGCACCCGGTTTGAACTTCGGCTCCTCGTCAGTGCCGTTCACGAGCGCATCAGCGACGGCGTCCTTCTTCGGGACTCTGAAGGAGTCGGGCGGTGCCGGCGGGACTTGGGCGAACACGGCGGCTACGGCCACGGCAAGGAGGAAGAAGAAGGCGGCTGTGGGTGCAGAGATCCCCATGGTTCGTCGTGCTATGAAGGGAAGGCAGGGGAGGGGGGTTTATTTATAATCTGGGAAGGTTACCGTAACTCCCCTTTTACTCAACTTACTGTTTCCTTAGACGAAGGGAGAATTACATTTAGGTACTAAACATCAAATTAATTGCACAAATTTAATCGCACGGGTAATAACATAAAGAGAAAATGAAAGATTCATAAAAATAATAAAAGAATAATAATTTTCATAAACTGACTCATGAAACTTATATCTAAAAAGTCTTAATTTTAGGAACTCAAATAAGAATTTCTAATAAATTGATTTATAGGTCATCAGTTCAAATAAATTCTTTTATTAATGAAGTGTATTTAATGCTCTTTGAGAAGTTAAATAAATCTATTAAACACTATTAAATAGTATATTAATAAATTAGAGCTTCTCTTTAACATTAATTTATTAGAAATTTATATATATATTATTTTATAAAGTTATATTTATCTATACATACATCACTCAAATTTTTTAATTTACATATGTACCACTTTTTCACTTTTTATAATCAACATTTTTATTTCAAATTATAAGTTTGTCTTTTTGTGAATATTTTAATATTTAATTGATATGCATGTAAATAACAAATTTTAAAAATGTATACGAAAATAATATTAAAACCTATAGTAATAGCTAATTAAAATTTTAACATTAAAATAATAAATTAGAAAAATTAAAAACCACAAAATGTGATTCTAAACCAGAAATATTTTCTAAAAATAATAATAGGTTAATTAACGAGATTTGTAGTAAAAGAATCAAAAACATTAGAATTATAATTTAATTGGATTAGAAACTTAAATAATTAATTAATAAAGCTTTATAAAACTTTATTAATTAACATGAAGTTTCATAAATGGCATTAAAAACAGTTTTCGCTGTTTATTTCTCTTATTAAAAGTTAAACAGCAGTTACTATAAAAGAAAAAACAGTTAAACAACAGTTTATAATATTTTAAACATTTAATTAAAAAAAGGACAATTTGCATTCAAATTTGGTAATATTTTCAAGTTAAAAGCTAAAATATAGAAATAAGTTCATATTATCATGAAAATGTAAGCAAATATTTTGCATAATATGATGCAAATATAAAAAATTTTTACAATAATTTAATTTATAGAAATATAAAATGATCTTGAAATGACATTAGCACAGTCATAAAACCATGACTCCCTCAATTATAAATAATTCTATTGATTAATTTTAGTCATTAAAGCTAAAATTGCATGATATGCCAAAAAAAAAAATTGAAAAACCACATTATCGTGAGTTTTTTTATTTAATTTAAAATTAATTTTAATTTAACGTATCATATTATTCATAAAATTTAATATTAAAAATTAATTATATTTCATATCATATATATAAGTTAAAATTTTTTTCACATTCTATGTATTTACTTAAATTAAAATTAATTTATATCATTTTTTCACATATTTTAATACAAAAATTAATTTTTAATAAAAAAAATTATTTAAATTTATTTTTAATTTTATTAAAATTAAATTTTACAAATAAATAGGCCCTGCGCCTTTTTTTTTCAGTCTTGAAGAATTCTCAAACACTTCTAAATATATTTTTAATATATTATACATATTTATTTTACATCATATCTAATTTTAAACATTAAAAATAAAGTTTAATTACAGAAACATTTTCATAATTAATTTTTCATTACATTTTAATTCATAATTAAAAAAATTTAAATTTTATTTTAAAAATTTATAATAATTAAAATTTCTGTAAATTATGATTATCACGTAAAGATGGCCAAACTGATTATTTCTATCGAAGAATATTTTATTTTCAATTTTTAAAAAATCTAATAATGCCTTTCTGCACTCCCTAGCTCTTCTCGCTCCGCCAGCAGGCCGCCGGGTTGTGAGCATCACTCACTCTCTCTCTCTCTCTCCTACTCCGGCAAGGTGCTGGCGGAGGCGCGCGCCTCCTCTCACTCTCCGCCGTCTCTCTCTCTCTCTCCCTTGGAGAGAACCAACAGTGAGGCGGCGGCAGCGGTGCGTTAGCTGGCGACGAGGCAACAACAATAAGCTAGCAACAAGCGAAAGAATGATGATAGATAATATATAATGATATACTTTCAAAAATTTAAAAAATGGAAGAGTAAAATTGAAAATGTTATGGTAAATTGTACAGGGGTCCCTGAGATTAGAATAATATTGTAAATAGGTTTCACATTTTGAAAAGCCTAGATTTGAATCCCGAGTTTGTGTTTGCACTGTCATTTGGTCTCTTAGTTTAAATATCACTTTTTTGGATGATTCAGCTAGACAGTAACAGTTATATTTGACCATTAGTTATATTTATATAGACCAAAATACTCTTATAATTTTCTCGAAATGCTTTAGAATAATGTGGAGAATGAGTAAAAAAATTTGAGGGTAAATAGTAAAAAGCCAGTAAACTTCAAACGTAGGACCAAACAGTAGCGCAAACACAAACTCGGAACCCAAATCTAGGCTTTTTAAAATATAAGCCCTATTTGCAGCATCATTCTAATTACCTCAGACCCCTGTGCAATTTACCCTATTTATAATATTAATTAAATTGCTAAAATCTATTATAATTTTTTTTAAATTCATAAACCAAAATGTAATTAAAGCTTACTAGTAATTAATTCTACAAATTAATTTTATTTATTTAAAAATTTAAATTTATTTTACATGTTATCTCAAATTAATTATTAACAATTAATTTTATTTTATATTCTGCACATATTTATATTTTAATAAAAAAATTAATTTATTTTACATCCAATATAATTTATAATAATAAAATAATTTTATTTTGACACTCTAACTATAAAATAATCATCACAATTTTGTAAAATAGTAAATTACAGATAAGCTCCTATAATTTACATATAATTATATATTAATTTATATTTTTTAAAATTCTGTACTTAGGTTGTTAATATTTTTTTAAATCATTTACGCTGGTTCTTAGAATTTAAAAAGGACCTAAAATAAAATAAAATAAAACCTTAGGTCTACAATTTTAATTAAGAATCTTAGTAAAAAATTTAGAAAATATTTGAATTAAAGTGTAATTACAATTAATTACAAGGACTTTATCGGTAGTCTTTCTCCCCTTCGGAAAATCCAATCCCCTTCCTGCTGGTCGGGAATATCAAGAACACCATGGCGGCGAAGAACCCAGCTCCCAGCGGTAGGTTCACCAGCAGCTCCTTAGCGCTCCGCCCGGCAGCCGGAAAGAGGCAGCTCTGCACCTCGCCGTCGCCGAACGCCAGCGAGAGGAAAACTACGACCCCCAGCACCGCGTGCACGTAATCGATGAACCGCGCGCGGAGCCTTCCCACAGGTCCCCGAACACCTTCCCCTACTCCTCGTCGCTGCCGTCGAAGTTGAACACGTGGAACCCATGCACGGTGGTGACGCCGTAGTAGAGCTTGCCGTCGCGGCCGGCGACCGTGTCGGTGAAGGTGAAGAAGATGGAGGAGAGTGCGCAGAGGGCGATGAGGGCGTAGGTGAGCGCTTTGTTGGCAGGGTAGCACTCTCCCCTGTTTGTTGTGGACGGGGAGAGGGTTTGGAAGGTGAGGAAGGTGCCAGTGGGGAGGATTTTCGCGAGGCTGGCGGTGCCGGAGATCGTTTTGGAGACGGCCGGCCAACGTCTTCATCTGGTTCGGCGCTGACGCGGATGATCGGAAAGGGCACCTCGTCGGAGTCGCCGGCGCCGCAGAGCTGATCGTGGGGCTGTCTTTCTGGACAGGGCTGTTATGCTTGGATTCACTGACGAAGTCGATATCCATGGTGTGGTTTGGGGCGCTGTCGACCTCCGGCGAGCCGGCGGCGGCGCTGGCCATGTGGGTGGTTGAGTAAGGAGACAGGGGAGGGATGAAGGTGGAAGAGGAAATATATATATATATATATATATATATGAACTTATAAAGGCTGTTTTGGTATTCATCAAAATGATAATTTAGCATTAAAAAATTAATAATTGTTAACACGTGGTTTCAACGCTACATTCCTACCGTACAAGTCGCCCAGCTGATATTTAGCCTTTATTTATTTACTAATTTATTTATCTATTCTCATAAGTTTCAGACCTCGGTCAAACCTCGGCCACGAGGGTTCAATCAAGCCTCGTCCACGACGAGCCAGGACCATCCCTGCTAACAACGATGACGATGTTACGCTGTTGTACCTATCACCGTCAGCGTAATTGATATGAACTTTGGGAGAACCACACCCCAAAAACTAGCTCATGGGAGTGGAGAGCCCAAAGTTCATATAAACCCCACATTAAAATCCCATACTTCCAATGTGAGACTCAAGTCTCATACCTTGCAATTGGATCGTAACAATCCACCACGCTCCGCAGTCCCGGCGTGGGGCGCCGGCTGGCATTGCGCTAGCTCTTTCTAGCCCCAGGCGAACACTGCAATACCGGCGTCACCACCGGCGCCGCTCGATTGCAACTCGAACACGTAGTGTATGGCTCTGATACCAATTGATATGAACTTTGGGAGAACCACACCCCATGAGCTAGCTTTTGGGGTGTGGTTCTCTCAAAGTTCATATCAATTGGTATCAAAGATTCGCATGCTCCAGCTGTCAAAGACATCTTTTTTTCAAGACATCTTTTCTCCAAGACATGTAAATCAAAGATTCGCATGCTCCAGCTATCAATAATAGCAAATTAATTTTTTATATTTTACATAAAATTTAAATTAAATAATCCGTTTTATTTCCCATTTAATATAATTCATAATAGGGATATATAATAATACTTTTTTCGTTATATATATACATATATATATATATATATGTATATCAAATTAAATTTAAAATTTTGATAGTATGCAATTCCCAAAGGAACCTTCCTCGCCCCTGGCATAGTAAAATGTTGACCTTGAAAGCCAAAAGACAATTCATAATTTTAATGTTAAATTATTGGAAGATTTCAGAACATTAAATTTTGAAAAAATAACAAATTTTATATTATCTTAAAAAAAAACTAAAAATTATATTACTTTTTAAATCCTAAGTGTTAATTTTTTTAAATTCTTGTGTTCTATACGTAAATTACCTCAAATAATTTTTGGATTAAATTTTTATAATATTTTTGGAAGCTAAGCTCAAGTTTAACATAAACATGTATGTATTAATTACTTTTCATGTGGGTCATATGATAAAATAATTTATTTTATTTCCATGAGTCAAATTATACCACCTGTAACGACCTCGGCTTTTACCTCGGTCGTTACCCAATTTTTTTTTTTCAAATAATTTCACTATATCTTAATATAAATCTGTCATCAATATATAATTACTACGTTACACTAAATAAAAATAAAATCTTAAACACAAATAATTTAAAATAATCTTCTAATTGTCTCTCACTCATGCCTCTTATACTTGTGCTAAACCTATAAAAATATTGTCAATAATGACGTCAGACCACCAACAAGACTCAGTAGGAGATATCAACTAGCTATGAGTCACATAAAATATTTAATAAGATTTCATGATCATAAATTTATTATTTTGAGATTTAAGAAAATTATTATATGCATACACAGTAACATTCATGAACTAATATCAAATAAATAAACAACATGATAGCAATAATAATGATAATTATGCGTACTTAAAATATATAACAGAAGATATCAAATAAGAATTCATAACACGAGTGCTATCAAATAAATGAACATGTATATTATGAGTTTTTTATGAACAATTGAAGATAATTACCATAATACGAATACTAAATATAAACAAGTGCAATATGATTGGCCTAATAATTATAATGTACACATGATAACAGAATAAATATAAAAATATAATTAACGAGTAAATTTCTTTTAAATTAATTTTTACTCTTTTGGGCCCGTGATTTCTCGTACTACGTCTTAGCTGCCTTTTACATCTTTCGGGATCATCACCCCCCATGAATAGCCCTCCGTAGGCATATTTAATACTCGAGCTAAGGCAGATGCGCAATCCCATAGAATCACATTTAATTTTTAATCCATTATTGCCTTTAAAATCTTGATTATAAATTTAGTCACATAGTAAGCTCATACACTTGCCTAAATATCATATTATATTTTTGAATGTGATGACAAGTCCGTACACTTGCCTTCCCGTAGGTGTCACAAACACAAATCAACAAATTCTTATCGAATTTGACGACAAGTCCATACATTTGTCTCCCGTAGGTGTCACAACTGCGAGTTAATATATTCACATCGAATGTGACGATAAGTCTGTACACTTGTCCTCCCGTAGGTGTCACAATCGTAAGTCAATATATTTACATTGAATGTGACGATAAGTCCATACACTTGTCCTCCCATAGGTGTCAGAGTCACAAGTCAATATATTCACATCGAATATGAAAACAAGTCCGTACATTTGCCCTCCCATAGGTTTCACAGTCACAAGTCAATATATTCACATCGAATGTGACGACAAGTCCGTACACTTGTCATTTCCTCTTTTTTCATATTATGAAATATATTGATAGACGAAACGAGCAATAAATTGAACAATATGACAATTATTTGGTAGCAAATTTTTTCTTTTTTCTAGATAGTCAAAAGTAGTTAATAATTAATTGACACAACACGCTATTTTAACATACTTTGATAAAACATCGTTGGCTTTCTAATTATGTTTTCACCGTATATACTTTTATCAATATATGCTCTATTGACGTGTATGATACTCAAATCATCATCAAAGTTCTCGACCATCAAATTTATTTTATTTTCTAAATAATTTTGTTTGATTATAGTTCTTTTTATGAGGTCAAGTTCACATTTATGGGATTGTGTTGGCGTGCAAGAAATTGTATGTGCTTCAGTTTTAAAGGGCAATTCTAGCACTTTTCCCTTCCCTGACGAAGCTATAGCAAGGTTTGCATGCACGTACACTATAAAAAAAAGGATAAATTACACATAAGTTTTTGACTTTAAGGCTTAATAACATACAGGTCCATGTTATAATATCGGAGTCCCTGAGTTTCAATAAATTAGCAAAATGATTTTTTTTTTTATTTCTTATTATTAATTTTTTTTAAAATTACCATTATACCCACCGGCAGCCGCGCGACCTCGCGCGTGCAAGGGAATCGGGTGGAGAGAGAGAACGAGGGGTATAATGATAATTTAAAAAAATTTTAATCATAAAAAAATAAAAATGACCTATTTGATAATTTATTAAAATCTCAGGGACCTCGGAGTTATATAATTTTAAAAATCTGGATATATGTGTTATTAAGTCTTAAACTTAAAGACCTAAGTATAATTTACCTAAAAAAAAGTTTGCATGCACCTATATATCTTTGTTACGTTTGGCGTCTATACGTAAAACACTTGGCTTTTTAGGGTAAATTTCATCCGAGTCACTAAGGTTTGGAGAGCATCACAATTAATTTTAACTTTTTAAAAAAATTTAATTTTAGTCTCTGAGATTATAAAAAGATTACAATTTTGATAATTTTTTATTGTCTCACCTTTTTTATTAGTCTTTCCTAATTAAAAAAAAAAACATAAAATTTGATATTTCTTGACTAATTTTAACCATTTATATATTTTAAAAGATCATTATACTTCTTTATCCTCATCTATCTTTAATAATTTTACTAAAATCTCTAAAATTTAATTTTTCTCATCTTTTATTTTTTTTAAAAAACTTTAATAGTATAAAATATAAATATTAATATTTCAAAATTATATTATACAAAACTAATTAAAATAATAATAATTGAAATTAATTTTATGACATAATAGTAAAAACAAATAGGGACATTTACATATATAACACTTCACATCACTATAATTACATATCAAATATTTTTTAAAAAAATTACACACCACACCCCTAAAAATTACACTCCACATACTTTTATTACCCCACATACTTTTTCTAAAGTTGTAATATAATTTTTCGAAAATAGGTGTGATACACATAATTATAGTAATATGAAGTGTTATATACGTAATTAAATTATATTTTAATTAGGACCGAATAACAATAGTTTTATAATATTAAGTACTCAAATCAAAACTTTTTAAAAAATTAAAACTAATTTGCAATTCTCCTGAGCACGAATGTAATTTATGTTTTTTTTATTTTCTGTCTCAAGTATACCATATTTTTACCCATCTTATTTAAAACTTATAGTGGCATTATTTGATACTAAAGACATTGTTGATACTTAGCTAAGTTCTTTCCTTATCGAGCTAGAAATGCTGCAATATTTAAATGATCCGTCGTTGTTTTCTCGACACAATTAATTACAAATGGGTTCTTAGAATTATCATCTCATTATAAAAGAGGATATTTATGTTTTTAGTGCAACCAGGGTGAGGAAATTTTGTAGTCTTGCTGCAAGAAGTGGAAAAAAATGAAGACAAATGTTATGCTGACTCAGTAGCTGATCATGATCAAAAGTAATTCTAAAGTTGTATTCTATTAGTCAATTCAATTATTAAATAAGTTAAGGTAAATTACATATAGGATTTTAATTTAAAACATAATATTATTAAGTCCGTGTTGAATTATATATATATATATATATATTTAACGTAGTAAGTAGAGGATCCCAAGAAACACTAAAAAATAAAGAAAGTCATATAAGAACAGATAGATGGATTAGAAAGTAAATAAAAGTTAAATACCAGCTAGGCGCCACGTGTACGGCAGGAATGCAGTGCTGGAATTACGTGTTAATAATATGTATCAATCATGCACATTTTTTAATTTTTAATATTAAAATTTTCCTCTCTCTCCAGCTCTCTGCCAAGTAGGCTCCGAAGAGCTTCCTGCGGCTTTTTGGGGACTGCGCGCCTGCCATCCTCCTCACACTGCCTTCACAGGGGAGGCTACCAGATCGCTATGCTACCTCACGCAAGGGCCGCTCGAGTAGAGCGATCGACACATGGTGGATGGCTGCATAGCCTATGTAACATCTCGAAAATTTAGATTTTTATGTGTATTATAGATTAAAATTGTATGTATAAATTTGGGTGATAAATGATATTTACAGTATTTTGGTATAGAAAATATATAAGAAATTTTGGGTAATACATTTGATTTATTTGATCTCTAAAAATGACGTAGAAAATATGATAAAAGAAATATTTGATCTAGAAATAATTTTTGTAAGATCTAATATTTATTTGAAAATATTAAGAAAAATATTAGGAAATTTTTTTCTTAATTTAAATTTGAATTTATTTAATATCTCATAATTTATTTAGATATTTATTGATTTGAAATTCTCATGAAGATATTTATCAAAATTGGAGATATTTAAGGGATATAGTTATGGGTTAAAGGATGATTTGTTACCACTATTTAAATTTTGAATTTATGAGATTTAATTATCCCTTAATTTTAGCCTTGGAGGAAATACTAAATTTACCCTTAGATTGAGTTATTAGAGGAAATAATATTTTTCTCCTCTCACACATCGATTCATCTCTCTCCCGATTCGTAACCGCCGGCCCTAGCCCTCTCTTTGGCCGAAAATGAGAAGAAGAGAGAGAAAAAGAAAAGAGAGAGGAGAGAGAGAAAAGAGAAGAGAAAATTAGAGATCCGAGGCATCACAATCTTTTTTCCTTCGAATCGGCAATCACGGAAGAAGGATTTCAAAGATTTGGATGAGAAGGCAAGAGGAAAAAGGAGAAAGAAAAAGGAGATGTTTTCATAATTCCTTGAGGTAGGAGATTTCTCTAACTATTACGGTTTAAATTAATCAAAGATAAGAATTCGCATAATTTGATAAGTATTGAATAAATTTAATATTTAATTATTTGTGAAATTTTATTTTATTTTATTGCTGATATTTTTTCATGTTAATGGCTGTAAATTTCGTTTATGGGCTTAAAATATCTTATTAGAAAAATTTATTTAGATATTCACACGATTGTATATTGCTCGAATATTTCTGTTTCGGATTTGCGCATTTTAGTATCAGAACAGAGCTTCTTCTCCAAGTCAATATATTCTCATTGAATGTGACGACAAGTCCATCTACAACAATATTACACATCAGCGTCAGGACCGCCTGACGCTGCAAAAATGTACCGCCAACGTTGCTACTTTCGGCGTCGGGTCGGCGTCGGAACACTATTCGACGCTAAATTAGGCGGTGCTAATAAGCTAACCGATGCTGCGCCAACGCTGATAATATTATACTATCAGCATCAGCTCGGCGTCAGCGTATGGCCTGACGCCAAAAGACCGACGCTGATATTTACGTCAGCGTCGGCTATTGGCCGACGCGGATGTGTGAATCAGCGTCGGACTTAGGCCGACGCTAATGAGTACTTCAGCGTCGGAGTGTGGCCGACTCTAATGAGTACATCGGCATCGGTTTATGGCTTGACGCTGGTCGGAATTTGTTTTACGTGACCGACACTTAACCGACGCTAAACCGACGCTAATAAAATTCCAATAATAAAAAAAATTACTGGAGCTCGCAAATTTATTAAAAACCTGCAAGCCTAACAACTTAACAATTAACATCACAAACTATAATTACCTTAAAGTAAACATATTGCATTTAAACAAACATCATATAATAGTCACATAATGTAATGCTCAAGTATGCAAAATATATAATTACCACAAGTACAAAATTAAAAATAATAATGATCAATCCAAAAGTACTAATTTGATAAACAATCCAATAAGATCAATCGGTTGACGGTGGGGGTTGAGGTGGAAATTGATAGCCTTGCGATGCCATAAACTGCAACACATGAGCAAACCGTTCTTGTAAATTCTGAGTTTGCTGATGCTGCTCATCAAGTTGGCTTTGAATTAACTTATATGCCTCTTGATCAACTGATTGAGAGCTGCTAGCGTTTGGAGGATGGAGGATAGCAGAAGGATGCTCATAATGCCCAAACCCATACAAACGACCCTTCCTTGGCCCGGCAGTCGCCTCACACCATGTTTGCGCATCAAAGTCAGGATCCTGAGTGGGATTGTCATCCTGATTGCGACATTTCTGGTCAAGGATACTCACATATTGCTCCTGTATTAATAAAAGATACATAAGTCTTTACTAATTTAAATATTTAAGTAGATATATGTAATAACTTATGTGGACTGTTTGAGACTTGCCATCGACAAACTCTCATTTACTTTAATCACGCCTATGTGTCCGCTCGAAAAGCTCAATTTGAGTTGGTGGGCGACCGAGATGACACTCCTGCAATATATATAATATAATTACCATTAATTCAGGACGGAACATCATTGGCATCATAAAGAAGTAAGATAAAAAACAAAGGAGCACAAAATATAATCAAATGGCTCAGCTTTATATCAGCCTCTACTTCATGATTCTTCAGAAGCAGAACTAGCATTGGAAGCTGAATGTATGATCCTCAAAGCCATATTGCTAATCATAGAAAAGTCAAAGAACATAAAAAATTAAAACATGAAAAATGATATGGAGCCTCCAAAATTAGCACTATGCTTATGAAGAAGAAAAAATGATGGAGTTCGAACAGAAAATTACAATTTTTTGCTTAGCTAATAATTAAGTAGTAGAAATTAAATCATGCTTGACCCAAAAAAAAAACAAAACATATAATAAACGATAACATACTTACCTTTTGCTCTGGCCAATGAGAGTAATCATGGGTCGCTCGCTTGGGCTTTTTGGAATTTCAGCACCCCGATTAACACCCCTGCCTCGTCGAGGGTGAGCATCCTCCTGAACAATATCATCCCCAACCTCTTCGTCATCCCCATCAGCACGATGCTCATCATGATCATCATATAAATTCATCGCTGCATATGAGGATGAAGCTGGAACTGAGGATGGGATATCAGTATCCTCAGATATAGAAGTGTCACAATATCCCATAGTATCATGCCCTCTAGAAGATGAAGCTCGACCTCCACGTCCTCGAGGCATATCTGCAAATGAATAATTCATTGAAAGAAGAATTATCACATTAATAATATTCATAAATTAAAAAATAATTTTACCTTAATTATATAGAATTATTCACTTTCTGAGTACTCCTCCTCACTAAAAGTGTCATTTGAGGCTTCTGAGTTAAAATTATCTTCCTCCTCCGATTCAATACACTCAACAATAATATTTTTTTCATATACATTAGCTTTTTTTTTTTCACCTATCTTGTCAAAAGAACTTAGTTCATTTGGCTCAACTTCTTCTGGTGGATCTGATCATACTATAACTGACTGCTCGTGTGTCTCAAGTGGTATAATAATTTCGAGAGAAAAACTCTGATCATCTTCCTGAAGAACATTATATGTATGTTGACAATAATCAAGTTCTACTATTTTTGTAGACTTTATCTTGCATACTGCCCACCAATTTTGTGCTTTTTTTTAGTAGATGGGTAAGTAGTATAATAAACTTGTGTCGCCTATTGGACCAAAATAAAAGGCTCATATGAATTAGATTTCAATCTAGAACGGTGATTTACATCAACGAATTCGTAATTCGGGTCTACTCTTGTACCTTTTACTGTATCATACCAATCACATCAAAATAATACCACTTTATTACCCCTTTCAAAATATTCAAGCACAATTATCTCAGTTAACATACCATAGTAGTCTATCTCATCATCATTATAACAACTACCTTTTACACACACACCACTGTTCATTGTTTTCAAATGTGAACCATATTTTTGATAAATAAACTTATATTTATTGATAAAGTAGTCCTTGTATGATTCAATACTACGTGATGGTCCATAGGCTAACTGAACTAGTTGCCTGTTGATATCAGTCGACCTCTTACAAGCCAACGCTTTGAACCATATCGGAAATTCTCGCTCACGTAGCTTCTCGAGTTGTGCCTCCGTCAAATTAGAATGACATTGACGTGTTTCATAGTCAAATTTCCTGTAAGTAATCATATATTAACAACCTACAAGATTAAAATATGGTAAAATTTATTTAGGGCAAATTTCACCCAGGTCCCTGAGTTTAAGGGTTATTATCACACAGGTCCACGTTTTTTAAATTATATCATCGGGGTCTCTGGTGGAGAGAGGGAGAGTAAGGGTATAATGGTAATTTTTATATTTTTAATAATAAAAAAATAAAAAAGGGATCCAGATGATAATTTTTGAAAACCTAAGGACCTCGATGATATAATTTTAAAAACGTGGACCTGTGTGATAATAACCCTTAAACTCAGGGACCTGGGTGAAATTTGCCCATTTATTTAATATATTAATAATATTAAACTTACTCCACAAAAGTGGAAACTTTAGCACAATTTAAAAGAGTATATAAATGAGCAGCCTCTAAGTCTTTCTGTGGCAAAACTCCAAGCTGTTGGCGTGAACTATACGGACGCCCCTGAAAAAAAATAGATAGACGATCCTCTGGTCCATTAAAAGTACCATCATCATTACGAGGGACACGATTCATTCTCGTTGGGATTCATTCTCGTAAGAACAGTGAGTCGAGATCTCACTGATTAAATATGCCTCCACAATTGAGCCCTCAACTCGAGCTTTATTACGTGCCATGTTTTTAAGATAATACATATACCTGTGTGTATAATAAGATAGAATTAAGTAAGCACGATTATAAATATACTTAGTAAATTTGAATTGAAAAATTTGTATTAAATTTTACCTCTCAAAAGGATACATCCAATGATATTGTACGGGACCTGCAACTCTAGCTTCATATACCAAGTGAATTGGTAAATGTTCCATACAATCGAAGAAAGCTGGTGGAAAAATCTTTTCAAGTTTACACAATGTGATTACAATACTTTTTTCGAGATTCTTCATGTCGACTTCAGAAATTTTATGAGCACAAATATTTCTAAAGAATAATGAAATCTCTGTAATTGCAGACCAAATATCATATGGTAATAATTCTCTGAAAGCTATGGGTATTAATCGTTGCATGAATACATGACAATCATGATTTTTCATACCATATATACGCTGATCCTGCAAGTGTACGCAACGTGCAATGTATGAGACATAACCATCTGGAAATTTAAGCTTCTTAATCCATTCACATACAATCTTAAGCTTTTCTTTAGATAATGCATAAGTTGCTGGTGGTTTGAAAACTTTTCCATTTATCTCTGTAAGCTCTAGATCAGATCGTTTGCAATCAAGAGGTAAGTCAGCTCTTGCCTTTGCATTGTCCTTCGTTTTACCTTTGACATCCATGATAGTATTGAAAATATTAACAAATATATTTTTCTCTACATGCATGACATCAAGATTATGTCGAATGAGATTGGTATGCCAATAAGGTAACTGCCAAAATATACTTTTCCGAACCCAATTATGTTAAATTCCAAATCCGGGAAGCTTTTGTATATTCAGTCCAAAAGGAACTTCATCAAATTTTGAAATGCGTTCAAGTATTTCTTGGCTAGAAATATCGGAGGACTATCCATCTCAATTTTCCCTTTGAGAAATTTATCACGTTGCCTCCTAAAAGAGTGATCAAATGGCAAGAACTGTCTGCTGCAGTCAAAAAAGATATTTTTCTACCATTCTTCAGATAAAAAGCCTTTGTACGTTCCATGCAATATGGACATGCAAGCCGACCATGAGTGCTCCATCCTGAAAGCATCCCATATGCTGGAAAGTCACTTATTGTCCACATTAATACTGCACGCATCTTAAAGTTTTGTTTTTTGAATGAATCATATGTGTTAACCCCTTCCCATAAAGATTTCAGCTCGTCCACTAAGGGTCTTAAAAATATATCCAAATTTTTACCTGGACTTGTAGGACCGGGAATCAATAGAGTTAAAAATATAAAAGGCCTAGTCATGCACATTGATGATGGTAAATTATACACTGTTAAAAAAATTGGCCAACAAGAATATGGTGTCGCTTTTTGACTAAAAGGATTAAATTCATCTGTGCATAACCCCAAACGTATATTACGAGGATCACATGCAAAATCAGGATGTCTAATATTAAAGTTCTTCCAAGCTTCACCATCCGCTGGATGAATCATATTGCTAGTATTTCTCTTTCCAGCATGTTATAACATATGCTTAGCTGAATTACTAGACATAAAATCTCTGTAATCTTGGGGTTATTGGAAGATAACGCAGTACCTTAAATGGATCCATTGTAGAGCGTCCCTCTAAACAATTCTTATACCTTGGATGCTTACAAAGTGGGTATGAATTTAAGTCATTGTATTCTTTATAATAGATAATACAATTATTTATGCAGGCATGAATCTTTATATAAGGTAATCTCATCTGTTTTATCATTTTCTTGGTGTCATAAAAATATTTAGGAATATTTGCTCCCTCTGGCATGCAATTTCTGAAGATCGTTAACATTCGATCAAAACATGCATCTGACATATTTGTCTCTGATTTTAAGTTCAACAGTTCAGACATAGCAGACATTTTTGTTTGTCATTGACAATCGGGCCATAACGCAATCCTTCCGTCATTAATGTAGTCATAAAGTTTACAAGCTTCCTCTGACAGTTCCTCTGTTTCTGTTTGTGTTTCAGTAAAAGTGACGTGTGCTCGTGCACCAATTGCTTCTTCAACCATCATTGTGAATGAATCAAGTTGATTGTCATCTATGGCTCTAACTGCAGCAGCATTTGAGGACTCAACAATATTAACATGATTAATTATTTTTCTCTCGCCGTGTGATGTCCAAACATGATAGTTAGGCATAAAACCTCTACTCCATAAATGTATCGTGATCTCATCCTTATTGTGAAATCTCATATTTTTGCACTTCAAACACGGAAATCTTACAGTATTTTTACTTACATGTATAGTTTGTGAGAAAGCATAATCTAGAAATTGTTGAACTCCAACTACAAACTCATCAGTTAAATGACGATCTATTGTTCACCGACTGTACATCCAGTCACGTGAAAGATCCATGTTCTATTAAATAATGTGAAAATAATAAGCCAATATATTTAATTAAAAAAAAATTTATTACTATTAATACATGCATATATACTATTCATCTATCCAGAAATACTAATGAGACAAAACTATTTTTTTTTGAGTTGCAGACTAAAGTATCTATATCAATAGCTATAGATAGCAATTGGGTAACTTCTATTTTTTTAAAATATTTCATATTTTGTTGCAACTTAAGGTGCATATACACTCTCGTTTTACATGCATACAAGATGGTGGAATTGAGAGTAGCACCAGATGGTGAGGAATATATTAAACATTTTGATTTTCATGAAATCTCTTTCTCATATGCATATAAAAAAATAGAATGTTTAAAATCAACCATGGGAGACTCATATGCCAAACCAGAATTCTGGCTAAAAATGAGACTATTGGCCAAATTTGTCTAGCAGTCAGTTTTTAGACCAGTTTTCTAATGGCCAGTTTTTTGGATGGGTCAGTTTTGGGGCAATAGCTCGAACAACAATAAGGTGTCTTGCATCACTGTTTTCTGATTTTTCTTGTCCTCATGTTTAATTGAAACTTACACCTAACCAACCTAATATACTGATTAGAACTTGCACTCAAACATGAGCTCGACAAGCATTCAATAAATAAAACAAGCAAGTTCTTGCCAATTTAAGAAGAGTCAAACTACAGTCTCCAATTATGCTATATTTCTTGCACATTATATAAAATTTCATGAAGTTCTGATTGAGAAGATGTTACATACAAATTCAGTAAACTTATGCGAGAAAGTAGAATACATTTCAAAGTTCTAATAAGATCCATCATCATACATAAAAAATGAATTAACCAAGGCATGGAAGCATTCTCATAGACGTGAAAAACTTTGGGTTTAGTTTCAGAAACAGTAAAAAAAATATTTAATTTAATAGCAATTGTTGTTCTCTGCATTGGTGAAAGCAATGCAAAAAATACTAGATGGAAACCCTAGAATTTCAATGAAAACAAAAAGAAAACAGGAAACTAAACAAAGCAAAGATGAAATACTGAAGCCCGCCCAACAAAACCTCAATACATCCAAAGGATGGTACCGTGCAGTGAGAACTCCCAATCTAAAGCACCCCCATGCTAGACAACAGGAACAGTGGAAAATTCTCACTTTCACTTAACATTGAGTGAGATGGATTACACGATAAATCAGCACTATCAGCTCAAGAGCATCATAGAAAGTCATGAATCCCATACAAGACTTGTAGCAATCATTTCTACCAAAAATAAGAAGAAGAAGAAGAAGAAGAAGAAGAAGAAGAAGAGGTCTCTGACTCAACAAAACATTAGCTTAGAGAATGAGAAGAAGGTTTACCTTGATCTCCGGCAGGCAACGCAAGGAGGCCGACGAATGTTGCAAGGAGGTCGGCAGGCGGCGTGGCTCTAGACAACAAGCAGAGGAGGAAAAAGATCAACAGAAGATGAAGAGGCTGACGAATGCAGGAGAGGTTACCTTGGTCTCCGGCAGGCAATGCGAGGAAGCCGACGAGGCGTTAGCTGCGATGTGCGAGAAGCGTCAGAAAAAATTTCCCAGCAGCCCTAAAAACATTCCCGGGAGTGTGGCAGAAAAATTTCCCTTTGCCGCCAACATGAAATACATCGGCGTCGGGCCTGACCCGACGCTGATGCATTTATTAGCGTCGGACAAGGAACTGACGCTAATCCACTAATTAGCGTCGGCTCTATTACGTTGGCGGGAAAGCGAAATTTTCCTGCCAATGCAAAATACAACAGCGGCAGGCTTTAACCGACGCGAAAAACATTATTAGCGTCGGATTATAAACCGATGCTAATAACTATTATCGGCATCGGCTTAGAATCGGGCAAAATTGCGTTGGTCGTTTCCGACGCCAAACCGATGCCAAAAAAGTCGTTAGCGTCGCCTCTAAGACCGACGCTAATAGGGCGATGCTAATAATGCTTTTTCTTGTAGTGGAGGACATATTCATATTAAGATATAGTGGAATTATTTGAGGATAAAAAAAAAATTGGATAACGGCCGAGGTAAAAGCCGAGGTCGTTACAGCCTAACGTGAAGGCTACACAGCTATGGGCGGCTCACCGGAGCCTTGCGAGCAGAGAGTGAGTGAGCGAGAGAGGAGAAGAGCAGGGGAGAGAAAGGCAGTTGAGAGGGAGAGAAAAGATAATAATAATTTGGGATAATTGTGTCATATAATTTAATTTTATTTATGCCTTACCCATCCATTCTTAGTTAATTATGCTATACACACTCAAAATATTACAAAATCTTATATACACACATTTGAGTTAAAACTTAATCAAAATCTATTTGAAAAAAAAAAGTATTCTGTTAGTAAATCATTAAAATTATATTTTTACTCTTAATGGTGCATATTTTTCTCTTCCTCAATACCACACTAAAGCACTGATTTGTCCTAAAATTAATTCACGTTGCTGATATCTCCTTCCTTTGCCGCCACCTAAACATTAAAATTTTAGGATTTTCACTCAAAATATATTTAAATATCCTTAAAATAATATGATGAACGGCTCAGATTTTTTGTAATCTAACTATAATTAGATTATTAAAAAATTATAATTACTCATTATAATAGAAATAAGTTAAAATATGTGTATGTAAGATTTTATAATGTTTTGAGTGTGCATAGCATAATTAACTAAGAATGAATGGGTAAGACATAAATAAAACTAGATTGTGTAGTATGTAGGTAATTATTCTTAATATTTTTAAGTATTTTTTTAAAAAAATTAATATTAAAATATTAAAAGTAGACCTAATTATATATGTATATTTATATGTCATGATTTGGACGTTGGATATTTAAATATATGGATCTAAGTAATGTTATATTTTAAATCAAAGACCTGGATATAATTTATCCAATAAATTAAATTCTTAATCTTCACAGTCTAATAGAATAATAAATCCAAAGTTCTTATCAAAAAATAAATAAATAAGCCCTATTTGGCATGAGAAACAAAATTAAAATAAAAATAATACTAATTTAAAAACAATAATAATAATAATAATAATAAATAAAATTTTTTAATTATTCTATATAGTTTTTATTCACACAATAGTTTAAATGATGGATACAAATCAAGTGTTCTTTTGTTTTATTTTATCAAATATCCAAACTAAGCACTAAAACATAGATGGATATGCTGAAATAGATGGAGTTAAACATAGCCAAGTACGACACCCCCTCTCTGCAAAAAATGCAGCGAACGCACGAATGCAGAAGATTTAAGGGAAGGCCACTTTACCTGTTTTAGAACTCTAAGTTTTACTAACTCGATCGAGCAATTTATAATCGATCCATCCAATTCACTGAATGATCCGATATATTCAGTTTAACAGGATTTAATCATTGTTTATATTTGATGGATCAAGCAGACTCAGACATTAAAGTCTCGTTTGGTTTCAATTTTTTTTTTAATAAGAAAAAAAAAATATGTAAAATATAAATTACTTTTAATTTTAATATTCATATTTATATTGAATATGAGATAAAATTAATTTTTATAATTAAAATTTATATTAAATAAAAAAAATACATCGAACTAAAAACGAGACATAATAGTTGATTTACCGTTGAAAGGGTTCACCCAATCTATCCAGCCTTTTATTGTCTAAAATTCTAAAAACTTGGTCAAAGGGCACTCAAAATGAGTTTTAATGACAAATTTTGATTAAATAAATAATTAATTAATGCTGATTAATAAACTGATTTCAGTTTCAAAGTTCAAATTTTTTTTTTAAAAAAAACTGAATAAGCGGCAACCGTTGAAGATATCATCCCGCCGCCAATTCATTCATTCAAATCCCCACCAAACGTGGGGGGTGTGCAGTTTCTTCTTCTTCTTCATCTTCTTCCCAGAGATCGCCATGGCCGCCATTTCCAGCCCCGAAGCTCGTGACAGCAGCGTATCTCTCCGGGGCCAGCTCCGCCGCCTCCAGCATGACTGGGACTCATACAAGCAGTCCCTCTCAAGCCGCCGCCGCTCCGCCGCGGATACCTCTGCGGCCTCTCCAGACCTCCTCCATCTCCTCCGCCGGTCTCCGAGACAGCTCGTCTCCTCCCTCCAGAAATCCGACGCTCGCCACTCCCCCGGCGATGGCCGCAGGCTTCTGGAGGCGTTCGAGAGGGCGGTCGAGGAGGGGGAGGCCGACTCTTCGTCTCCGTCGACCGTTTCGTGCGCGGCGGAGAGCTGCTCTTCCTCCTCAGGCTCTTTGGGAGGGGATGGGGATGCGATGAGCGGGGAGACGAGAGCCGAGTGGATGCTGAGGATCGGGTGGCTCGCCATTGGAGCTCTGGCGCTGGTTCTGGCTCTCATCTCCATTAGGGTTTTTGCTGCCGAGGAGGCGGCGGAGTGCATGGTGCCTACGTGATCGATTGATAGATTTTTTTTTTCTTTTTTAATAAAAAATTGATAGATATATTTTTGTATGCAGACATTTGCCAGCATTTCGATTAATCAAAATTCTTTTTTATTCTATAAAAAAAGATTTATTCTTTATACATACATATATAAGCTATCATACTGAAATTATTTTAATCCAACAAAACNATATATATATATATATATCATTTTAGTACTAGATTTACAATATATATCTCAACTCTCAAAAAGGTAAACTCAATCTCCCAATCAATCATCTTTTCGAGTTTGTTCTTAGTTACCTAAACATTAAAAATGCGAATCAAATCTGATCGAGTTATCTGTATGAAGTCCCGATGAGGAGCAAGATCCAGACTATGACTGTAATATTCAGGTTTTATATGAGAAAAATTGAACTTAAAAATAATAATTTTGGACTTATTTATGAGAAGGTGAAACTATAAGAACCAAAATGCAATTATACTAATAAATTTGATAAGAACAGAGCTTCTTCTCCAAGCTTCTGCCATTTTCTGTTCTTTGCCGTGCCTCTGCCGTGGCCTGTGAGGAGGAAGAGGAAGAAAGGGGAGGAGGAGGAGGAGAAGAAGAAGAAAGGGAAGGAGGAGAAAGAGAAGATTAAAAAGGTGAGAAATTATTTTATAAATTTGATTTGTGTATAATAATAGTTAATTTATTAGATGTAAAATATAATTTTGATAAATAGTTATAAATTTATTCATATCAAAACTCATAACATGGATTTAGTTAAAATTATATTTGTTTAGAGAGATTTATAATATTTGACATATATATATGAGTTGAAATTAATTAAAAAAAATAAAATTCAATTTATTTGTATTATTATTTTTTGGGTCATACACGTAAAAGATAAATTATCATTCAGCTTAAGAGGTAGGTGGATATACTCTAATGTGTTTATAAATTAATTTAACAAAGATAAAATATTATATTTTGAGTAAATATTGTGTGCTCTGTGATTATCATGTGTTCTTCATGATTTGATGATTTATTTACTGATTGACTCTGTTTTTAAATATGGTGGTTGATTGTGATGGATTAATTAAAATGCTTTAAGTTCGATTGAGCTATATGACAAATGTAATCAATTGATGTTAAATTTTGTAATATATATGATGATGACATAATGAGATTGATATATATATATAATGTGTGAAGGAAAAGTTAATTTGTTTCTCTTGGCAATCATACCCACTACGGTTCGAGCTCGATGATGATGATATTGATGTGACGATATCCAGTGGTAGTTTCTGACTATCCGGGGTGATGACGATCACCAAAGGTAACCATGTGTGGGTCACTTGTTGTGATGAGGTACCTATGGATTTGGGTGCGACGACATCCGAGATAACCTACGGAGGGTTATCTGGTTGAGGTGATGACCTCGTGGTGACCATGGGTGGGTCACTGTGGATGTGGTTGTGTGGCTATGGTTGATTGAGAAATAGGGCCCGAGAATGTGATAAAAGATTCAAATAAAGTTTTAACATATTTTTACTAAGACCATAATGTGTGTGATTATTTCATTAAGCATGTTGGATCTGATTCACCTACTGAGTCAACTAATGATTCTAATTTATTTTTACAGGTGCAAATCAAACACAGGGACAGGGTTGAGACGGTTTAGCAGAGTTATCTTTATAAATTAAGTGATGTTTATTTAATACAATATATTTTATGGTGTGATACTGTATAAACTGGTTATTGTGTGAATATTCCCCGTAGTTGTTGATGATATATAAATGTATATGGGATAGATACTTTCAATGTGTTTAAGTGATGTTGTATATGTACAAATTATATATAACTGTGTGATTTGGTTATTTATTTATTTATAAGGTATTTTAATTCGTCGCGACCTATCAGTCATAATCCGAGTGCAGATTAGGGTGGTTGGGTCGCGACAGTGACAGTCTTTTTAGGTCATGCATATCTTCACGAGCTTGATCGGTTTACTGTCAATTGCGTCGTCTTTAGAATTTTGCTCAAAAGTTCAACCCGGCCTCGACTTGCCCTCGGTGCTCAAGTGAATTAAAAATTATTATCTCGAGTACACTTTTTAGTCACGGCTAAAAAAAGCCTTTGAATTTTTCAATTAATCAAATCTTTTTTAATATATATATATATATAACTTTATTTCATATTTTTTATAAATTATAATATAAAAATTAATTTAATTTTTCATGCTAAATATATCATTTAATAATCAATTAAATTTCACATTTTATCAAATCTAGCTAAATATTTTAAATCTTACATAATAATTATGAAATCATAGCTTCAAAAATAAACTAGAATTCCACCATTCAAAGAACATTATTTTAATTTTTAAATTTTTCTCTTGCAATTAAGATCATTAGTTGATGCTGATCAGTGGTCAAACTCTCCCTTTGGATATTGATTATCACAAACTTTGTAATTTATAGAATTTCTTTTCTTATTAGAATTAAATCATTGTAGTGTATACTCTTTTAAATTTTGAATACTTAATTGGGGCACTAAGCGGGTCAGTTCGGGTGCGCTAATTTCATTTTGAATTTTAGTATTTTGAGTTTGAGTCTAGTTAAAAATATTATTCAAATCTGTCTATTCTAATAAAATTGTATTCAAATATATTTTCTCAATAAATTTCATCGCATTTGTCATCACCTAATCAGGAAATCGTATTCATGCAAATATAATTTTTTCAGAAGCTTTTATCCCACTCGTTATTATCATATTCGATGAAATTATATTCGTATCATTTATACAAACTTGTGCACCCAACTTGTGCACCCTAGAATTTTTGTAAGGTGTGTCCTAAAAAAAGCCAAAGAGAAAAGGGTTATCAATATTCTAGGAGTGTCTCTCTTTTCAGCATCCCCATCTCTTCATTGAATGCTTCTCTTTATCAGCTGAGGGCCCACCTTCCATGTGCTCCCAATTGTGAGTAATTGGTAGCCTGAAATTACATGAAAAACTAAAGTTTTGCATAATTATACATTTAACCTTTGGTTCTTATTAGACATATATTATAGCATTGTAATCAAAATATAAATATATTATTTACTTTACTTTTAAAAAATTACGTAACTTGAATATCTCTCAGAAAGTCACTCATCTTAGTATTACTTCAGCTCAAACACACTTAACTATAGAGTTTTTTATTATTAGCTTCATATTTTTATTCCAAAAAGTATATTTATTATTTGAGATCACGCTATTTACTTATACAACATAGAAAATTTTCTTCCTTTTTAAAGTAGGAAGATTTATTTTTATGCCCTTTAACCTATAAGCTAGTCAAGAGCCGCTCGTTATCTGAATAATTCTGATTCACTTATATGAACATTATCCCGACAATCACTTCTTATCCTGTTCAGGTTTGAATTGTCATAGTTATGCCCACCAGCTTTCAATTGGTTTGTCTTCAAACAGCATCATCATATAAGGGATTGACTCTGATTCCATATTATAGTTTCTTATAATTCAAATATAGAAGTATTGTTTACTTTAGTTTTAAAAAACTGTGTGACTTAAATACCTCTAAGAAGTTCAATCATCTGTGTACTATTCCAATTCAAGCACACTTAATTAGTAAATTTCGCGTCATTAGCCTCAAAATTTTGACCCAAAAGGTGCTTTTATTATTTGAGATCATGTTATTTATTTATAAATAAAAGAAGCGATTACTTGTCCAAGTGAATCTTATTCACTACTGCGGACATTACTCTGGTGATCACTTATAACATCTCGCAATGCAAATATAGAAGTATTGTCCGCTTTAATTTTTGGGAACTGTATGACTTGAGAACTTCCAAGGAGATTACCTATTTTAGTACTACTCTAACCCAAACATATTTAACTACAAAATTTTCTATTATTTGCTTCACAGTTCTTTCTCAAAAGGCGCTTCTACCATGTAAGATTATGCTATGTACTTATACAACTTAAAATTTTCCCTTTTCTGATGTGAGAACTGAGAAGATTCAACTCTGTGCCTCTCTCATTGCTATTTATTGACCTAAAAGCCTGTCATGAGTTATACTTTGCTTCAGTGATTTCTTTCTTTTAGAATATTAACTCGATAATAATTTTTTGCACTCTTAAGTCACAGGCATCACATCACTCCTTGTTCTTTTCAATCTTTGATCACGTATGTACTAAGATTTTAGCATTAAATATGTAAGAGCTGAATGTTACTTGATAGCTATTTCATTTATGATTATTTAGTCAATTAGATAATGTTATTTAAGAAAATTTTGATGAAAAATAAAACTAATGCACAAAATTGAACATGACAAAATTAAACATCACAATATTCACTTGGAGAAAAATTAGACATATAATATATTTTTAGTAAGTTCACAATAAATACAATAACATGACTTGGAAGATTCAACTGTTAAGGTAATTTTTTTATAAAATATATTATTTAGTATTATATTTTCAAGTCATTTTAAAAATATTTTCTATGTTTTGATATTACATTTTATTTTAATTCTTGACATCCAATGCTTTAGTTTATTTGATAATTTGCCTCAGTGATTCCTTTCTTTTAAGACATCACTTTCCGTCCTCTTCGACCACGGGTGTCACAATAGTTTTCAAATTATTTAAAAAAAAATACATATATCATCCAAAAAAAATTAAATTTTTCTCATTTAATCCTCCAAACAATTCACATATTTTACCCAATCATGTAAAATCTAAGTATAAATTATAATATTATATATTGATGAAGAATTAGATTTTTCTTATTTAAATGAAATAAAATACTAAATCATTCTTTATATGATAAAGACGTTGCATTTGTAAGTATTTATTCAAAAATTTACAATAATATATATAAATATTTAATTTTGATAAATTTTAATTTTAAGAATTAATGAGAAAAAAGTTTTTTAGGGGCGAGGAAGACATGTAATTCCCTTATTTTAAATTATTATGCTATTTTATTAAATTAACTTATCAGATGATTATTAAAATTAAATGAAGAGTTATTTAATTAAAATCCAAAAATAAAATTTATATATTTAAGAATTAAAGTGTATATATAATATATGAAAATATACGGGATAAATATGAAATTATCCCAAATTATATCGGCGTTAAGGCTTTCCCAACACGCCTTGGCTGTTTCATTTGGAAGCACAAGCAGAGAGCAGATGATGGAAGCCGAAGCGCCGATGAGGCGTAGCACCAGCGCCTCCTCTTCGCCGGAGTTCGAGTTCTGGATGGGCCAAAACCCCTGCCTTCCTCCGCCGGAACTCCTCTCCGCGGACGAGCTCTTCGTCGACGGCGTCGTCCTCCCCCTCCAGCTCCTCTCCCTCCAGCGCTCCGACTCCGCCGCGCAACCAATCACCACGGATCCCTCGCCGTTTTTGCCACCGGCTTCCATCCGCTCCTCTGTTCGGTTACTGGAGACGCCGTCCTCCGTCTCCCGGCGATGGAGGGATCTGTTCAATCTAATGGCGGATAAGAAAACAGAGGAGGATGAAGATGCAGTTGACAAGAAGCGAAAGAAGGAGCGTAAGAGCGGCGGCAGCCCCGTGGAGCTCAACATCAACATCTGGCCGTTCTCACGGAGCCGCTCGGCAGGGAACGCCACCTGCTCCGGCGGCGGTCGGAACAGATCGGTCCTCACCATGGGCGCCGGCCGGAAGGTCAGCAGCGCCCCTTGCTCCCGGAGCAACTCGCGTAGCGAGTCTTCCAAACCCCCGACCGCCGCTGTCAGACTGTCCCATCTCGGCCGGAACAATAACCCAGTCCGGCAGGTCCGGCGCGCCGGACAGGCGAGGAACGATTTGGCCGGAATGTCCGACCCCGCCGCCGGAGTTCGCGTGCTGAACCTGAACGTAAACAGCTGCATCGGGTATGGGAACCAGGTGAGCTGCAGGGGCGAAGATAGCGACGGGGAAGTCGCCGCCGGACTCACCGAGGACGAGAGCGCCGCCAGTGGCGGCCATGGGAGGCTCTTCGGTCTCCGAGGTCTCTTCTCCAAGAAGATTTTTTGATTTCGTTAATCTTTCTTCAGTTCTTCCTCTTTTTTGTGTTTCTTTTTTTTTTCTTTTTAATTTGGTGGAACTTCTTCCTCTTAATTTGCTCTCTTCTATGTAACTTATTAATTAGTATTTTTTTTTGTTAGATATTAATTAGTAATTTTAAAAAATGAAAAAATTGGGTTTGTTTTATTTCTCCAATTTTCAAGAACTATTTATTTTGTGGTCCTTCTACTACTGCTCACTCATGATTTTCACTATAAATCAAATCCACGAATGAGTGAAAAAATGGGCCTCAACAACCCCCTCTCTCATCTTCGACTCTCCCTCTGCCCTCACTTAAGTGCTTATATTCATTTGGTTCTTTGACGATGCAGCATAGATAGAGGCGATGGAAATCGTGACAGAAGATCAATAGCCCTCTAGCTAGCTAAAATTTATGATGGAGGCAATAAGGATCACTTCATGTCTTTCAAAGTGCAATGAGCACCACGCTAAATTAATGTCAATGCATAAAAATGCAATTTGATATTTTAATTTGAAGAGTTTGTCTTGTAGAAAGTTATACTTTAGGGAACTAAATTGAGGTTATTTTGTAAATACGGACATCATTTTACCAAAAATAACACATTTCTCTTACTGTCTGTGTAACATCTCGTGATCTCATTGTAAAGGTATTGTCCGTTCTGGCTTTAAAAAAATTGTGTGACTTGAGTGCTTCTTAGGAGATCACTCATCCCAGTATTACTCCAGTGCTACATGCTCAACTATGAAGTTTTTCATCATTAGCCTCACGGTTTTGCCTACAAAGAAGATCACGTTATCTACTTATACAGCTCAGGATCTCCCTCCCTTTTCGATGTGAGATGATTCATTCTTGTGCTCCTCTCACCACTCATCATTCGATCTAGAAGCTTGTCAAGAGCCGCACTTTGCCTCAGTGATTTTTTTCTCTCAGGACAACACCCGGCGTCACTCCCCGCCCTCTTCAGCCACGGGTGTCACAGTCTGTCCTTCGCGCTATGAGAAATGGGCATAGATCAGCTTCATATCTCTTTCTCTCTTCCCATTTAAGTGTTTCTATTTGTTCTGTTCATTGATGCTATTGAACAAAACTTAGCCCAATGGGATTGCTGATGGAGGCAATGAGCACTATTTTGTGTTGTTTGTCTTCCTTTCAAAGTGCAATGAGCAGCATTCTAGATCGTTGTTGTTCACAGAGTCGATAATGACACTGAGCTTAAAAGTGCAATCACATGCGATATTATTGTATATGAATAACATCATTTTGATAACTTAATTTAAAGAATTTGTATTTGGAGGGCATTATGCCGGCCCTGTTTGGCGCAAAGACCAAAACAGGACCAAAATAGGACCAAAATGGTACTAATTTAAAAAACAATAATAATAATAATAAATAAATTCATCACACTTAATGAAATTCAATAAAAAGTATTCATGCGGAAAAAAGTTTAGGTTGAATTTTTCAATTTTTTATTTTTAAATTTCTTTTTTCTTTATAATTATTTTTAAATTTTTTTTTTGCAATTATTTTAAAAAAAAATTACTTTAATATTTTTTTTGTATTTCTTTATTCTCGCTTATTGCTTATCTTATTTTGTTCTGCATATTTGATAATAATATTAAAAAAATATTTAGTTTAATATTTTCTGAGTGCTATGATATTTTATATAGAGAAAATAATTATTTAATTTAATAATATATATAAATAATTTTTTAAAAATTCATAAAATTATCACTCATCGAAATATTATAATATTTATATCTCGTTTGATTTGAAAATTAAATTTTGGATAAGAGAAAATAATATTTTATCTTATAAATTTAATAGAAATAAAATTTAATTTAATATTAAAAAATATATAACATGTGAAATAAAATTAATTTTAATACTTTTATTTGTGTTGGATATAACAATAACAACAACCAAGTCTTAATCCTACCAGGTGGGGTCGACTGCATGAATCATTTATTTTCATTGCGCTCTTTCTATTGACAAATTCTTATATAAGTTTAAATAACTAAGATCACTCATTATAGTTTATTGTCATATTTTTTTTGATCTCTCTTCCACTTTATACATGGACGAGATCTAATAATTTAATTTTTCTAACTGGAGCTTCAATCGTCCTATGATTTATATGTCCAAACTATTTAAGCTGATTTTCTCTAAGTTTTTTCTCAATTAGTGTAACATTATTTTTCTTCAAATATACTAATTTCTCATTCTATTCTTTCGTGTTCACACATTCATCTTAGCATCTTTATTTATAAAATATCTATTTTATTTGTATATTTTTTTTTGTAAGCCAGTATTCAGTGTTATGTATCATCTTATTTATATTGGATATAAGATAATATTGTTTTTTATAATTGAAAATTTGTATTAGATCAAAATAAAAGCTTAAATCAAAAGGGTCTTTAGATTACATGAAAGAATATCAAAATAATAACGAATTAAATCTCTCTTGATTTAAATAACGGTATTTAAAGTTTTTACTGATCTTGCCGTCAGATCAGCCGTCCAATTAATACTAGATTTGGAACCTGCGGTGTGGACCACATACACATGAGGCCAGATCAGCCGTCCAACTACTGATATTTTTGGAAAATAATCCCGTGGACAGACGACCACAAAAAAAAAAAAAGAATAATTACCTACATACCACAGAATTTAATTTTATTTATATCTTAATTATTCATTTTTAATTAATTATGCTATACACACTTAAAATATTATAAAATCTTATATACACATATTTTAACTTATTTTTATTATAACGAATAATCATAATTATTCAATAACGTAACTATAATTAAATTACAAAAAAATCTGAGCCGTTCATCATATTATTTTAAGAATATTTTAATATATTTTGAGTGTAAATCCTAAAATTTTAATGTTTAGGTGGCGACAAAGGAAGAAAACATCCGCGACATGTTTAGGACAAATTAACGCTTTAGTGTGGTATCGAGGAAGAGAAAAATATGTACTATTAAGAGTTAAAATATAATTTTAATGATTTACTAACAGAATAATTTTTTTTTCAAGTAGATTTTGATTAAGTTTTAACTCAAATATGTGTATGTAAGATTTTGTAATATTTTGAGTGTGTATAGTATAATTAATTAAGAATGAATGAGTTAGACATAAATAAAATTAAATTATGCGGCATGTAAATAATTATCCAAAAAAAAAAATATATACATACATTTAACTACGTGCGATATCATTTAGTTTTATTTATTTATTACTCATTAATTCTTAGTTATTATATACACTCAAAATATTATAAAACTTATATACATACACTTGAGTTAAAATTCTGTCAAAATCTATTTGAAAAAAAATATTTCGTTAGTAAATCATTAAAATTATATTTTTATCCTTAATATTACATTTTTTTCTTCCTCCATGCCACACTAAGGCGCTGATCTGTCCTAAAATTAATTCACGTCACGGATGTCTCATTCCCTTACCACCACCTAAACATCAAGGTTTTAGGATTTTCACTCAAAATATATTTAAATATACTTAAAATAATATGATGAATGGTTCAGGTTTTTTGTAACTTAACTATAGTTAGGTTATTGAAAAATTATGATTACTCATTATAATAAAAATAAAGTAAAGTGTGTGTATGTAAGATTTTATAATATTTTGAATGTGCATAACATAATTAACAAAGAATGAATGAGTAATGCATAAATAAAGCTAAATGGTGTGATATTTAGGTAAATATCAAAAAAAAAACTACGAGAAATTTAGAGAATTGATCTTGTGGACGACATGCAATGGGCCCGATGCCAGCTGCAAGATTGTGGGCCCAACTACTTAGACGATCAATATTTCTTTCAGAGAAACAGCCCTTCATTTGAATCCGACTTGAGTCGCACTCGATTCTAAATCAATTTAAATCATCATAACTAAAAAATTATAAATATATTTTACATCTAATTAGATTTGATCTCTAAGTTCGAGAATATATTTCACATTTAATTGGATTTAGTCTCTAAGCTCAAGGCTTTGAGTGCACGGCTTAAATTTAAAATTCTCACGTCTAGCGATTTGTATATATGATTATAACAATAATAGAAGTCAATATAAAAAAAAGGATAATTACCTACATGCCACACCATTTAATTTTATTTATGCATTATCTATCTATTCTTAATTAATTATGTTATACACACTCAAAGCATTACAAAATCTCACATACACATACTTTAACTTGTTTCTATTATAATGAGTAATCATAATTTTTCAATAACCTAACTATAGTTAGGTTACAAAAAATTTGAGCCATTTATCATATTATTTTTATATTTAAATATATTTTAAGTGAAAATCCTAAAACATTGATGTTTAAGTGGTGGCAAGGAAAGGAGAATCTGCGACGTGAATTGATTTTAGGATAAATCAGCGCTTTAATGTAGCATTGAGAAAGAAAAAAATACATACCATTAAAAGTAAAAGTATAATTTTAATGATTTGCTAATAAAATATTTTTTTTCAAATAGATTTTAACTGAGTTTTAACTCAAGTGTGTGAATGTAAGATTTTGTAATGTTTTGAGTGTGCATAGCATAATTAACTAAGAATAGATAGGTAATGCATAAATAAAGCTAAATAGTATAGCATGTAGGTAATTATAGTGAAAGTCATGAAGAATACTAGTCTTTGCAGTGTATACACAAAACTCATTTATATGTTTTATAAGAAATAAATGTAACAAATTATTGAGTTCTTACTTTAAGATCTATTGGGAAGATTCTAGATGCACTATAATAAGTGATGGATTGAATGACATATATTCAAGATCTTTATTTGACATATAATTGATTAATTATTATGTATACAATTCATTTATAAAATTAGTTGTTGCTTCTGATTTTATAGTGTATGAAAAAATTTATTTAAATTATTTGTAAAATTATTAAATATGTTTGCTCTAAGATATAAATATTTAATTAGTTTTTTTGATTTTTAAAAGAAAGTTTAAGAAATTTTCGGAAGAAATTTTGCTTTCAAAAAATGACTAATAATAATTTAAGTTTTACGTGAAATATGAACTATCACTATAAGGCTCTGTTTGGCGCGAGAACCAAAATAGTACTGGTTTAAAAAATAGCAATAATAATAATAAATAAATTATTTAATTATTCTATATAAATTTTAACATAAAAAAATAATATTTTACTTCATATATTCAATAATTTTTAATAAAAATATAAATTTTATTTCACATCTTAGATCAAAATATTCGATTTAAATATTTTGGTCTAGAATGTGAAATAAAGTTGATATTTTTATTTTAAATTATTGAGTATATAAAATAAAAGAGACATTTGGTTTACTATTATTTTAATGATATATTATATTATTTAAATTGACGATATCTATTTAGATGATCTTCTAAAATATTATAAAAATATTACTTAAAGGATGACATTTATATTACATGACATAAAATTATAATAATATCAAACTAAATACTCCTTAAAAAACTTCTTTTCCTGTTTGGCGCGAGAATCAAAATAGGATCAAAACAGGACCAAAATGATACTAATTTAAAAAACAATAATAATAATTATAAATAAATATTTTAAATTTTTTTACATAAATTCAAATATAAAAAATATTATTTTATTTTATTTACTCAATAATTTAAAATAAAAATATCAATTTTATTTCACATTCTAGATCAAAATATTCAAATCGAGTATTTTGATCTAAGATGTGAAATAATGTTTATATTTTTGTTAAAAATTATTGAGTATATGAAGTAAAATATTATTTTTTTTATATTAAAATTTGTGTAGAATAATTAAATAATTTATTTATTATTATTATTGATTTTTTTTAAATTAGTACTATTTTGGTCCTGTTTTGGTCCTCGTGCCAAATAGGGCCAAATAATCGTAATAATTCATAAGGAAGAGGGAGATTAAAGAAGAAAATGGAGGCCCGCATTATGATTACTGTTGCATTAGTTGGGCTTGGCCCATCTTAGGCCCATTATACAATTTTTTAAATATTAGTCAACCAAACAATTAAATAGATGAAATTTTGAAAAAGCTATTATTATCAAAAACATATTCATCAATTTAACAAGATCTTAAAATGCAAAACAAACACATTTGAAATAGTAAATACATTTTTCGAGTATCATAAACTAGATTCAAGTAAAATTTATTACAAGTGATTTTAGCGACTTTCACTTCAAATTATTGTTACATGTTATAGGCTGAATTTGTTTCTCATGTTACACATATATTTCTCATATTTACAAAATTCCAATGCCATTATAGAGATAAATTAAAAAGATTGAGAAATTATATATATTATGACATAAGAAATAAATTTAATGTAGTATTTTAATATAAAATTTCAAAATGCTTATATTTCTTGCAAGAAACGCGTGCATACACGTGTTTAATAACTAATTTCAAAATGTGCTATTTGAGCATCTCAATTATTAGTTAATTATCATATAAGTCGTGTGTAGCAGACCGTTTTATCTTGTAGTCAGCTTAATAGTTAAGTCGTGGTACTGCACAACGTATTATACTAGTAAGTTATGCATCCGAACGACATGCATTATATAGTATACGTATTTATATGCCCAATCAACTAAAATATCATCATTTTTAAAATTAGATTATATATATGGGGCATTTACATGCATGCCCCTTAATGTATCTTGAATTACATATTAAACCCTTTATTTTTTAATTTTATAATTTTACCCCTAAATCATTCAAAAATAATATATTTAGACATTTCTCATGATTTTTAAAAGATTCTTTTTATTGATTATAATTATTTGAATACTGATTACTAATAATAGGTATATATAAAATATTATGTATATACAAAATATTATTTTTAGATGATTTAGGGGGTGAAGTTGTAAAATTAAAAAATAAGGGGTTTAATATGTAATTCAAGATGAATTAAGGGTTATATATGCAAATATATATATATATATATATATATGAGAAATTCATTTTTCATGATTTCCGGCCTCAGGATCTTGGTCATCGTCCATGAAGCTCTTCCAGAACCAGTGCTGCTTCCACACACACTCGCTCATGTCATCGATCGGCACCCCCTTCGTCTCCGGCAAGAGGAAGAGAACAAAGAGACCCATCACGACCGTCCACCCGGAGAAGAAGAAGAAGGTTCCGGCTCGCATCCGGCAAAGCATGGACAGAAACGCCTGGGCGATGATGAAGGTGCAGATCATGTTGATGCCCATGGAGCAGGAAATCCCCGCCGTCCTCGACTCCAACGGAAATATCTCGCTGGGAATCAGGCAGCAGAGCGCCCCCCAAGACCACGCGAAGCTCATCACGTACAGGCAGATCAGCACCACCACCGCCACCGCCGTCCCAGTCTCCAGGCTGCTGCTCGCCGTCAATTTCGCCGCAAGAATCCCTCCGATAGCCGCCTGCGTGACGAACATTTGCACGGAAGCTTCCATTAGCAGAACCCTTCGCCCGGCGCGGTCGACCAAGGCGATGGACACGACGGTGGCGATGGCGTTGATGCCGCCGACGATGACGGTGGAGAGCAGCGACGCGCTGGTTTTGAACCCGATCGTTTCGAAGAGCAGGGGAGCGTAGAACATGATGACATTTATTCCGGTGAACTGGGTGAAGATCTGGACGGCGACGGCAACCGCCAGCGGCGGCCGGCATGAGCGGCTCAAGAGGCTCCGGTATGGATCTTTCACCTGTTAGAATCCAGAACATCAACGGAGGTTATATATAGGGGATAAAATCTACTCTAGCTTCTAGCTGTTGATATCAGAACTAATTATTCATGACCTGGCGGGAAGCCTCGCCGGCGAGGATGATTTGCTTGTACTCGCAGAGGACGTTGGAGGTTCCTCGGATCTTCTCGAGCACTGCGAGCCCGCGTTGGTGATGCCCGCGTTCGACTAGGCTTGTTGGGGTCTCTGTTATCACCAGGGAGCCGAGGAAGAGGACGATGGCGAGAGCTTCGGCGAGGCCGAGTGAGAGCCGCCAGCCCCAAGGATAGATCTGTGCGGCGAAGTAGTTCACGGTTTTGGCTATGAGAATACCAACGGTGACGTTGAGTTGGAAGAGAATGTTCAGAGACCCTCGAATCTTCGCAGGCGCTAGTTCAGACAAAAACAGAGGAACCGCCTGTGCTATAAAAATGAAATTTTTTCAGATCTCCCAACTTTCTGAAAGATCAAAACTTAAAATTTAGCCAGCAAAAAGGTCTGTTTTTAGATATTTAATGCTTGAAACAGACCTGAAGGACGAATCCATCTCCCATTCCGACGAGAATCCTTCCGAGTATGAGCATGGAGAGGTCGTAGGCAGAGGCATTAGTGGCAGCGCCGACGAGGTAGAAGATCGAGGCTAGTTGAATGGCCAGCTTCCGTCCGTACTTGGAGCAAGTTCTTGAGCCCACGATGCTGCCGACGAGGCAAGCGAGGTAGAGAGACGAAGTGAAGAGCTGGAGCTCTTGATCGTCGTACCTGCAGTAGTTGTCTTCTTGATCTTCCTTCACTGCCTGCTGCCTCCGGTGAACTCTGGGGAAGAACTTCTCCAAGAACCCATCCATGGCCGTTACCCCGCCTGCAAAGCGTGGATACGTTTATGAAGAAGAAGAAGGAGGAGGAGGACGTAAAGCTTTAAACGCTGACCGGAGATTCCAATGTCATAGCCAAACAGTAAGCCACCGGTGGCTGCTAATGTGCTGCAAATCGCGATATAGAAGGTGAATTTTGCATCGTCATCTACGGCGGCGACGGCGGCGCTATCGGTGGCAGCCGTGGCTGAGGCTTCCGCTTGTGAGATGGCAGCTTCAGCCATGGTAGCAGCTTTTTGCTGAATGGAGATGTTTCAGCGTCCTGTCTCCGCCCGTGCCGTTTAGCATAAATAATACTCGCGGCGTTCAATACTAAAAAAAATTCGATAATTAAAACAGCATGCCATAAAATTTAAATATTAATTTATTATTATTTTAAATATATTATAAATTTTAATATTTTTATTTTATGTTAAACACAATTTTTATATTACAATTTTATTTTATTTTACATCCATTATAATTTATAATATTAAAATTAATAATTTTTTCTTACACTTCTAATTATTAAAATAATTTTATTTCTCGTTAAACTAATTAAGAAAAATTCATACTAAAATATCAAGAATTTTATATTGTACGAATAAAATAAAATTTAGATGACAAATAAAATAAATTTTAAATATTAAAATTTATATATAATATAAATTAAAAAATAATTTTAAAATTTATGTTATATATAAAATAAATATGGGGGACCCACGTAGAAAACACCTATTCTTAAAATATTATGTATCTCAAATATTTACACATTATTTTAAAATAATATGAATTTCAAACTTCAAAAATATTTTTAATTTTGATGCAAAACTAAGATTTTATTTAAATACAGTTGACATAGTTGACAAAATATTCAAAAACAATTTATGTAATTAAGTTTAGAATTATATTATTGAAATCTTTGAATAAAACTTTTTGGCATTATTGACAGATATTTAAAGTCAATGATCGGCTATTTAATTTTTTTATAAAAAAATTATGAATTCATTTAGGGATTCAATTTAGCTTGATTAAAATGCAAGCGATGATCTAAATCTAAGTTGTTCTATAAATCATCGAGCTCAATCTTATAGACTACAATGCCAAAAGAGATTTTGTAACATCCCGTAATTCTATTATAAAAGTATTGTCTACTTTAACTTTAGTAAGACTGCATGATTTGAGTACTTCCCAGGAGGTCACTCATCTAAGTGTTACTTCAGCCTAAACATATTTAACTACAGAATTTTTTCAAAATTATCCTCACAATTTTGCCCTAAAAAATGACTTTATTAGTTAAAATCACGTTATTTATTTATACAGCTCAGGAGTTCCCTCCCATTCTGATGTGAGATGATTTATTCTTTTTCCCCTCTCGCCACTCATTATTCAGCATAGAAGCCTGCCAGGAGCCGCACTTTACCTCAGTGATTCTTTTTTCTTAAGATATTACCCGTCGAGCACTCTCCGCCCTCTTCGGTCACGAGCATCACAGTCTTATTGCCTAACTCAAACTTTAACTCGCTGCCTACCACACAAGGAGAGATTATGAACAATAGTAAAAGCACAAAGTAGAAGCTATCGATATAAATGTCAAGATTCGGAAAAATTCCTTACCCCGAACTTATGGGGCACCCCCAATTCATTCCCGCCGCATGCACCGTGTGTGCGCCCATGTATGTGTGGCGGGCCGTGATTGGCTACCTGTATATCTCAGTATTCGAATTAACCTGTTAATGGTTTCAAGATTTGACTTCCATCCACCAATTTGGCATTATGAAATGAATTGAATTATTTATATTTCCTAAATAACGATAAAATCAACATCAAATTTTGTTAGAAATTTATAATTTATCGTTTCGATTAGGATTCGTGCAACAAAAAGTCAAAAAAGTAGAACTCAATTATAATTTTTGAAAGCTACACAACTATTGTTATTGTTACGCTCTAATATTCTCTAATTAAAATTTTTGAAAATAATTAGAATTTGAAAAGGGTAAATTAAACTCAGGTCTCTGAGTTTAAGATTTAATAACGCACAGGTCCACGTTATAACATCGGGGTCCCTGAATTTTAATAAATTATTAAATGCGACATTTTTTTATTTTATTATTATTATTTTTTAAAATTACTATTATACCCCTCTCTCTCTCCTCCCGATCCCTGCGCACGCGCAGGGCCACGCGACCGCCGGACGCGTGTGAGAGCACCGACGGCCGCGAGGCCTCATGCGTGCACGGGGATCGGAAGGAGAGAGAGAGGGGAGGGAGTATAATAATAATTTTTTAAAAAATTTAATAATAACAAAATAAAAAGGGCCCATTTTATAATTTATTAAAACTAAGAAAATCCCGATGTTATAATTTAAAAAATATGAACCTATGTGTTATTAATTGTTAAACTTAAGGACCTGGGTGTAATTTACCCATCTGAAAATTATAGGATATTGAATAGAGGTAAATATTTTTGATTAAAATTATGGATCAAATATAATAATCTCGAACGTTATGTCGGGTTATATTATATATTAAATAAAGAGTTTTGCTGGGAGAGAACGTTTACTTCAGAGATTCTCCATCAATAGCTGTTAAAATGTCGTTTCCATTAACTTTGGGGATGTAGTTTTAAAGGTGAAATATACTGAAAGTTTTTATTTTTGATATTATATATATATATGTTAACACGTGGTTCCTGCGATGCATCCTGGCCGAACACGTGGCGCCTGACAGGCCTGTACTTGATTGGTTATTGACTGACTCAGCTTCAGGTTTTGCAGGACTCTTGACCCAGGTCAAACATCGGGCACGAGGGTTCAACCTACCATCATCCACGACGACCCAGGATTAAACTTCGTAACCTCGGGCACGAGGGTACGAGGTAACGCCTGTCACAATCAACTTCACCTAACCC